>JARFXV010000208.1:0-462500 GCA_031761425.1 Cosmopolites sordidus | reverse complement strand
TCCTGCAGTCAGCCAATAGTTCAACGCTAATATGTCGACTTGTTCTTGGTTGACTCCATTCTGATGTCTCCCATGCAGGGATTTTTCTCTCCATGATTGTAACTTTTCTTGATTGGTTTTCGCATAGCTTTGAACCAGATTTTCTTTCAATTGCAGTGGCGTTAATACATCGATCTGACATATCATTCTAAGTAATTCCGACGTTTCTGCTTGTTTGAAAAAGTATGATCGCATGCTTTCAATTTGTTGATCAAATTGCTTGCTTATATCGACCAGGCCTCTACCGCCTTGATGTCGTTGCGCTCGTTATATATATTCGTATATATCGTTCGTTATATATATATATATATATATATATATATATATATATATATATATATATATATATATATAAAGAACGATATATACGAATATATATAACGAACGCAACGAACATTTTTGTTAGGTGCTTGACTGGGAATGACCCTCACCCATCCCTGCAGTTGGAGGGTACATGATTCACCTCTTGATGTTCAGGGTCGTCAGGGTACCGACACGTGCTCTCCTGCCAGGAACAGGCAGACCCCATCCACAGTCAGCAACCTATACTCTTGCCCCCTTCCGTCGGATGGCGTATATATGTATTGTTAGATTTCTTCTTCCGACGGGAGGTCGGCAAGAGTATAGGTTGTTGACTGTGGATGGGGTCTCCCTGTTCTTGACGGGAGAGCACGTGTCGGTACCCTGACGAGCCTGAATATCAAGAAGCGAAACATGTGCCCTCCAATTGCAGGGATGGGTGAGGGTCATTCCCAGTCAAGCACCTACCAAAAATGTTCATTTGGGTGGAGACGCAGGTTGCTGTGTGTTCCATATGGGATTATGGAACCCAGCGGGTTGGAAGTACTTGAAGCCCAGCAGTTAGTTTTATTACTATTCGTGAACTTTTGTAAATATTTTTGAAGTTATTGAAATTACATTTGTATAATTTGTATGTTATCCTTCATAAATAATTTTATAAAACTAAGCTTCAGTATTTCTTATTTACAAGAACATTTTGTTTTACTTGGGTCGTGTGATAAAAATGTTTGCGTGTTTTCCTTTATTTATAAATAAAGAATTATATTTCAGTCATTGGATATTTAATCCGATTTCAACTTTTTGTTCCGGTAAATAAACATTCATTCTTCAGTTTTAAGATAACACATGTTAACGTTAGATTGTGTGAAATAAATCGCAATTTTAAGACATTATTTAAACAAAGTTTTCAAAGGTCCTGGCGCCAATCGTAAGATTTGCAAACCAGAGAGGGAAAGTGCTATATGAATCCACATTGTTCAGCTCTGGTGCAGCTGGACATAGAACAAAAGACAAGATAGGGGCAGAGCAGGTTGTTTAAGGTCTCTGGATGCTGACGTTTTAAGAGCAGCTAAAGGTACAGATCCTAGAACGAGTATTAGAAACCTTTCAGGAGAATTAGAAGTATCTCACAATACCATTAACCGACATTTGCGACGCATAGCAATGGTGCCAAAGGACTGTAGAATCATCATTCATGAAGTGCCACCGCAGCTACCTACGTGTCAGGTTGAAGCGTGTAAAACTCGCTTCAAAAACTTACTGATTTTTGATTCATCAAACGGATTGTTACTTGCGATAAAAAATCGGTTTATTTCAACAACATTTACGACGTAAAGCAGTGAGTTATGCCCAGGCAACGAGCTCTTTCGGTACCAAGGCGAGAAATATTTGTCAAAGCGACCATGCTGTGTGTTTTAGTGGAATTTTGAAAAATAATTTACTCTGAGATGATTTTTTACTCCGATATCCAGCTTTGTTCAACCGTAAAATGAATTGTATTTTGAACTTCTTCCTCGCCTAGCATACAGCTCCTACCTCGTTCCTTTGAATAGCCACTTAATTTGACCCACGATTCACTTTTTGCTAGTAAAGAAATTCAGGATTGAAGACCAAGGAAAATCTAGCTGCGTCCAGTTTTTCGCCACTAGCGATTCATCATGGTACCAAAAAAAAACAGAGTTACCAGCTGAAAGAAATCATCAAAAACAACGACCTACATTTCAAGGAATAACCTCAAGATACAAATTTTGTAAATAGTGAATAACTAACTATCTCAAAAACGCAAATACTTCTGCTAAACCCTACTATGTCACTGATCTATAGAATGCCATCCAGTTCATCGAAAGCATTAAAGACATGATTAAATTACATAACCTCTAAACATGTGTATCATCACAAAATATTATTCAGGATAATGAAAAGTGCTTGTTTCATGCACTTGTAAAGGGCACGTGTTTTTCTATTTTCTTTTCTCCTTTTCTAAATTGATTTATTTTTGTTAACCCAGAAAATCGCCAAACCTAACGGTAATTAACTACAGCGAAAAGGGAACAAAAGAAAAAAGACTTAGACATAGGCGGAATCTCAAGCAGGTACGGAGGAAATTCGGGATATGAAATTTAAAAATAATCCCTCTGATATTATTATTCCGGTGAGTATACAAAGGGAAACATATTTATCTTTAAAAGATTAAGGGACACAGAAGCTATTCTCTAAATCCCGACGTTAAATTTTATTTCATTACAGTCTGCGTGTTCTATTGTTTCTCTGTTTTAACGCTCGTTTACGGTGAATAAAATGTTTGAGATTTTAAAGCTTAATATTCCCTTTTAAGTTATTATCGGAATTAGTAGAGTGAATGGAAATGATTTGCGACCGTATCCTTTTAATATTATTTAATTAAGAACATGTTTTCGCTATGTTTAACTAGTCAGTAGTAATTTGTAAAACGAATATGCGAAACGGAAACGTGAATATATTTGTCTCGGCAAAAGAGATTTCAGAAGTTTTAACATGCTATTCATCCTCAGAAAATGTATCACACTTGAAATTATTAAATGTAACTGAACTGAACGAACATATAGCTAAAGGAGGATTTCTCTTTCACTTATAAATAAATCTCTGTTAATAATGAGTGCTTAAAAAGATGTTCGATATATATATATATATATATATATATATATATATATATATATATATATATATATATATATAATAAACTTTTGGGAAAATATTGGAATTTTTATTAGCCTGGATTTTGTTTTAAAGCTGGCTGAAAAAATGTCTCTTTTCGGCTACAACACCTAAATATTTGAACAATCTCATGTTCGTCATATTGTGATAGTAAACCTAATGCTGCTTTTCAAAGTTCAGCTCAGCATTCATAAATACATATTTCGTTTATCTATCTACAAGCAAAAACTAATTCCTTTAGAAATGAGTAAGTTAAATTTTCATTTTCCTAATCACCATGTTGAATCTAATGTTGTTACGGAGGGTAAATAATATTTCTAAATTATTCCGAGTATATATCCGTTGATTCGGTGAAGAGTCACGACGTTTCACCAAAATCTCATTTGGTATTTTCAAGTGTTGTCCGCTTCGCCTGAAGAATCCAGCTATATATATATATATATATATATATATATATATATATATATATATATATATATATATATATATATATATATCGTTCTACCTCCCGGCAGGTATCCCCCTCCATTGATATCCTCTGCCCAAGATATATAAAGTGGTCCATAATCTCCAAATCCCTTCCTAAAACTGAAATTCTCCTGTCCTCAGCGAATTTATTGAACATAACATGACTCTTTTTCAGGTTTATTTTTAAGCCAAATGGTTCGCCAGCCCTTTGGATCTTCTGAAAGAAGAACGATATTATCTGCAAATCTAAGATGGTTTAAGTTTGCACCATTGATCTTTACACCATTCTGTTCCCAATCCAGTTTACGAAATACGTCTTCAAGGCAAGCCGAGAAAAGAATGGACGATATTGCGTCACCCTGCCTTACACCACGTTCTACGTTAATTCCCACTTCAAGATCATCAAGGTGAATTGTTGCTGTAGCTCCATCATATATCAATCCTAGCAGGTTTAGATAAGCTTTATCTACCCCCTGGCTAAGCAGTGCATCCATCACGGCATGCTTTGAGATAGAGTCAAATGCTTTTTCGTAGTCGATAAAAGCCAACCACAATGGCATGGTGTATTCGTTGTGCCTTTCTATGGACTGCTGTACAACCTGGAGGTGATCCATTGTAGTGAATCCACTTTTGAATTCTGCTTGTTCACTTGGTTGCGCATCATTCAGTTTTCTTGATATTCTTTTAAATATTATCTTAGTGAAAACTTTGTACACCACTGATAGGACGCTTATTGGAAGGTAGTTCTTGAAATCTTCCTGTGCTCCTTTTTTATGCAAAAGAATCACTTCTGCACTTTTCCGCAAGCCAGGTACTTTTGGTTCTTTGAGGCATTTTGAGTATAATTTTGCCAGTGTTTTATGTAACGTCCGACCACCAGCTTTTAGGATTTCCACAGTTACTATCTTTTCCTGGGGCTTTGCCGTTTTTCATCGATTCTATAGCATTTGCTAGTTCCTCCACTAGGATATCTAGTATTTATTCTTCCGTAGGTATGGTTGTTTTTGATTGGTTCTGATCTTCATATAACTGAGAATAACATTTTCTGACAACCTCTAACATTTGCGTACGCCTTCTGCACACTGTGCCACCCTTACGCATTAACGCATAAATTTGCGTTCTTTGTTTCTCAGCTTCTGTGTAGCCTTGTTAATACATTTGTTTTCTTCCAAGGTTTTTTTGCACTAACTGCATGTTGAATTGGCGCGTGTCCTCTCTGTTTCGTTTTCTTATAGTTTTGCAGAGTTCAGCGTACTCGACTCTGCCAAAAAGACTCCCTGCATTTCTCAATGTCCGTCGTTTCTGCACTAAATCAATGGTCTCACTGGATATTTTTGCCTGTTTGGTACATTTTTCTTCTGGCGCTATTAACAGTCGTTTCAAGCAGATTGTTGGTGATTTCTTCATATTGAAGTGATATTTCCATTTCCTCCAGATCTTGGAACACAGCAAAGCGGTTTGACAAAGCCATCTCAAAATCGCTGCATCTCTGCAGCAGTTTCCCAGAATCCACTTTGCCCTTCTTTGGCCTTACCATTCTTTTGCGCTCTCTTCGACAATCCTAACTTTTGCTCGTACTATTCGGTGGTCGCTTCCAACATTAAAATTGTTGACAGTACAATTGCAAAATATTGTTTTATCGTTGGTCATGAACGAATTCAAAATATGAAGTTCCTGTCCTTCAGCAAAATCAACCAATCTGTCACCTCTATTGTCTCACTCACCAGTTCCATATGGGTCAGTTGCATTCTCACCAGTTCTTGTTGTTCCAATTCTGACATTAAAATCACCCATCAGGATTTTATACCTGCATTTCTCCTTGTATAAAAGATGGGCCATATCATCATAAAATTCTTTAATTTCCTCATCCCTATGGATTATAGTTGGTGCATAAGCTTGGAAGATTTGAAGCCTAAACTTTTTATTCAGCTGAATGACGCATTGGGCTAATCGGTTTCCTGTTTCAAGCTTGTGAAATTCTTTATCTCCGTACCATAGATCACCACTGGTCTAATAGCTGCTTTATTTACCTTTATTTTTATATTTATACTTATGTTTTTGCTTTGCATAATGCTTTTGAATTTATAATAGGCTCTGTGTCTCGCCTGTACTCCGTAATCAATCTCTATGTTTCTGTCGCTTTTGCTATTTATTATTATTATCAAATTATATATATATATATATATATATATATATATATATATATATATATATATATATATATATATATATATATATATATATATATATATATATATATATATATATATATATATATATATATATATATATATATATATCTATATATATATATATATATATATATATATATATATATATATAGGGGTTATTTTTTTAGTGTATCGGGACTTTCGATAGGGGTCGCTGCCAAGCAAACTGTGATTTTACACGCCTCTAGTGTCAAAGTTACTTAGTATAGTCTGACAAATAACCATGAAACATCTGAGTCATTGCTCTGATGCAACGCTTGCAAATTGGGTTTTTGAATAAAAAATAATAATCGATTTTTTACTTTATTTTAAAACTTTATCATAAATAATATTGATAATTGATGCGAAAAACTTTGTGAAAAATTGTTTACAATTAATTATAAATAAATTAAAATGTTTTAAAAAATCACGTGGCTATAAAAGTGCCACGATTAGCTGCCATATTTGTAATGTCATTATGTTAAAATGCATTTACGTAAGTACTGTCAACTGCTTCTACCCATGTATATGTAGTTTTAAAGTAGTGTTTGAGAATGTAAAGTCGTTTTTCGAAACTATAGTCACACAAATTTTGTTTAAAAATAAAAGTGATAGATAACTAACGGACAAATCAATCAATAATTTTATTGAAGTGTAGTGCAAAAAATATTTGTTGGTTGCTAATTTAATTCATAAATGTGTGACAAAGGGATCATAAATGCCAATTCTGATAATATACCCAGTGCGGATAATTTTAGGGTCACAGATTTTCCCAAAAATGACATACGGTTCAATTCAACTGAAGTTCAAGGTGCTAGAGCATCAATGTAAGTTAAAAAAAATGTAAAAGTAAATAAGTAACAAAATGTTTCTATTAAATATAATTAAATGATTTGTAGGGTGTCACGCGAAAGTTACGGTGATTAGGCTATAGGTTATGTTCAACTTGACCAACTTAAAATTGGAAAGGATTAACATTTAATTATCAAAAATATTAAGACCGATATTTATGTATTTAAGTAATAAAATTTAAATATTAAATTTTAAAAAAGTAAATTTCTTAGATTTTACTCGTGTATTAAATTTATATGTATATATAAACATAATATTAACACTTATCTTAGAAAAACAATTTAAAATCAAATCAAATTTATACCATGAGGAAAGGTTAGCTATAGATAAATTAAAAAAGACACATCTATTAAAATATTACCATCAGATAAAGGTAACACCACAGTTATTCTGGATACTACAGAATATAATAACAAAATTAAAACTTCACTGGATGAGAGAAATTACACTAAAATACCTACAGATACAACATTAAAACTAGAGAAAAAAAAATTATTAAAATGATTATTATCAACAAAATTTCGGAATAGCTATGAGTTCTACTCTTTCTCCTTTTATGTGTAATATCTCTATGGAGGAACTCGAGAATGACATATTAAGTAAATCTCTTAAAAAGCCAATAATATGCCAAATAATATGGCTTAGATATGTTGATGATATTTTTTCCTATATGGCAACATAGCATTGATGATCTAAATATTTTTTTACAACAAATAAATTCTCAAGAGCCTACAGTTAAGTTTACTTTAGCGACGGAGAGATAGAATAAATTGCCATTCTTCGAACCTTTAATATTAAAACAAAACAACATATTAAAAATTACAGATGACAGAAAACCGACAAACACAGATAGTTATCTCACTCTCTTTTGCAATCACTCAAAATCAGTCAAAATAGGAGTAATTAAAAGTTTATATGACAAAGCAAAACTTGTTTGTACCGACAGTGATTCACTACAAAAAGAAACAAATCACATCAAACACATTTTAATAAAAACAATTAACCAAAAAATTTCATAGATAAATCGTTTAAAACTTTTGATACCAGACAAAACAGACAAGTTATTAATAACAATAATAATAACTCTCAAACAATTAACCTCACAATTCCTTACATCAGCGATATTTCTGACGCAATTAAAATAATTACATGGAAATGATCTTCATAACCGAAAAAAAAACATTTTCAATAAGTTATCAATACACTGATGATAATAACAAGAATAAATTGGTTAAAAACTAAGACACTCATCTCAGCTGTCTGTAATGTTGAGAATAAATAAACATTGTGACGTCACACGCGCTAGAATTTTTTGGAAACTGTCGGCGCGTCATCGGTAGTAGGTTAAAAAATACATTTTCAATTCGATATAACTTTGTAATTATAACAAAGATAAAAACAAATAAAATACTTTTATCATAAAACTTATATATAATCTTTCCATTTAAGATATTTTTTTCAAAACCTCAATTGTCGAAATTTACTATCAAAATCCGAATTCTATTAGCTAAATTTATAGAGTACTTTGTGAATTTTATGGTGCATATAATCGGCCAACTGAGCGACGTATTTGTTGAATTATTGACAAATTCCGCTGCTCGCTCAACGCATTTGACGCTGCTCCATATTAAAACAAAACCAAGACAAAAACTATGAGCTCCGAAGAAAATATCATCGTCATTAATGACAGTGTTAATGCAGATCCAAATTTATCATTTCGTCGCCGTTTGCAGGAATTGTGCTTTGTTGTTCGACTATGTGAAAAATTTTGCGTAAAGATCTTGATCTGGTGCCTTACAAAATCCAGCTCGTCCAAGAACTCAAGCCGCAAGATAATCGTTTACGTCATCCCAACTTGACCCAGAATGATTCATTAAGCATAGAGTCATCAATGATTATTTCCGATTCCGATATATTCCGAATTTGAATTGTATTAATCTGGTGGAGGTGTGGTGCCAATAGGATGCCTCCACATATCATAGACTCAATGCAACAATCGATTTAATGAGGGAAGAATTCGGTGAGGAAATTATTTCGAGGAACGGACCTGCTAATTGGCCACCAAGATCATATGATTTAACTCCTTTAAATTATTTTCTTTGGGGTTATTTTAAATCTGTAGTCTATGCCGATACGCAGTAGTACAAACTAGTTTCAACAATTGTATTAATAATTTTCGATTCTTCATATATTCTGACTAGTGGATTCTCCGGAGATATTTATTAATGAAATTTTGGCTCTTCGGTTCCTTTCCGTTGTGCATCTTCAGGTTTCATATGAGCATTTATTATATTTATGCTTATATCATATATCAACCCTTGTAGTTATCATAGATGACAGATCATTAATGGTTTAAGTAGTTTAGTACCATTAATTGTGTACCGCATTTTTTTACACAAAATGCTTAAAACCTTCTTCAATCCAATATGAGAAGTGATATTACTTTACTTTGTCCTTCGTCTCTGTTTCAGTGGTCACCATTACTAAGATCATTGTAAAAATATATGTCCATATGAGCAGATCTTATATTAATAATTTTTTGCATTATTTTTTATTTTATATTAGATTTTAGAACAATTAACATAAAACAAAAACGATAATAAACACAAAGGTTAATGCATTTTCACCTAATATACACTAGCCAAGATAAATTACAAGAAAAATGGTTTCAAAGGACAGGGAACAGAGACAGGGAAGTATACTCTGAGATCATGTAAAAATATAGTTTTTTTTCCTTAGCTCTTACAACAGGCATTATTGCAATATATTGATCGTCGTTATAAAGGTAACGACTAAACATACAGCCCCAAGTATTAAGTAAACAAAATTTTCCGATATATAAGGAAAACTTTCACTTATAAAGATTAATACAGTTAAATGGTATTGGTTGCCGAAGCGAATGTAGATACACATCGGGGAACAAAATACACAACCCTGACATGTTGAAGAATTGACAAACACAGGTTGGTCGATCGATACCGTGTATATTGTATCCTTCTCGGTTTTTTATATCCCCTTGTGCACTTATTTTGATTAAAGTGCTCCTATATAAGTTGTATGACCAGGTTACGACTGAATATTTAAATAATTCATCATTTTTATACGCTAAGGTAAAGATAAACACTTTGGCTTTTAACAGTTCATATATTGTCAGTTTATTTCTAGGACTCTTCGGTTCCCTGAAATAAAATTGACAGAAATGTAGGTTTTTCTATAAATATTTTCTAAAGGGTAATAAATTATCAGGGATTCTGGCATAGCTTTCAAAACAGGGAGCTGTTGTTGGACATAGAAAATATTAGTCATATATTAAATGACTTGAATTTATATATATATATATATATATATATATATATATATATATATATATATATATATATATATATATATATATATATATATATATTTGTATATATATATATATATATATATATATATATATATATATATATATATATATATATACATATATATATATATATATATATATATATATATATATATATATATATATATATGTATATAACTTGACATAGGCTAACTTTTTTATTTCAAGTGAAGACTAGTACTTCCAAATGTAAAGTTGTCGGAAATAACTTGATTAAAAAACATCTAGAATGTTTTCAGGTCTTGCCAGATTTCTTCAGTAGTTACTAAAACAATATTTTTGCAACATCGTATTTTTTTAACATAATTTGAAGATTCTTAACATTCGAAATAAAAAATGTTATGTCACATATCTTCATAGGAGTAGCCATTTTAGAACAATTAGCAAAAACAACTAAAATAATCTGCAGTCGGTAGGAACTAAAAGAAGCAAACATAATAATACTAGGCCTTGGAAATTAAACAAAAATTATATTGCTTGGAAGGAGCCATCATTATTATGCTGTCATTGCGTTATTTGAAAGCTATTGTATTTAAATGTCTATAAAAATAACGTTTTAATTCAGTTGCTAAAATGAATTAATGATTTAATTAAACAGTAAAAATTAAATTAATTTTTCTTCATGTTGGCAGCTTAAGTGTGCACGATGCGTGCGCTGAATTCCACACAAGACATCCCGATATGTGTCTAAGAATCCACAAAAGGTGCAAAAATGGTGATACTGAAGAAAATATTTATCCTTGTAATGTAGAAAATCCTCACATATCAACGCACAAAATTACCCAAGAGGTAGGTTGTTCTCAGTCAAAGGTGTGGGCCACTTTACAGAGGAACAATTATCATCCATACAAAATGAGAAGTGTACAAAAATTGCATTACGATGATTGTGATAGAAGATTGGAATTTTACGACTGCTTTTGAGATAAGAAGCATCAGGAACCCAATTTCGAGAAGCACAGTTTTTATAGTGACGAAGCAACTTTTTATTTAAATGGCATGGTCAATAAACAAAATTACAGATATTGGTCGGACAGTAATCCTTGTTGGGCTGAAGAAACAAGAAGACAAAATAATCCAAGAGTTAACTTATGGTGTGGAATCTACATAAAAAAAGTAATCGGACCTATCTTCATAGAACAAAATTTAAATGATGCACGGTTTTTAGAGTAATTGAGAAACGCACTTGAGTTGTTTATTAACGAACTACCGTTAGCAGAAAGAAGGCTGTTCTACTTCGAACAGTATGGGGCACCACCTCAAGAAGGTGTTCAGTTGAGTGGTCTGCTAGGTCACCTGACCTCTAAAACGGCTACTCCAATAAAAAAATGTGACAACAATATTTATTTCGAATTTTAAGATTTGTCCAATTATGTTAAAAATATACGATATTGCCATTTAAAAAAAATATTGTTTTAGTAGCTATTGAAGAAATCTAGCGAACCAGAAAGCATTATTTGTAAATTAGCCTTAGTCAAGTTATTTCCTACAACTTTGCATTTGGAAGTACAAGTCTATCACGTCAACTAAAAAAGTTTGCCTGTGTTAGGTTTTAAAAAAAAGGCAAGCATATATAAAGTATTATTTAAAAAAATATATAAAAACCATTTTCATTACTTTATTGAATTATCTTTATTATTCCTGCTTAGCCGATTATGTTGACCATCATCAGAACTTATTTTATGAACATATTTTTTTCACAAATCCACTATTTTGTGTTCAATACGATGCCATTTTTTAAATGACAATCTCTCTCTTTTGTATAAATTCTGTACATAGAGTTCAGGTTACTACACAGTACTAAATACCCAAACTTCTAGAAACTTCTGTAATGAAACTGTAAAATTAAATTATAATGTTTATTTTATTTTCATAACGCAATTCGTTTTAATACAAAAGCGACTCCAGTGACCGTTATTATATACGAAAACAAGATTCCCTTAAAAATTCAAAGGTTATTTTATAGCGCGGTTTTCGTTGGATCGGAAAAAGTTTTCTTGTTATTTTCCTACTACATTTATACAAACAAGCTGCTTGCTATGTTGTTGAGGTTATTGCTGAAGGCAGGTTAGTTTTGTTTTAGGATTATGGTTAAAAATATTAAAAGATGACATAGGGTGAATATGGTGGTATGTTTTCATTTACTCTATATCACATTTTAATAGTATTATATATAAATCGAAATGATTCGTATTTTCGACAATACAATTATTATATAACTTATAACCTAAGAATAAAATGTAATAATTACTATAACTCTTTTCTTTTTATAAAATGTAAACTAAAGAAAAGAAATTTGTATAAAAATCAACCTTATATGCACGACTTTTGATAAGTAAGAAAACTTTTTTTAGTAGACTTTATTTTTTAGTAAGAAAAATACTATACATATCATTAAAATATATTTCTTCCATATTCTGCATACTTTAATGTATCTACTCTTCTACATAATTTCCATTTTCATTCAAATATTTGCCGCTTACAAGTTTTTGAATTCTGACGTTAAAGGAATCTGCAGCCTGTAAAAAAACTCAATCCATGACTGCAGTTTTAACTTATTCGTCTTCGTTGAACCGTTGACTGCCAAGGAACTCCTTTAAGTATCGAAACAAGTGAACATCACTGAGTGCAAGGACAGGACTGTAAGGTGGATGATCCAGTTCTTCTCATCCAAAACACCTGATTTAACCTTGTGTTTGTGCAGAAACATGTGGCCTTGTATTGCTATGGAGCAACATCATCAACAATAATTCGTCTCCTTCCTGATTGTATGGAGTCATTAATGATAAAGCACAGCCCAATCTATTTGTTTTGTGATCGTCAGAAAGCAGTCTTGGAATCCACCAAAAACGCAATTTTGATTGATATTGAATTTTTACAGTAGTAAACTATTTTAATTATTATGATTTAATACGGTGAAGCCTTCGATATGTTTTCTCCGTGGCCTACTAGAAGTAATGTTAGAAGGCGTTTCCTAGTAGGACTCACTACGAAGGGGGGTGTTTTATTTTGCTGGGTAGGCAGCCTCAAGATGATCTGAATCCCACACTAGTCTTTTAGAAGATTCTTTGCACCTCCAAATAAAATGAAAAAAGGAGCTTAGAAGTTAATAAAAGAAAAAAATTGGGTATTGTAAACGAACAGGTAAACTTAAATGGGTAATCCTTATTGAATGTATTTTGCACGTGTTGATATTTAACATAGCATTCGTGACTATCATCCTTTATTGTGCTATTAGGTTGACGTACTTCGAAGGTAGTAACTAGTATATATTCGAAACAAAAAATAAAAGAAGTTCAAGACATGTAATGTCACGATTGTGTAACTTCACTGGTAATAAATACAGCAGGCAGCAGGTAATAAAAAATTTACATAATGCTATAAATAATAATTATATATTTCTTATATATTTGATGACAGGTGGTTGTAAAAATTTGATGTTGTTTTAAGATTAATACATGCTGCTGCTTGGAACTATCGATTTCGACGTTTAACATCTTGTGGCACATTTAAAATCTTTTTTTTTTCGAGAGTTATTTTTTAGTATGGCACGAAACACGCACGATAATTAAAAAAAAAATGGTACAAAACAGGCACGATAATGAATTAGATTTTCAATAAATGTATCAATACACTGATGATAACAAGAATAGATTAATTAAAAACTAAAACACTCATATCAGCTCTTTGTAATGTTGGGGCGAAATAAGCATTGTGACGTAACACGCGCTCGGGCTTTTTTCGTATTGAATTATAGAATAGAATATTCGTATAGAATTCGTAGAAATTATTTTTAATTTAATATAATTTTTTAATTATAAGGACAAAAATAAAACTAAAAAGAGTTGTGTTATAAAACTTATATCTGATCTTTCCATATGTGGTAAAAAAAATTAAACACCAATTGTTATACAAGTTTTAAATATAATAGAAATTTAGACATAAGTTTTAGTTCTTTTATTTAAAATTAATTTCCATCAAGAATACACTACCTCAATTAAATATAAATATCATTTTAATAGAGTTGCTTTATTTTTGTTCTCCAGTATAGTGATAATGAGGAAACTCATCAAAGACAAATTAAAACCAGATATTGGGTTTTCAATAACATTTTATTTTAGAAATCATTTTGCTTAACATATATTTTAACATGACATGTTTTTAACCAACCTACGTCCATGTCAGAAGCAAATACAAAATTAATATATTGTTTCAAACTACCAATCACACACCTAAAAGTTATTATTGCCTCATTTTCAGACCGAACACATTTAGATTACCTCCTAGCGCAAAACAATTATGTCACATAGACTTAATAAAAAATCCCTCTAAGCCCTTGTACGGAGCCCGCTCCAATATCCTCCGTAGCCTGCTCCTCGTTTCCTTCATCTGCCAGGCCCATACAAAGTACTAATTAAAATTCAAGCCCCTAGTTTCCTCTCTTCTTCGCCCCAAAACGGATCTTAGTCAGTGGCAGCCCGTGGAAACTCAACTCTTTGATATTTAACGCTGCAGAAGACGTTTTCAATTTAGGTAAATATCGAAAAATTTTAAGCTAATTAATTCCGTCTATAAGATGTAAATTAAAAGAAAGAAATCTCGATATGAATCTTATATCCATCCAATTTATTTTTTAAGTAAAAAATTGCTTGCAGCCACGGTATTAAAACAGATGCTTTACTTTTAACATATACTAAGGTAATATACAGGGTCACTATTATGTATGGAAATTGAGAAATATCTCGAGAGAACGCTTTGAGATTTCTTAATAAAATTTTGTAAACAAACACCAGGAAATTTTTGCCACTTTTTGGCTATATTTTTGTTTTTTTTTCTTGTGGCATCACGACACTACTTGAATTTGGCATTGCTGGAAAGAGCATTTTTTCTGAATTCAACGAGGTAAACAAGGTAAACGAGGTGTTTTTTTTCAAAATAGATTTTAAAAAATGACTAAAATGTGTTTTGGTGTGTTTTAGGGTAAATATATTTCTCATTTAGTAGGCTAAAACAATAGATGACAGATGAAGTATTTGATTACACTTGAGTTCTGTTAACGCCAATTTGTGAATTTCAAATTTCTTTCAATTTTAATTTGGAATTAATATGCATTTAGCTCAAAGACAAAAATCTGAAATATTTCTGTTGGATATGGTGAAAAAAAACTCACTTAGGCTGAACTTTGTCTAGTATTTAATGAAGTACATCCGAATAAAAACAGTCAACAGTTTCAAAAACTGTGAAAAGATTCAATGATACAGCTAGCATAAAAGTCGTCCAAAAGTAGGAAGGCAAAAAAAATCTAATGACCAAAATTCGTTCAATGTTTTAATTGATGTAGTAGGCAATGGTAAAATTTCCTTCCGTACATAATTTTTCCATCATAACTTCGTAAAACTCAACCCTTCGATCAAAATGATCTTCACTTAATTCTTGTGGTAATTGTATGGAACGATGGTACAATAAAAATCTTTTTTTATTATTTTTTTGACTGAGCATCTACACATGTTACGATTTAAAGCTAATTGTTGCACGGAAACCTTACTTACCATTGTCTACTACATGACTTAAAACATTCAACGAATTTTCGTCAATAGTTTTTGCTATTTGTCTTCCTAATTTTGGACGACTTTTAATGCTGCCTATATCATTGAATCTTTTCACTATTTTTGAAACTGTTATGACTTCAGCATAAGTGCATTTTCTGTCACCGTAACCAACAATTTGTAGTATTTTAATTCTTTCTATTTCAGTTAAATATATATTAATTCCATATGAAATTTGAAAGAAATTTGAAATTCACCAGTTGACATTAACTGTTGTATCGAAATCAAATATAGTTCTAATTGATATAGAAAATTGGACTCAAACATCTGAAAATAAATCAAATTATACATTTTAAGATTCTATCAATACAGTAAAATGTAATTAAAAGTTTAAATAAAAAAAATCTAAATCTGCTGCTTCCACAGTTAAACTAAGTCCAAGTTCCTCTACTAACAAAAATTTTGCTCTAGGTTTAGATTAGTAAACAATCATTAGATAATATGTCAATCTATGCATTGTGAGCTGCTTCTGCAATAATATTTCCGATCAGTTTGAATTAATTAAGAAATTAGCAACTGGACCTACAGCTTAACGTGGGCTCCGAACCATGGCTACCGGCTACCGGTAACCCCAGTCAGCACCCCCCCCCCCCCCCCCCCACCACTCGGGCAAGAGCTTGGCTAGAATACCTTTCATAAGGCATCGGACCTCACCCAAACTCGTCTCCAGCGTGATTGAGAGGAAATTCGTTGACGGGACTTAGATTTTTAAGTTTTGAAATGCATCATGCAGGCCTGATCTCCCCTAGAAAGAATTACCGATCCAAGTACTAAGTACAACCGTAACAAACGACGCAGCATTTTGACCTTCGAATAGCCGAATTCCAGATCTCCTCCAATCTCCCAGTCTCTCTTCGTTGGAATCACTAGACAAAACAAGAGCACATTGGTAAAAGGTATTATGGCAGATACTACAGGATTTATAAAGATCTCGTATTTTAAAATACAAATAACTTCAAATGAAGACCGTTCTTAAGGTGTAAAATATTTTGATATGAATAATAAAACGGCAGAACAAAAATATGGCATGTTGTTTTAATTGAACCTCACCCAGCAAAACTGGAAATTCTCATAAAGCTGTTAAACAAACCGACGAGTTGCCCAAAACCGATCGAAACTTGTTTAAAGTTTTTACATAGGATTTATAGGGTAAGGTCCGCCCCGATATTTACTTTGTCCCGGATAGGCCCAAATTGAATACCCTTTTTAAATCTCCGACACTTTCGGCCGATTGCTAAAAAATAATTAAACTTTAAAACCTTTACAAATTTATCTCTGATAGTACCCGGACCTGCTGAGTAGAAATATTCTGTATTTTTAATGAGATCTGGGACCAGGAAAGAGAAAGGGGGGTTAAAAATATCTTAACAAATTTTATGCCTTTCGCTAATCTTTCACCCGCTCTCTCCAAGTAATTAAATATTACCGAATGTTTTAGTGTGCATTAAAAGTTTTTCCCTGCAATTTTCTGATTCGGAAAAAAAGTAGGGTTTAAATATGTATTAATTGGTATAAATAAGTAATTTATTTAAATAGGATCAGTTAATGGATTTTTATACTTAGTCCCTTTTCAATTTTAGGAAATTTGTAATCCATACTGATTGAGATCATTACGAAGTTTTAAAATTAGAACAAATTAAATTTGTTATATTATCTACAAAACATAATTAAAAAATGTTAAATAACTGCTGTAGATTGAATGAAGTATCAACAAATTTACATAGGGTTTCTCGAGAAAAAAATCTGCAAGAAAAAAATGTATAAACACTTTGAATTTTTGGAAATAAACTGTTAAGGCCTAATACTTGTTCTTCTTAGTTTGATACTCCACATGCCCATAATAGGCGTCAGAGTGTGTTTCATAATTATTTACCCTTTTTTCCATGTCTTACAATCTTTCTATTCCAATTATAGATTTTCCTCTAGTCTCCCATATATCGGATATATGTTGTGCCCAGGTAATTCTAGGTCTTTCCTTTCTTCTTTTATCATTTTTTGACTTTTCTCTCAGTTTGTTCTCGTTTATTTTACATAAGTGACGAAACCTCTTTACTTGTTTTACCTCTATTTGTCGTGTAATGGTTTGTTGTAATGATTTCCTGAATGTAATGTTGTTTTAATGTTTCCTGTTACTATGATTTGGTAGCAATCTCCATGTTTAGCTTGGATTGTTTGTTCAACGATCCAGTGACAAGTTTCGATTATATTTTATCTTCAATATATACTTAAACAAAATTATTTGGTTTGCTTGGATTGTTGGTTTAACGATTGAGTGATATGTTTCGATTATATTTTATCTTCAATATATTTTTGAACAATATTGTTCGATTTAGTGCATACTATAACCTATTTACTTTTATTTTGAATCTATATGTAATTTCGTCGTCCATATTTCTATTATCCAATATTGGAGTATATCTAATATATTTTACTATTTCTATTGTTACTCATTTACGTGATATATTCATATTTGTATATCAATTTTGTTTTTGATGGTTAACGATCATGTATTTTATTTTATTAATACTAATTGTCATGTTCATCTTCTCCATCTGTTCTATTCATATGTCCAATACATTTTATATCTTTCTTTTTTGAGTGCGCTAAGATTATTATGTCATCCATTCACGTATCCAATCTAACTTCTGACATGTTTCTATATCATATAATTTTCCTTGGGTTTTTTATATTCCCATTTGTGTTTTTCAGTATTTTGTCCATCAATATAATAAACAACAGAGGACTTAGACTATGGCCTTGTTTGATCCCCCTTTTAATTTGAAACTCCTCAGAATATTATTACTCGTGATCGAATAGAGAGCTATTGAAAATATCAATGAATATCTAAATATTTTAGAAATACATCAGCAAAATTTTGACTGATTATTTGCATACAGTACAGACAGATTACTTTTATAACCTAGGTAGTCTCTTGGTATCTGCTTGAAATAACATGCCTTTACCAGTTTTTAAAAATCACAGATCTTACGCAACAATTCTCTTACTCAATGTCCCTGCATTAATTATTACTTATTTTCTCGCTGTCAATGTTAACGAATATCACAAGAAGGGCTTTATATAAGGCTTAAGTAGATCCTTGCAATTGTTTTCTATTCCTTTTGGTTATTCTTAATTGCTAATTTTAATAACTGTTCCGTAGATCAAGTATCGGATTGTACGGAAAATTCATAGGGATTTTCAATTAGTTGCTCTTTAACGCTTATTGTTGGGTGATTTATTTATTTTTTTTATATTTTGGGTATTCAATTTGTAATGTTGGTAATGTTTGATGGGCTTGACCCGAATAAATAAATAACGCTTGTAAATTAAAATGTGTGTTATATTATTAATGTTTATTTACAATTATTAATTCCTGTGGTAATTACAATATCCATTATCAGATTCACATCTATTTGCCTTCAGTTATTCAAGTTGATTCAAATTGAAAATGTAAAACTGTCAAAAAGACAAAAACGCTATTCAGACAAAAAGAAGATTTGTCTCGGTTACAAAGATATTCTGTTAGGAAGACCATGGTGTGAAAGTAGTTTGGATCCTCCCGGGTTGGAGATTTTGACCTGGAAGATCGGAATACCTCTGACCATCTTTCCACTCATGCCGAGGAAATAAAGGCCGTAATAGCCGTAGATGACAAATCGTTTTAAAACATTTTTAATCTAAAAAAAGTGTACATCTGCTTGTACGATGCGTACCGAATCTCTTCGAAAAATCTATTGCTAGAAACAATTTGAGGTGCCATTTCTAAAGCAGATGGTAACTAGTGATAACTAGTAAAAAGTGGATTGGAAAAAATCATCATCATCAGGAAGTGGTCAGGGTCAGTGGTTTTAAGTATTACGGTTTTATATATCTCAAGCTTTTGACAAGGTTTTGACACACTGGATTGCAAGTCAAGCTAAAAAAGCTTCTTCCTCACCCCCACTTTCAACTATTTTGAAATCTTATCTAACAGCTGTACACTTTATGGTTAGACAAGGTAATCAATACAATGAATTACATCCAATATACTCCGGCGTTCCTCAAAGCATTGTCTTTGGCCCAATATTATAACACATGTATACAGCTGACCTACTGACAACAACAACCACCACTGCAGCAACATACGCTAAACACCGACCTTTACTTGCAATTGAAGAAAAACAGACCAAAATTAGCAAACAGGAAAGACATCGTATTTCATCATGACAATGCACGATCGCACGTTTCAATCAGAACACGCCAAAATGTTGGGTTTCAATTGGGATGAAATCGACCATTTACCTTATTCACTAGTCATTGCACCCTCAGACTACCATATATTTTGCTTCCTCCAAGATTGTTTATTTAGGAAATCTTTTAAAGGGAAAAAGAGGTGAAAAACAATCTGTTGACATTTCACACTTACACGTGTAAGTGTAAACGAAATGATGTTTACACACTTACAAGTGTTTTTTCTTGTAGTCGTTTTATAGACACAAAAAGGTGTGTTAAATTCGTAACACGTGTTACAATGTTTCCCATAGTGTACTACACGTGCAGCTTATACAAATAAATATTCCTAAAAATTTAAAATAAGAATAAATTTTTATTTATATTCTTCAATATTTTTATTCATGAAACATTTTTTACTATATTTAAGAGAAAACATTATTATTACTAAACGTTATTATTACTAAAAAAATACTACTTCTTTTAGTCTACTAAATTACCTCTTTAATAATAAATAGTGACATATTGTTCTTATTTTTAACACATTTCTTACTCGTCAATCACTCATTTAGTCTTATAATTGTTGACATTATAATATGACATTAAAAAAATATAACTTATCAATATAATTTATCTTCTTTTAAGTGATAGGTAGAAGAAAGTATGTTCCATTGATTAACCACCAGCGTACAGAATTTTATGGTATAAAATAAATATATATTAGTAATTTATTCAATGTAAATGAATGGAATATTAGTTATTTAATAAATTTCTTATTTCTATCCTTGAAATAGAAAATTTAATTATATACGTACTTTTCAAATATTATTTATGCTGATTTAAACACGTGTTATTTTTAATTTCTAGGTTCTGAAGAAAAACTTAAAACTGTACAATCATATTACATGCGTTGATTTAACACACCTACCTATGTATTTGTGATAAGCGTGTTATTTTCTTGACGTGCCACTAAATGTATTTTGTTTCTAACACACATATATGTGTCAATATTGCACATTACACATGTCGATATGATACGTTGTGTATTAAAATCGTATTTTTTAACACGGTAAAAAGAATAAACATATTTTCACGCGTCAAAAAAATACTGCTTATAACACGCTTTGATTTGCAGTGTATAGATGCTAATTGTTGCCAAAAAGACATTATGAACCTACCACTATATTGTCAATTGGTAAATAGTAATAGCAATTAAATGATATAGTAAATAAACATGTATATAAACTATTTGCCTTTCTCTTCATTTAAAAAAAATCCTACAAACTTTCCCTGACAACTGGATATGATATAATAATGGAATTTTATCGGTGGAACTTAACTCAAAAGGATGTCCTACAACTTATTTGTTATTATCAAATATAGATTCAGTTACTTTCTGATGATGCTAACATAAGTAGTGAAACGTATGTTAATAGATTTTCAAAATAGTGGTTTTAGTGTTTTATAGAAAATTTTCTTCAGTCAATGATTCATTGATAGCGTTTCGAATCAACAGAGGTAAAAAGAATAAACTTGATACAACATAATAGAGTGAAAAACAAATGCGTAGTTTATGCTCTATGTATGCTAGATTAATTTTTTATTAGATTTGACAGTTATTGTTGGATAAACCAAGTTGATTATCAATTTGAATTAATATTAAGTATTAAATCGCCATGTCCTTGGTGGAAGAGTATTTCAGACACAACAAAACATAAATCTATCAATCAATAATAACCTTATTGCTTTTCCAAAGCGATGCACATTAAATTGTCAGACCGTCTCTTAATAAAATTAATAATTCAACGCGGGGTTCGTTCACGCCAATATCTAGCTCTCGTCTGGGCAAAATAATAAAACACCTGATTTATATTATACCGAAACCAAAAGCTTTGATTGTTCCCCGGGAAACTTCTGACAGTTATCAAAATGATATATTAAGGTTCGAGCGAGATTACACTTTTCACCAAAACCCAATCGATCAAAATCAAACTTGGAAACATTGTTCTATAAAAGATTAACAATTAAATTGGTCTTTGGCTAAAAACAAAGTTATATTTGTCACGAGTTTTACCCGGGGAAAAGTTTCTCGTCAAACGAACTTGTTCGATGAAATGTCAGCTTTTAGTTTGTTTGGCTTATCCTCGGGGATTACAACTATTGTGACCCCGCTTTGTGCACACTGAGTATTACGACAGAATTAGTCCATCCGAAGAGAGAACTTGTTCTTCGAATAAACTCCACTGTTCGGCCTAAAACTGGATTAGATTTGTTTTAAAGTTCGAATATAATCGAAGACCTGAGTAGATCATTACGAAATTACGTTGGTAAACATTACTTAGTAACAACAATATTAGCACAGAAAAAGAAAAAAAATAGTAAGGCCAACGATAGAAAACAGACCGAAACACCTTTTAGCCATTTTTTATATCATACAATGTTTGTATCGCTGAATTCAGATTACTTCCAACGATATCAAATTCAATTTGGATTGGATTTCAAATATGCGACAAGAGAACAGAAAATGAAAATATACCCAAAAAGTGGCAAACATTTCCTGATGTTGGTGCATAAAATTTCCTTAAGAATTCTCAAAGCGTTCTCGAGACATTTGACCGTTTCCAGACTTAATAGCCACCCTGTAGACATGTAAATCGACTGAAAAACATAAGGTACGAATTAATGCCATGGAAATGCGTTTCTAACGTAAGATCGAAAATAAAACAAGAATAGACGGAATAAGAAATGAAATATACAGACAGAACCTAAAAATAAAATTAATAAACTGAAAAATTAACAGAGGAAGAGATGTGATTGACAGATTGACAGAAAACACCCAGAAAAATTATAGGGGAAGGACGAGGAAAAGGTAGATTGAAGGGATTGAAGAAGGAGCAAGAAGTAGAGGAATAGAGAGGAAAGGTATTAAGTAGATGACTCAGGGTAGGAAGGGACGGAGAAAGAGTTATATGGTAGGAAAATCAGTTTAAATAAAAAGCCTTACACTTGAAGACAGAAAGGCATAGGAATAAATAAAAATTAAAAACAAAAAAATATCAAAACAATATTATTTACTTGTTATGCTTTCTTTATAGAACGAACTTCTCTAAAAAAAATAAAACAAATGGGAATTTAGCACTTAAAATAATGTGCATAATTATCAATAATTTAGCTGCATCTTGTGAATCTGACATTGACTACATTGACATCTGACAAAAGTATTATAATATTTCGCACCTGAAGTTAGGAAAAATTGCGTCTTTGGAAGTTATAATAAAATTTTCAGGGCGATTTTTTCAATGAATAAATTTATCGAACAAAGAATTTTAATTATATTTTTTCTAAAAACGAAATTTCTTGCACCTATTCATTAAAAATATTATGAAAGATTGATATCAATAAAGCTATATCAAAAGAAAATTAAATACAGGAACATACGAAGAAGTTGAGGATGAAAACCTTGTTCATGAAAACCGTCCATCAACCACGTCAACCAATGAAGAAAACACAATTTTTTTAAAAATAATCGTGTTTAGCTAATGAAGAGGTGCTTTCTTTGCATAATCATAGTTTCAAATCCATTATTACTGGCGATGAGATATGTATTTATGCTTATGATCCAGAAATTACTCAACAATGAAGCGAATATTGTGCTAAGTACGAACGTTAACACGTTAAAACCATTTAAAAATCAAAGTAGTGTTATATGTTTTCTTAGATCACAATGATGATGTCCACAAATAGTTCATTCAAACTGGTTAAGCAGTTAATAACAAGAATAACATTTAAACGTTAGGTGTCATTTGCATGAGTCCTGTGGAATATCGAAAAAAAATATCCGGATTTGGACAAAACAATTAATGTATTTTGCATCACGATAACTTACCATCCTAAATCGCTATAATTACATCAAATTTTCTTTAAAAATGAAATAAAACCGTTTCATACGCACCACATTCACCAGATGCGGAACCATGTGATTTTGTCCGGCTCCCGCGATTGAAGAAACTATTTCGTAGACATCGTTTTGAGTTCATAGAAACCATTTAATGGAGTTCGCAGGCCGCTTTGAAGGAAATACCAATAGTTAAATATAAAAACTGTTTCGAAGACTGGAAAAAACCTTCCAATAAGTGTATTGACGTAAGAGGCGATCACTTTGAAGAACACAAAACAAATTTTGATGAATAAAAAATTCCTTGTGTTTTATTTAAAATCATTTTGATAAAAAAAAAGCAAATTTCTGTATACTTAATCATACTAATTACACAGGTCGACATGGTTTTTGTAACATTTATAAAAATGCTCTTTTTGCGTTAATTAATAATTGTTATTAAAACAGTTTTTCACAGAATTGACCTAGCACGTCCCATTTTCAAGTACCTGCTTCTCCTTTATATCATGCGATCATGGAAATTATTTGTAACTGATACGTATATTGCAAGGATTTCAAGGGGGTTTTACAAAGTATTGTTGTTTTTTATGTATATGAGGCAGCAGGAAAAAGAATATTAAAGTAAGAAAGACTGGCCGCATAGAACTTGTTTTGAACCTGGTACTTCAAACATATAAAATGACCCCCTTGTTAACCCAAAAAATGAGTTTCTTCCGCCTCTCCATATTAAGCTTAGATTGATGAAAAAAGCCATGGACAAAGAAGGTAATGGATTCAAGTACCTAAAAGAAATATTTCCTCAATTAAGTGATTAAGCAACACTAAAAGAGGGCATATTTATTGGACCTCAAAAAAGGAAGTTTCTAGGTGATTTCCATTTTCAAGAAAAATTAAATGAAAAGGAATTGGCAGCTTGCAAAAAAGCCTATGAAATACTAGGGTGTCGCATATCCTTAAAAATACATTTTTTATACTCCCATTTGGATTTTTTCCGGAAAATTTTGGTGCAGTAAGCGATGAACAAGGAGAGAGGTTTCATTAGGACGATGGAAGCAAGATACCAGGGACGATGGAACCCATCGTCCCGGTGGGCGACTACTGCTGGTTTTTGAAAAGAGATGATGCTACAGAACACAAAAAGAAAAAGTGAAAGTTTTTGTCACTGTATAACATCTCGTGTAATATATTTTTTATTGGCATAATCCTTAATAATGTCCTTGCATAGATTTAACACGTTTTACATGTTTATATTAAATAACTATTAGATTGTAAAAATATATCTCTCGTTTTTTTTCCACAACCTGCAGCCAACCTGCAGTTAGAAAATCTACGTGTTACAGTAATTAGCTTATCATTTTCGGATTTAGGATTACAAGATACTTCATATACAGTTAATTATTGTATAAAAGCTTTTTGATTACAATAATGAATCACAAAATATATTAATATATCGAAAATCATTCCTATATAGCTTGGTTTTTTCATATATTGCACTAATGGTATACATATCTTCAGCGACATGCTTTCAGCCTTTGATGAAAATTAATTGTTATAAAACAGACGTACTCAAGAGCAAAGCAATATTTTTAAATATAAAAAAACGGAAAAAAATTAATGGGAAATTATTTTCTTGTCATGAATTGTAACCAAAATCAGTTGAAGTAAGTTGAATATCACTGGTATATTGATAATGTAAAAGTAAACCATTTTTAAGTGATATATGTTTAAAATGAACATATAATTCTAATACATCGCAACAAATAATTACCACGATTCAGCTCGCGTATTTGTTTAGCCACTATGTTATTTCTGAATGGTAGTGCCTCAAACGATTATTTAAAAACACGTTTCTCACAACTTGATGGCAATAGTTCAAATTAGCAAGTCTCTTTGTTCATTTTCGCATAATCAGATTTGCAATACAAAAAATAGAACATAATTATTTAAATAAACCATTTTCGAAAACGTAAACACACACACGTAAAACACCGTAAACATTCTCTAAACATCAGGCTACCTTTAAGTATTATAAATATAGAAATATGATCAAAAGGTTTTTAAGCCTTTTTAAGATATAAAACTCAATATGAAAGCAAAATTTTCTTATCCCACTTCTCACCTAATCAGCTAGACATCTCAACCGTGAAAACAAGAACAAAGTTATAAGGGTAGCATCACCTTAATTGCATTTTCCTTTGTATTGATTTTCGGTCTGCTAGTTTATGGTCCATTAGTTTCTTATGTTAGGCTGAAGATCAGTTTTAGCAAATAGCTTGCCTTGACGGAAACGGCAAAACGGTTGGTCTTTGCGTAAAAGCTATTCAATCTAAGTGTATTTTAGTTTTATCATAATAAATCACACAGGTCCATTATTATATTATTTCCTATTTTTAACTCCTTATTATATTCCCTGATTTTTAATATCTGTATAGTAATATACATATAACAAAATACTGGAAGACTAATGATTTATATTTATTTATTTAGTCAAGCACAGGATGTGAGAAACGGGGATGTGGGAGAAATAGATAAGAAGGTCTAGAAGAAAATGGAAAGAGGTGGTCAGAAAAATCTGAGGAAAAGCAAATATTAGCTTAGAGACTAAAAGATAAGGAGCGAAAGCAGGGAATATTCATACAAATATATGAACCTAAATAGAATTACAAGAATACAAATGTACAAGAATTACAAGAATTACAAAAAATATATAGTGACTTTGAAGAATCTAGTAGAGCTATATATGACTCTTATTTATCTTTTTGTGGTGATAACAGCTCGTCAGTGAGAGTTGACCTCTCTTCAATCAACTATATATATATATATATATATATATATATATATATATATATATATATATATATATATATATATATATATATATTGAATGTAAACTCTCGATTTTAAATGTTGAGGTTGATGAACAATTATTACGCTAGTATTATATGTCTACTTGTTTCAGGTTTCTTGGTTGGTTCTACCATTGAAAATAATTTTATTTCAAGTATATGTATCCGTTCACCACACGTATTGTTTTGTTGTTTGTTTGTGTTCGGCATCGGCTGCCATCAGCACTGATCATTATTTTGGTGTAATCATTATTTGTGGATATTCATATTTAATCTAACTTTATTTGTAATCTAGTTTATTTCTTCAACTAAGCTGTTCATATCATCAGATAAGAGCACAATGTGTTAATGTATATATATATATATATATATATATATATATATATATATATATATATATATATATATATATATATATACTCATTCATCATTGATTGATTGATTGATGGCACTGTTATACCAAATTAAGTTAAAGTTATTTATTTAAAAACGCAATTCCGCAATTTTTTGAATAAATTAACCAATTCCATCTAAATACGTGTAAATAAATCGTTGATATATATTTTGTTTTTGTGTTCTTACCTAGCGTAGAAAAAGGAAAAAGAAGTTTCGACATAAAAGGCTGTCGAATACTCTTATGTTTCACAAGGTATTAAAAATATGTCGATACTCTATGATACGCCTGAGATGAAGATATAAGCTTTTATTACCTGTAAATGCATCGTTTTTTTGGTGTTATGGAAGTTTGAAAGGAAAGTATCTAGACAAGGCCCATCGTAAAAATGATATAAGCCATAACTTTATTAGTCTATGAAGAGTACAAGCTTTTAGCTTCAAAAGCAGATTTATAGGTTGATAAAATATTGTCTCTAACCACAACAGGAAATAATTCAAAATGTCTCAAAAATTATGCCCCTAAGCTAAGATTTTAATGGAATTTAATAAGTAGTACTAATACTATATATATATATATTTCATCTCTTCTTCCGTTTTGAAATATTTCCAGTTTAATCATTTTTGTAGGGAGCAAAACAGGTGATAATTCGAGATTCCAGTGAGTAAGGCGGATGAATGGGGCAGAACATCCCATTTGAAGCTTAACAATGTTTTTCTTATCCTGATTGAAACGTGTCGTCATGAATTGGCATAACGAAAAACAACGCCTTTCCTGTTTGCTAATTCAGGCCGGTTAAAGCTTAAAGTGTATGGGTGCCTTCCATTTCTACCAAATAGAAACTATATTTTTTTCGGACAAAGGCCATTTAGCGCTGTAATTAAAACTGCTTCACCTGGCAATCCCCATTTTTTTTTATAACAGGTTATTCCACTTACCATCCGTCACCAGTTACCATCCAACAGATTTTGATCACTAAGTTCTGAATCTAAATCAAGGCGCACCTAAGCGTAAACAGTACAAATACCAAAGGAAATATACGAATTACTATTTCGACACAGATTTTTCTTATATATATAATATAATTTATTTCCCACAACTATAAAGAAGTTTAATTCAGTGAGTATTTCTATAAAGTAATCAAATTACATGTAAAGTGTAAACTTTTCCTGCAATTAAAGCCATACGAATTACCACTTGAGTTAAGAACAAGCACCATTAACCAGAGTATGCTTTATTTCTGTACAGTTGCCTCTTTCGCGCTCATAATATCACTTGTGCTCTCTCCGCGGCTGCTTCAATAATGAAAACTGTTTAACATTCACTTTTTCCCGAGAGTTTCCGTTTGAATTTTCTCTAAAAATAACATTTTTTTCTCTTTACTGCGGGTTTTCAGATGCTATGATTGATAAAGCGTATTGAATATTCGCATGAATATTAATACAGGTCGTATTAATATTGATTTTCGGTCTATTTGATGGAGTGCATTATGAATCAATAAAAAAGCAACTTACATTTGATATAATCAATTTCTCTGAATCATGGGATAGGATTCTGTATTTAAATATCAAGTTTGTTAAAGAATTTGAGATACGGGATAGCATACTTTACGGGATACCAGAAGAAGCCAAAGTAACCAAAAACTGTATTCCGATTGATGGAAATGAACAAGACGATGGGGCGTTACCATTGTTAAGAAAATTAAAATACAGTTCTGACCTGTTTTCCGTGAAAATAGTTTCTGCTTTTTCTAAAGTCCGTTGTCAAGCATTCTGACCCTATTTACACTCCGTTAGAAACTATGTATGTGTCGCCACTGGTCTCTGTTTTCTGCCATGTTTATATCTGCAACTGATAAATTGGTGAAAGTGCTAAGTTGTTTAATGTGATGAACAATATGATAGATGAAACGTTCAATTGAATCTATTATGTGAAACATATGGAAAGAAATCGGCTCTGGTAAATAGAAAATACCTTTTTGCAATGTGACAATGCAGAATTACAAATTATCAACTCCATTCATTTTTCTAACATCCACAAAACTACCTAGTGTTCGCATTATCTGTTCACTTCTTATGTACTATGTGTTGTGTGCTTTAGTAGTCTAAATGTGATAGAAGTGCAGTACTATATGATTTAAACGACCATACTTGACTGCAAAAATAGAAATAGCTGATCTTTATTTTGGAAATTCATGTATATTAGTTTTTGAGGCATACACATATTTTATACTATTGCTTAACCAAATTTAAGGTATAGGATGTAACAAAACTATGTTGGGGTTTTCCCTTAGTCTGTCTAACATTATCGACTCCATCTTATTACCTTTATATCTTTACCTTTGATTACCGAATATCGATAATAATGATTGCGGTGGTACGGAGAGTAATAACATTGACTGGATGCCATTCTACAACTGATGTAGAATGGGATACAGTCATTTTCAGTTATTGATCTGATTCTTTTTAGGTGAACATAAGAGTCGCAGAAGAACAAATTGGGATGGAATGGAACTGGATCACATCTAGTTTTGACTATTGTGTAATATAATAGCGCAATATTTTTGTTTAAGAAGTAATTAACGTAGTTGGCTGGTATATCCAATTTTTCATAAGTTGTCACAGCTTCTTTGATCCTTTATAACAAGGTTCAAGTCAATTTGAAGCCACTGAGATCCCTCGGCTTTTCGTTAATAGGATATGTTTGGAACATAACGTTTAGAAGTCTCAAAAATTTACCTAAGTTTCACCGACTTTAGATACTCTAAAATATAAAATATAGGTAGTTTAAGAAAGTAAACCTGAAAAAGGAATAGACGTTAAGACATGTTTGTTTATATATATATATATATATATATATATATATATATATATATATATATATATATATATATATATATATATATATATATATATATGTATATATATATATATATATATATATATATATATATATATATATATATATATATATATATATATATATATATACATATAGACATTTGAAAATTATGTATGAAATAACGCATTCAAATGTCTTATTGTTACACCATTTACATAATAGACTAGAAATCCTGCAATATTGTGTTTCTATATTTCGAGAAATCCCAGTAAAAAAATGATGTTACTTTTAATGAGATATTTTTAAGAGTAGCTTGATAATGTACAAAATTAAATCCAAGAATTGAAGAAGAAGAGTACGCATCGAATCTAGGAAGTGTGCAAATGTTATTGACGTTTAAGTCTTAAGGCAATCAGATAGGGATTTTCAACAAAATCTTTTGTGATTGATAAGCAGCAAAAAGAACCAGGCATATTTGTAACTGTCTAAATGGCTGAGCAGTTGTAAGTATCCAAGGTGAGAAAGATTTGTCAAAAAGCTCTTGCTGTGTGAATTCTTCTATTGGAACCTTTGGTGTGAAACACTAAACTTTACCACTAAAAACCAAATAACTTTTTTGAACTGCTTGACGCACGTTTCGCTAACCAAGTTAGCATCATCAGGAGGTGATTTAATATTCTCCTGATGATGCTAACTTGGTTAGCGAAATGTGCGTCGAGCAGTTCAAAAAAAGTTATTTGGTGTTTAGTGGTAAATTTCTTCAAGTTTACTCGTGCGGTGTATTTGGTGGAATTTTGAAGGAATAATTCATTTTGGTTTAGTGTTTCACACCGAAAGTTCCAATAGAAGAATTGATAAGAAGTAGTTGGTTTTCTCGAGATACCAGATGGGTCATAGTTTATTAAATATATACTTTTGTCACATTATTTATGCAATATTTCTTTGAATGCCAAATACTAACTTGTACTTTTTATGTAAACCTCAGTTCATACTGAAAACGACCAATATATCTTTTCCGATAAATTGAACTTAGAAAATCAATTTTGTTTGACGAGAAAATAATTTGAAATATTAATTTTCGAGAACATCGAATTTTAATCTATATTCGTTCGAAAGAGAGAACAACTACGGGCAAATACTAAACTCGCCGTTATAAATCACGCAGTAACGAAACAGGAGAAAGATTTAGAGTAACAGTCATAACCCCAAAACAAATTTGCAACACGGTGTACCGACAATAAATTTGTTTGAAAGACGAGGACTTGCAGTCAGACATTTTAATTACGGGGCTTCCTCCGGCTCGAGATACCGGCGAAACCGGCACCTGGTTCCTTTCGTGGGCATTCCCCGGATATTATGCAAAAGGGAAAATATCAACTTAATTGTTAAATTTATTTAAAATATTACCGGTGTCTGAGAAATACGTTTCTCATTCTTGGAATGTAATCCTTTTATACATGGCGTCTTGGGCAGGTTAAATGGAAAAGCAAAATTTGTAATTTTATGCAGGATTCTTAGGGAGTTGATGAAAAAGTGTCGAGTTTCATGCCGTTGCATGATCTGTTTTTTTGTGTCAAAAATAATTTATGGTTTTATACTGGTAAGCCTGTTTGAGAGTATTTGAGGCTGTAACATTCAAAGCAAGCTTTTTATACTTCAGTAATCAAGCGAGGTCAGGGCTGTCCGCTGAGTGAGGGAAAAGTCCAAGGTCCAATTAGAGAGTGTTTGAGATAGACATTATATCCGTGGTCTTGCTTTGCTCCAGGAGGACTTTTTTATGGTTGACCAAAGTTGGAGATTTTTCAGCTAGAATAGCATATACCCTGTGGAGTTGAGCTGAGTAGAGCTCTGAATTTATCGCCGTACCATCAGGAACCAAGTCAAAATGTCACCTGTCAACCATTCGTTCAAAAGTTTACCAAACAGGCTATAAGAGCTTTTTGATAAATTTTTCTCATCTTGGATACTTACAATAGATCAGCCATTTAGACACTTATAAATATACCTGGTGGTCTAAACTATCCATTAATCATAGATCAATTTTTCAAAATTGGCCATCAGATGGCTTCTAGACTTAGACATCGATAACGTTTGTACACTTTTGAAGTTCGATGCATACTCTTCTTGGATTTGTCTACATTCTCAAGCTACTCTTGTCAACATATTTAGAATAATATCGACGGCGATACTGCAATACGGCTTAAGTAAGAATTGTATTACCGAGTAACTACGTATTGCAATATCGCGCAAGTACAGAAATAATAAAAATTACATTTGATACTCAATTTATGTATTTTTTTAAATACATTATTTATTAATTTTTATTTTTGATATTAAAAATAGTTTTTTAACACTTGCTGGTAATACCGCATAACTACAAATAACATATACCGTCTACCGTCATGACAGTTCAATCAGTGATATTAGAATTGAACCAGAAAATATAGTAAAAAATAGTCTAATATAAATGTTCTAAAGTAAGTATATTATATTATTTATTCAACGTTTCTAAAATGAGTTATAGTAACATAAATTTAAGTTTAACTAAAAATATTTTTTTAAATAATTATTTAACTTAGTAACCTATTAAATCAATCATGATGTTATATTTCTATAAACTATCGACAACATTTTAATATTATTATAATTAATGTATTTTTAAGTGATTATATTAAAAAATGGATCATGAAATAAATAATAATACATAAATTCAAGATATTTTTGGTGCCGGGACCTCCGACCAATCAAGGAAATTTAGTCGCAGACGTTTCTTCAAATACAACTTGTAAGTCATCTTAGTTTCATCTCATCTCAGTTTCTTTAACTATTAACTAATTTATTTTCCAGTGAATTTAGTACAGCTATCAGAAACAACCCTGTAAGAGTCCTGTAAGAGACATGCATGACGATTCTACTTTAAATAATGGCAATAGGAAGAGAAAACGTAAAGCTGATATGAGTCTTGGGAAGCGTAAAGATAATAAAAAGCAAAGGATATTGGGTCAAAAATATACAGGTTTTAGAAAAACAGAATAAAAATATGTTCAAGATTCTCAAAAAGGGGAGAGAAAATTGGGTCCAACGTGCGATTCTAAATTGGGTCAAAAAGTACAATATTTAAGTCCTTAACGTTTACCAATGAAAGAAGAATAAATATTTGATAAATTTTGGAAAATGACATAGGAAGAAAAAAAGTATTTGTAATATCTCTGATTGACGTGCTAAAAATAGAACACAAAAAGAAAATTTAAGATCTGAAACTAGACTATTTTTCTAAAAATTGATAATATTAAGAGTAGAATCTGTCAAAAAATGTTTTAAATACTCTTGCAATAAAGGAAACGATGGTCAGATATTGATTACAAAAGCACAATACAAATAACTCTGCTATTCAAAATAAAATAATAAATAGAGATGCTGAGCTTAAAGTTAATGATGCATAAAAAGAAAGAAATTATCAAGTCATTTTTAAAAGGTAGAGGTAAAGTGTTAGGGTTAGAGGCGCATCAGTAACTAGGCTATTTCGCGACTGGACCTACAGCTTAACGTGGGTTCCGAACCACGGTCATCAGCTTCCGACAAACCCAGGCCAGCACCCCCCTCGGGCTATAAACCCGAGTTATGTGCCTACACATAAGTCATCAGGAAACCTACCGACTGATGAGTAACCAACGTAGAACACTTCTCAGAAGGCATACGGCCTTACCCAGCCTTTAACTGGCGTGACTGAGGGGTAATTCGTAGTCGGATTTTACACTCTTGCCTAGAAACAATCACAAACATTTAGGAAGTAAACAGACAGAAGAAAGAAAGAAAAACAACCATCCGAGCGCTTGACTCGAACCAACTACCGCTCCAATGCGGTTTCGGCACAGCAGCGGCAGTTACCGTCCGCACCAACGCGATCGGCTGTCATTTTTAGCAATGCTGTCTGAATTGCCTTGTAACTACTGTAGATGATCATCTAAATTATTTCTTGTATCTGTGATAGAAACAAAAATTTACGTTGCTGCAAAACTGCCTTGATGTTGCTTGCAGAAAGACATTTGAAGATACGCCGGCCACAAAGATTATTTCTTCATTCAATCCAAAGAATAAGTTGGTAATGTTTTAAAAGAAGATTATCAATTTCATCTAGAGTTAAAAGATATAGTCATAAAAAAAAGAGAGAATGATAAGAAGCAGGCTATTGAAGAAAAAATACACGTTTTAACAGCTGACGTTGAAGCTATTCATCTATGCCCTTTTTTGAATGCAAGTACTTCGTATTTTAAGACCAAACTTGCAGTACATAATTTTTCGATTTATAATTTAGCTAATAATCATATCATGTGATACTTCTTTCATGAAACTCCAGCGGATATAAAAGCGTTTGCATATTGTTTTGTAGATTATTTGTCTAAACTAATTGATAATGATCAAAGTTGTCATATATACTGGATGGATGGACACACACAAATCAATGATTCGATTCAGTCCAATCGGTTGAAGAAGGGATAACGCTTAAAGCATGGCAAAAATCTTGGCCTTATGAAGTCATTTCCTTTGATTATCAATTTGTTATAGACTCTGCTAACAAGATTTGCTTATTATATGAATCTATCCAACTAGGGCGTAAGACTGGAGATATGTGTAGTTAACATAAGAGTTGTACAATATAATTCTGATGGAACAATTCATTATAAATTTCAATTCAATGAAGATTTTAAAAGTATGCCTAATAAGAAAAAAGATTATTCAGTTAATTACAATCAACCGCAATTATATAAACTGACGTTTGTCGATTACCAAAAGTAAATTTGAACATTTTCAAGGTTTCAAGAAAATGATATCTCCACTCTCATAGTTTTTATGATCAGTTCAAGTGCGACTAAGTATTATAAGTATTATTCATTTATAAAATTTTAATGTTCTAATGTTTTCTTATAGTTTTGTGATAATTAAATACTTAACGTTAATAATAGTCAAAATAAAATTTTTCTTCTTATACATAAAGATATATGTTGAAACAATTTTGTATTTTATCTAAGAATTTTTTATTACCATAACGTCATTATATACCATAACGCCATAACGATTCCATTTTAATGCTGCATCGATCTATCTATATAGTGGTAATATTTATTTTAAAAGATATTTAGATAGTACGTAAGTATTATTAACATTTATTTGTAATATTTTATTTTGTTAATACAATTTTATTGATAGATCAAGCCTTTTGTCTGATAAATAATCATATTAATGCTTATATATTCAATTTGAAAGAGATGAATTCAATAGTTTTTTAATATGATGTTTTTTCTTGCCTCCTGTAAAATTGTGTTTTTAGCAGTTAGCTGAACTGCAATTTTTGCTTTAATCATTTCATTTATTTAAATGAAATATGACATCCTTTGTCTATTCTTCAGTTGAAATATTTTCTAATATTTGACATATTTTACAAATTTGTTGCCTTTATATTTTTTGTTTGTTTTTATAATAATTTTGAATTTTTCACTTGTAATGAAAACTTGTAAAAAGAAATATAAAAAAAAATATTTATATAAAAAAATAAATAATACCATTAATTTCAGAAACGATACTGATAATTTAAGTTGTGCATATAATGACGTCATTAAATAATTAATTTTTTCAGGGGCTTGACCGTTCCCGCTCAAACAATCAGGATATATATATATATATATATATATATATATATATATATATATATATATATATATATATAATTATTTAATTAAATAAATCTAATGCAAAATGTAATAAAAATACAGCCTGATGGTTTCAAAATATTTATTTTAAAAATATGGTTGATCACACGCCGGTCGAATTAATCGGTTAACAACTAAAGGGTTTTAACTATTTTAAGCCAATTACGCAAATTCAAATCAATATTTGTGGTTCCGACTAACGGTATCGAATTAAATCAAATCGAAATAATTATTCTGGTTCGAAATTTTCATTTCGTTAAGCCTAAGTGCGTTAATCATTAAATTTTAGCTTATCGTTTCGACTATCGAAATATTAGAATTCTTCTGATGTTATCTAAGGGAATTTAAAGTGTTTTAATCTCCCTCAAAAAGGTATTGACAATATTTCAATTTTTTCGGAATTTTTCTATATTCCAATGCAAAATTAGGAAGATGTACAATTTTAACTCACTTTAAATTCAACGAAAATAACTTTCAGCATAAGATTATAACCTGTGACGAAAAGTGGATCCTTACGGCGGGATCCTTATTAATCCAACGCGGCGAAAATTGTAAGTTAATCCTGACGAACAATCTCTAAGTAATACAAAACCAAATATCTACACTATAAAGATGTTTATGTGGTGAGATCATCTGAGCATCGTGTACCATGATTTGATACAAAATCCAGTATAAAAATGAGTCCAAACTCATGGGTATAAATCAAAATGGGCTCAATTCAATGTTCGTATTCTAAGGGCTAGGAGCGATCCTACCGAGGGTCGTTCTAGATGGCTGGCCAAGGTTATGTAAAGTTTATCAAACTTCCCGTGCGTGTATGGTGAAAATTGTAGTACATTTCTTATTTTTCTCAACTATAATGGAAATTTATCCTAATATTAATCTTCAGTACCCTCGGAAAGTGAAGAAACTGTGATGACTGTGAAAATTAGAAAAGATTCAAGAAAAAACTTGAAAGGTAAGTTTTTAACACGCTTTTGTTAGCTTCACCTGTACCTATTTATGTAACGGTATCTTTAAACGTCCTTTTCACCCACTTCAAAACATCAGGTTAAATTGAAACTTTGCACACTTATCAAGGACCAATGACAATACAATATTTTAAAAAGTTCGTCCCATTATCCAGGACAGGATCGTCGGGATTTGTTTTCGGAGAGGGAGCCTGAGACACGGTTACAACACCCAAGGAAGGCAGCAGGCGCGCAAATTACTCACTCGCGGAACGGGTAGGTAGAGGCGAAAAATAAATAATAGTTTCAAAACGCTAAAAAAAACACGCTCTTTTAGCAGATCGAACAAAAAAATGAAAAATAAATTAATGTTTAAAAGAACTAAAAAATAACGCTTTAATGGTAAACCGAACTAAAAAGTAAAAATAAATTTTAGTATAAGAATAATGTGATGAAGATGTGCCATTGAAAAAAAGCCTGAAGATTTGCAGAAAGAGGGTTTAAATAAATTGACAGTAATTTCAACTTACTCCAACAATTATTAGTTACCTACGCAGATTGCTTTAAAACCGGATCAATCCAAAATTAATTTTGGGTAACCCGGAAATAATATTATATTGAAAATATGCTTTAAATGTCTGGAGGCTTTCCTTCTTCCCAATAAAAATTAATACAAAAATCTAAACCATAATACATAGCTCTAAAACGTTTTATGTCTATCATGTAAAACTTTTGAAAATAGATTGAGCCGGTTTTGAAACTAATCGCCTCAATTATGGATCATTTTTCAACGAAAGAACGTATTAGAATTGTTCAAACTTGATAAAGTGAATTTGATGAAGTGAAATATTGCAGTTTTGGAATAAAATTATGTTTTCCGACGAAACTCATTTCCACCCCATAGGTTATTTGAACAAGCAAAATTGTCGGATTTGGGAAAGTGCAAATCCTCGAGTGATTACAGAAGAACCTTTACATCCTCTTCGAGTAACAGTGAGTGTTGGTGGGCTGGAGGGATTATAGGGCCATTTTTTCATGAAAATGGCCCTTTTATTGACATGGCACTGTCAATTGGATATTATGCACATTAACAGTTTATTTTTTCAACATGATGACACCACGTGTTATACAGTGAGGGAAACTTTGGATTTGTTACGGATACGTTTTCCTGGCTGCGTCCTTTCTCGAAATGGTAATTTTGAGTGGCTTGCAAGATCATGCGATCTAACTCTCCTCGACTTTTTCCTGTCTGGCTTCCTCCAGGTTAAAGTCTATTCTAACAACCAAAACACGATTCCGCAATTGTACTAAATTCTTATTGACAATTTTACCCAAAAAATGGTTATCTGTATTTAAAAAGAAATTCCCTACCGGGTTACTTTTTATATTATGTGCGCTCGCACATTATTTCGAATAAAGAAAAATATTCATAAATATGCTTATACTTTACTTTATTACTCATATACTCAAACTTTATTAATATTTAACTAAAATTTTCTTCTAAGACAACCTGTGTATATTAAATCTCATTCCTTAGAAAAAACTGCTGGTCTATTAAGTCTCTAAACCTATAAGTCCGTGCTTGGCAATTTCTCAAATCCGAAAGGACGTCGTTAAATTTAGAGCCAACCGCTCCTTTTTAACCTCAAAACCGCTTAGCCCGGAAACGAGCTGACAAAACGAGTTATTGACATTCTCACAGCCCTTTCGCGCGGTTTACAACATGTCATTAAGTAAACTGTTAATAAAATTTTGTGACCGAACGACGGTATCGTAGATGTTTGACGCCCAACGCCATGGGGATGGTAATAGTCATTGCTTGCGACAACGACTTTGTTGCAATTTAATAACGAAATCGATGGAATTTTTTACATTAACTTTTGCTCTTAGCTTATAAGTTAATTTTAAAATAGCAAATGCACTTAAATGAATATATTATTAAAAAAATAATATTATGGTATTTTTGGCAGTATATTTTGTAATTTACCACTGAAATTAATAATACTAGCACAGTATTGTAACTGAACCCATTTTTTACGCGACTATAAAAATGCAATTCATTCAATAATGAAGAAGATTACAGGAGACTAAACAGGAACGTTTACAATATAATAAACTGGAAGAACAATAGAATAAAAGAACGATTTAAATTTATATAGGTATAATTTGGAAGTCGTAAATACTATCCTCTTCCAAAGGAAATAATTATTCCCTGTGGAATAAACGTAACAAATTAATAAAATGTATCAAAGTCAAAAATATGTGAACTCATATATAACATAAAAATAACATATATTATAGAATTGTAATTGTTCTGAGGATGGTTTTATAAAATAAACATAAACGTTAATAAAATAGTAAAGAAATAATAATACAAATAATAATAACACAACAATTGAGCACCTTATTGGCGGTTACCCGGCCCTTGCTCCTAATGCTTATTTAGGACGGCATAATCAGCTGGCAAAAATTATACATCAACAAATTGCAAAAAAATACTCACTATTAGAAAGCGTACCTCCTCCATATTATAAGTACTCGCCTTCTCTTGTACTTGAATCACCCGATACCATTCTTTACTTTGACAGACCAATCACTACTGATCGAACGGTTGATTATAACAGGCCGGATATTGTTCCAATCAACAAAAAGGACAAGAGGGCTTTTATAATTGACATCGCAGTGCCGCTATCTCACAACATTAGAAAAACTGAGATAGAAAAATCCACAAAGTATGAAAATCTGGCATACGACTTGAAGAACCAGTGGAAACTGAGTAAGGTAGATGTAGTGCCCTTCGTTATATCCGCCGAAGGCCTAATAAGTAAGAGATTGTCAAAGAACCTGGAGAGCCTCGGTATCTCGAGATCGATTGTGGGACAGCGTGCCGTGCTCTTGCAGACGTGTCATATTGTTCGTAAAATATTATGCTAGGGTGAGAGGAGCTGAATTGCTTTTTCATCTTGGCATTGGAATATCGGCCAGCATGAGCTGAGATTCTACAGTAAGGATGAGCAGAATAATAATAATAATCTTGTGGGGAGTTCTGGAACACCATCCAGATAAGATATACAGACATTTTGGTCCTCGATTTGGTCAAATAAGTGTCCAATATATTAATTAATTAATATGCATATTAATTAATTAAATGCAATTAATTGCAGTAAAACTTGTTTTGGTTTGATGCAATTTGTACTCTGGGAGTTCAAAAATCGTGGCTTTTGATTTGAAAATATCACTCGACTCTCCGCTTGTTGCATTATAGATGGTTAAGTTTTGCTGCATTATAAATAGTTAAGCTTTGGATTGAAGGTTAGATTAAGCTTTGGTTAACTCATTAATGTTTTTTCATCGTTATCTCAATGACTCGACGGAAGTAAAATTTTACTTTGAGAAATTATTTTTATAGGGCTATGCTTTATAATAGCAATCAATCAGAATAGTATTAGTTTCAAGATGTAATGGAAGCATTAATTTATCTCTTGTATTTTCTTGGCCTGTATATACCAACACTTTAAATAACTCTTATCTAACCAAAACAAAACAAAAATTTTAATGGAAATTCCTCCTAGTTGAATTGTCGAATAGCTGCTTAAATGTACTTCACAACATAGTTTTAAATTGCGCTTACTCAGTTTTAAAAAAAATATATATCAAGGTGAAAGGAAATATATCACTCTCAAATATGTTGGCCGCCTGTTTCTTACTTTGTGTGGAGAGAATTGGTAGTTGAAATTTAAGTCAGGATATTATCAATAAGAATATTCTTAGTTTTATATCTTTAACCCTACTATCTATACTGATAATGGATGTAGTAATCAAATAGTGTAATTTCACGGGAACAGTTATCAAAAAAGCGATACAAGCAGTTGCATACGCAGGCGATCATACTGTACTAGCTAGAGACAGAATAAGCCTGAAAAAATCAATCCAAAAAATTGGACAAAAAGTAAAGAAAAGAGGCCTCACAATAAATAAAAAAAAGCAAATATATAGAAATAAGGAAAGAAAATAGAAAAGTTACAACCAGATCAGTAGAAACACGAAATTACGAATTTGAAGTACTTGAAAACTTTAAATATTTGGGAATAATAATAAATAACAAAAGCGACAAAAACATAGAGATAGATCACAGAGTATAGGCGGGACACAGAACTTATTATAAATTCAAAAGCATGGTGAAAAGCAAAAACATAAGTATGAATACAAAAATGAAGGTATATATAGCAGCTATTAGACCGGTGGTGATCTATGGTGAGGAGATAATGAATTTAACAAACTGGGAACAGCAAAAGTTACGAATATTCGAAAGAAAGATTGTCGTCGATTGATATAGAGAGTTGATTCGATTGATATAGAGATTAAAGAAAGTTGCAGAAGATAAATACAAGAGGTTAATGAATGTTAAAAGGAAAAAATATAGTGAAGGCCATAAAAGTTCATAGACTTAGTTGGTTTGGCCAATGGAAGATAACAAAGTAGTAAAGAAAATTACAATGTGGAGACCAGATATTAACAGAAGAAGGGGGAGACCGTCAAGACAAATAGTAGGATAGAATGAGTTATGTATGGAGGAACGTGGACTAACTCACCACAAGGAATGAGTTTCTAGAGCTCAAAAGAATTGAGCGGCTACAATTTCTAATGGAATGTAGTGTATATGCCGTGCCTGCCGTGTATATATATATATATATATATATATATATATATATATATATATATATATATATATATATATATATATATATATATATATATTAATTATTATTGAGTTAATTTATTATTGAGAATATCTCCATAAATATGAATTTTATGAAGAAATTGGAAAGGACCTTTTTTATAGAGAATTTATCTTTTTCTCCTATATCTTTTTTTCAAATCCGTATACTTTAAGAGATACTTAAAAAAAACTAGAATTTTATCAAAAAAACTTAACTTAGATCGTCTTGAGGCACGTGTTATATTTCTAAATCATTCCGAGTGTCGATCCGTTGATTCTGTGAAGAGCCACGACGTTTCGCCAAAATCCCATTTGGCATTTTCAGGTGGTCCAAAAGTTGGACTCTTCAGTCGAAGCGGACAACACTTGAAAATGCCAAATGAGATTTTGGCGAAACGTCGTGACTTTTCACAGAATCAACGGATCGACACCCAGAATGATTTAGAAACATTATCTACCATCCGTGAATATATATATATATATATATATATATATATATATATATATATATATATATATATATATGTATATATATATATATATATATATATATATATATATATATATATATATATATATATATATATACATGATATGCTCATTGACCAGAGGTTAGGGATACGGTGGAAATGGTTGTCACTTGAAGACTATGAATAATTCAGTGTTCGGTTATTGAGCTCGGTTTATTGAGATTTAAATCTACAACTAAATGACAACACCGGACTGTTTGAAATGTTTTATTTGCACAAAAGCTAGTTGACGTAACAGAAACATTATTGTCAAGTTTGCAACTTGACGAAATAATGCATATTGCGATGCACTGTACTATCCTAAAAGATAATCTCAACCTTCCTTGACATTGTAGCAGATTAATGTTAAAACCTATGGTGCATTTTATATTAAATGCAGTTATTAGTTTTAAACGACGATAGTTAACCTAGTTTAATAAGAACTTTTAGTGCGAGACATTGACATCGTAATTTGTACCTGTCCCTTAATGACTGTATAATTTCAACTTTAGCTGAAATTTTAGTGTCCTTTTTCAACATGTTCCAAATAGCGAACATCATCGATAGTTAGGATACCTGTTCAACATTATTTCGTACAGCCTTAAATTTAGTACAATATGTTTCTCAAACAAACACTACGTTTACAGGTTTATTAAAAATAGTAAAAAATATGGAAGTAATGTACACATGCATGAAATGTAAAATGTTAGGTAGCAACATCAAAATATAAATAAAAATTGTGTTTAAAGTCTGGTTAATTAAAATGTTAGTACCCTTAGCATACGAATTACAATGTCAGCATTACTCTCATATACAGAGTGCACAAAAAAAAGATGCATTTTAAATGTTAAATATTCCGTGCGTCTCTGGGGTGTGCCTAAAACGACTAGCTATAATATATTTTCAGTATTACAGCATTAGTAACCATAAAGCAGTCGAACAGTTCACAATGTGAGTTAACTGTTAAGATATATTTTAAAAACAATAATTGTATTGTTACTATTCATCTATTATTTCGTCGCCCATTTAATATATATTGCCCATTTAATTATCAATAATATTGATTCGGTTTCGTCCGGTCATAATATCAAATCATGGGTTAATGATGTTCCGGCTTAAAAACTAGGAGTTAAAACTGGTTGAACTGAAAAAGAAACCGTCAAGTAGAGAAATCACTGTTAGTTGACCTATACGCATAGTGATACTGGTAGAGTTAGTATTTTGGACGGGTTTTGTGAATAAACTAAAATTTCACTATTGGTCTAACAAACATCCTCGTCAGTTATACGAGAAAGCTCTGTAAAGTACAAAGATCGAACTGCTGTTTACAACATTATCTTACGACATTATTGACCCACACTTTTTTGAGAGAGTCAATGAAAATACTGCTATAATCAGCTCCGTATGTTTACTTAATCGAGGCATTTTTGACACAGCAATTAATCGGCTTTCTTCATATTGTGATTAGTGACGAGACATGCATTCAGCAAGAATCAAGATGAGACGACTGCCCACTCCACATCCTCGAATTTAGTTGCATTCAATTTTAATTTATGGTTATGTGGAGTCGAACCTTCCAAAAAATTTCGCGGAGCTGAAATTCAGAATTCAGCACAAATAACTTCAATTCAAGTAGAAATGCTGAAGCATGTAATGACTAATATGGGGTTAAGCTTGACAAAATATTTACGGGGAATCAGATGTTTTCTTTTGAAAACTAAAATGCTTGTTTTCTTCTCTAGCATATACATGATCATGATTGGAAATGTAGATTGGATTAAGTACAAGAGATGGTGGAAATATAAACAGGGAATTGCAGTAGAGGAAGTAAAGATAAAGAAAAATAGATATTTCCGCGTGAATGAAGAAAATAGAGCTTCCAATTTATTTGGTTAATGTTTTTAAAGGAAGTCTGATTGCTCAGGTCGACATGATTTTTGTAACATTGGCATTTTTGTAACTCTTTTTGCGATTCATTTAGGTAGTTATTAAAACATCTTTCCACAGTAATGGCCTAGTACGTCCCATTTTCATGTACCTGCTTCTCCTTTATATCACGGCTCCATTAAAATTATTTGTATTTGACTTTGAACTGGACAATGTAGGAATTACCACAAGACTGTTTTCCATAGTATTCTACGAACCTTTAAGTGCAGTTTTATTGTTTTCTTTAGTTTAGTTTATTTCTGTCTCGTTCACAGTACATCCTCACAGACAGACAGTTTACAGTAAAGTGTGCACGTTGATTTTATATAAAATGACAAGTTCTAGTCATTGATTTTGCAAAAATCCAGCGGATAAATTTTGTTATGTATGCGGACGATTTATTTTAAAGCCATAAGCTACATCTATATCTGAGGAAGTTAAAAAAGTATATCTTTTATATTTTAAGTGCCAAATTGGAGATCAATATAAAAGTTGGGCTCCTCGTGTTTACCGTGTGAGTTATCACGTAAATGTTTTGCAGGAGATGCATCGCAAGAAAAATTCTATGCCGTTTGCTGTTTCCAGAGTGTGGAGAGAACCTACTGACCGTTTAAGTGATTGCTACTTTTGTATCACTAAAACAAAAAGGATTTTAAAAAAGTAAAGGGACAAAATTCAGTATTCAAATTTGCCTTTTGCACTTAGGCCAGATAGATATATTGCTAGGACTTCAAAGGGGTTTTACAAAGTATTGCTGTTTTTTTTTGTCTACACAGCAGGGCAACAAAAGAACATTACAGTAAAAAGATTGGCCTCATAGAACTTTTTTTAAACCTGACACTTCAAACATAAAATATGCCCCCCTTTTTAACCCAGAAGTCTTTGACCATGGTGTAGAAAACTTTGTCTACACTATGGTCAAAGAAAGCAATGGTTTCCTAAAGTACCTAAAAGAAATGTTTCCTCAATTAAGTAATGCAAAACTAAAACAAGGCATGTTTATTGGACCTCAAATAAGGACGCTTGTAGGTGATTTCCATTTTCAAGAAAAATTAAATGAATAGGAATTGGCCGCTTGGAAGTGTTTTGTAAGTGTAGTAAAAGGATTTTTGGGCAACAAGAAAGATGAAAACTATAAAATCCTCACAGATGAACTCTTGAAAGCCTCTGACATACTAGGGTGTCGCATGTCCTTAAAATGCATTTTTTACACTCCCATTTGGTTTTTTTTCGGAAAATTTGGGCGCAGTAGGTGACGAACAAGGAGAGAGGTTTTACCAGGATATCAGGACGATGGAAGCAAGATACCCTGGACGCTGGAATGTTGTCTTCTTTTTTTTCTCACCACCGATTCCCTGTAACAAAAAGACTGTACGTGTAACAGTAATTAGTTTATTATTTTCGGATTTAGAACGGATTCGGATTTTTAATTATTTCCAATAATAAATTCTTAATGCACATAATACTATTTTGTGAACAATTTTCCTGTGGAATTCTTGTGTTTAACAGGATATCTGTCTTCTTTTTATATTTTTTTTTGACATCATTTACCACTCAAAAAGAATTAGACTAAAAATACGTAGAAATATTTAGGAAGACTTAATCAGTTTCATTATGTACTTTTTTGCTAATTACCAATACTAATAATAATAACATACTTTATTCCTTTTTATACAAAATGTTTTAACAATATCACAATAAATATAGACATAATGATTTATTATTCTAACGTAATATAAGCAAAAACATTTTTTTTCGCAGGGTAAACTTTCTAAATGAACAGCTTAATAACTAACCTACGAAATTAAATATTCCAAAATTTGTACAAAAGATTCGTTGAGAACCTTCAATTTGATTGAACTTGATTTAGAAAGTTGCTTTCCTATTATTTCTGTAGATCTATAAAGCCTATATTTTGCAATTTCTCAAATCCGACAAGACCTTGTTAAATCTAGAGGCGACCTCTCCTTTTTAACCTCAAAACCACTTAACCCTAAAGCAAGCTGATAAAAGCGACATATTGACACGCTTTCAACCCTTTCGCGTGGTTTGCAATATGTCATTAAGTTAAAATGTTAATAAAACCTATCGAATCATAATTCAGTATCCTAGCTAAAGCATATTAAATGTACTGGTGGACTTGTCATTTACAAGGAAAGTTCACATACTCATAAAAAAAGTTAACTTTTTCAACGCTTTAAAAAACTCTTTTAGTATCATATCAATCACTCATTCATGTCACCGATTACATATTTTTTGGAACCCGCATTGAGGATGGCATTCAATGAAACACAGCCCTTGTAAAAGAATCAAAAAATTGTCGCTATTTGCGTACAAGAACAAAAAATAATCAGACATTTTTATGGGAGTAATCAGCTAATGCTGATAAACACAGATTTCCTTCACCATTCTAAGTTTTTGAAAAAATTGTCGGAATATATTTTAATTTTTGCCAAATTAAATGATTTTGATTAGATTAGCTATTTAGAAAAATAACTTTAAATAAGAATAATAAACACATATTTAGTGTATGTTGGTAAGATTTATACATCTCTTTTTAGAATACTGAAACACATTTTTAATCACTTGATATGCAACTTATTTCTGATGTAAAACCCTGTTAGCAAAGATGCTTAATGACAGTCCTTTTTTTTGCAATTTTTGAATACATTCAGAAACCACTAACATGAAATGTGTTAGTCTGTTTGTGGACCTAAGCAAAACTTTTGATCTACTAAATTACAGTGTACTATTGAACAAAATACTAGTATAACAATGGCTCGAGTGACAGGACAGTGGAGTGCAGTCTAATTTGCTTGATTGGCATCAAGTTGTATACATTACAACCTCTGGGTTCAACGGTATTTTTACTATTTGCTACAGTGGCGGCTCGTGCATTTTTAAAGTAGAAGGGAGTAAAAGGAAATAGTGTTGCTGAAGAATTTTTGTTGCTTCTTTGTCCCCTTCCTCCTTTTTACTTTTCGTGCTATTGAAACCATATACCAGATGAACCAGAAAAGTGAGTTAATGGAAAGAAACTGAACGGAAATAAAATATGGTGTTTTACTCTGAAAATGGTTTACTGTGATAAATGCTGGAGGGCCAGCGCCCTCCATCACAAGCCGCCACTGATTTGCTAACAATCTGTACAGTTTGTTAACAATCTCTCATTATATACACCAGCAATCATAAAATGGATTCTATAAAAATAAGCTGAATTTTCAACCAAATTTCTCTTTGGTAGTAGGCGCGTAGGCTACAACATAATCTCACAACGAAAATTGAGAATATGAAGAAAAATATTTAAAAATGCTTGAATAGATTGCATTCTAAAAATATTAGTCAGAAGCATGTCATGCAACAATAGCGATTTTGATGAAAAATTACAAAAACTGAAAATGTCTGCAAAAGAATTAATTGAAGAAATAAAGAGTGGCTTTAAAATCTGACATAAAAACAATTAAGAACGAATACGTTATGATTACTAAAAAACGAAATGTAAAAAATTACGTCTTCACGATAACAAAGCAAATGAACAAACATTATTATTGGATGAGGAATGTAAAAAATACATTTAGTATTGGGTATTGTAATATAAAAGAACGACATTAATTCATGCTATCGAATTAGTAAAAAAATTCAAAGGAAACATTAATTGAAGTTCAACACAACAAAATAGTACCGGGGGTTAAGCGTGACGAGGTGTTGTACAATAAAAGGTTGTTTAAAAATTCGGGAATAGTCGCGTATGAAGTAATAATTAAATCTAAAAACGATCTATTTAAAAAAGTGCGTGAAATATATTAAAACAATGCATGGACGTTGAAAGGTGAAATGTATGTACTCTCAAAGGACAAAAAAACATTGATAAGCATCATGGAGAACCTGCAACGTAAAAAACGCTATTAACTTGGAATGGACATCGAGAATGCTAGCTTCATATTCTATAGCTAGTCTGTATTTTTCGGTTTTTATTATTCGTACTTTTCTCACTGATTTTAAATCTATTTGATACCTAAAATTGGTAATTGTTGCCTAAATTCCCACATCACCTGTTGCCTTTAATTTTACTTGTAAACTATAGATTATATTTAACAAATTTTGTTTTTATTTATATCTACATTGATATGATTCTAGTTACCGCATTGATCAATGAAGTTGCTCATATAAATATGCGTTCTATGTTTACTGTCTTCAGTGAGCTTGTTTTTATAGTGCACAAAGATAATAATGATATAAGGTATAATCATAAAGATAGAAGACACAAGCGGGGTGTGGGTGTTGGTGCATTTGTGAGCGATTATATTAACTGTAATGAAATTAATTTTGAGAATTCATTTTTCGATATAAAGATATCAAGATGTGCGTACTGTCTTGGCGTTTTGTACAACTTGATGTGGGTATTTGTGTGTTTGTTGAGGTACTTGACAACATTTCTTCCTACATTGGCATAATCTTTAATAGGATAATCTGCATGGGTGAATTCAATATAAACTTCTTTAATACTTGTAATCCAGTTAGCAGATATTTGGAGGTTTATGGTATGTCTCAGATATTAAATATCCTCATAAGAGTATCCGAACGATCAAGTTCATTGTTTGATCCATTATTTGTTTCTAAAGTTATTAAGTTTCATACTCATGGTCCTCTCGGCAATAATATTTCAAATTACAAATTGATATTTGCTGTGATATGTGTGTCTGATGACAAATAACCTTTTGAGATAATATCTTACCGTTTATTTTCCGTTAACTTTCAGCAATTTATGCATTATTTATCTTCCTTAAATTAAAAAATAAATAAGATTTTTCGTAAAATAAGATTTTACGAAGAAATATTGATAAAAAAATCGATATATTTAATAATTTATTGGTCTCAGCCTTTGACAGGCATACTTTCATAGTTACCCGTAGGGCCAATTGGTTGACTTCAAATTTTACGTTGCTTGTTTCAGATAAGAAACGTGCTCTGAATAAATATAAATTATCAAAATCTAAATATTAAATAGTAATTGGATATCATATAAAAAATTAAGAAATGTTGTTTCAGAGATGAGACGTGAAAAACCACTTAACAATACAATTAACCAAAATAATGTGAGGAAAACGTAGTCAACCCTAAAAATATTTAGTGTAAGTTCTAAGTGCCAATGCAACTGCATTAACAGGTAATTGGTAAACTTACCTCACAACTTAAACAAGCCTGAACTTATACATTGGTATTTTGGGCAATTTGTTTCGAATGTAAATGATAATTGCGATGAAAGAATAACTTACTGCTATTCGAATAAATTTCCCTGATATGATATTTAGCTTAAAAAAAAAGATAAGGCAAGTGCTGATAATATTTATATGCGAATGTTACGGTATTGCGGTCCCTTTCTTGATGCTCTTAATATAATTAATAGTTGCTTAGAGCCAAACTACTTTCCTCTAATTTGGAAGCAGGCTGTAGGGATTCCTCTTCCGCAACACGGTAATCCTTCACCATTTTCTAACCTACGTATTATTAGCATTACGTCTAGTTTTTCTATGATTTTTGAGCAAATTTTGTTTAAACAGATGTACGAGCTTTTCTTCTCCAATAAAATATCCTCCAATTTGCAATGTGGTTTTAGAATTGGTGTTTAACGTCTACAGCTATGACTTCTCTAACTAGCTGTTTATTTAACAGCTATTACAAGGGCTTAGCTAGCAGACTTGTATTACTGGACTTTTCTAGGGCATTTGATACATTAAATCACAACCTCTTATGCGCAAAATAATTATGCTATGGGGTTGACGAATTATTCGTTTATCTAGTGAAATCGTTTCTAGATTGTAGAACGCAATCTATTTCCGTTAATCATGTATACTGGTCTAAAGTGAATATTTTTTCTGGTGTGCGTCAAAGATTAGTGTTGGGCCCAGTTTTCGTCCATGTGAATACTCTAGAGCCAATAATATAATTAATAATCAGTTAAACAAGCTTAACAAACTCCCATTAGCACATAATCTGAAATTAATCTCTTCTAAATGTATAAATTCTAAAGGTTATGTTATTTTGTACTGAATCTTACTATATTTTTTTAAAGACAAATCTTTCAATACTTGTTGACAGAGAGAAGCTTGGTTTTGTAGACTGTGCGCAAAACTTGAGTGTAATTTTGGATTCAAAGTTACTTTTTAAAGATCATATATCCAAATAAATTCGTAAATCATTTATGCACCTTAAATTACTTTATGATAATAGGCACATTTTAAACCAGGCTTTAAGAAATCTATTATCAGAGTAGTTGGTACTTTTTCAGTTTACATACTCTGATATCATTTATTTCCTGTGTCTCGATTCTGTGGACAGGGGGAGAATACAATGGGTGCAGAATGCTTGTTGTGGTCTTATCTTTGGACTTCGGAAACGGGATCATATGTCTCAAAAATTAATTAACCAGCTTAAGACGTTTACTATGGATCACAGATGGCAACTTCATATGGCTAATTTTACGTATAAGGTTATCAATGCTGACAATAATTCTGAAGCCCTTAAAAGTATGTTTGTAGCTCGTTCAACCATTTCCACCGTATCCCTAACCTCTGGTCAATGAGAATATCATGTATATATATATATATATATATATATATATATATATATATATATATATATATATATATATATATATATATATATATATAAATAAATATATATATATACCAGGTGTCCCATATATACCAAGGATGGATCGCGGCCGTATCTTGAAAACTATTTATCCCACAGCTTTGCGGAAAAAAATATTATACTAAAACTGACTGTGAAAAATTCACCAAAATCGATATCGATACCCGAAATCGATATCCCTGACATGTCAAGAGATATTTCGATTTTTCGTAAAGTGTGAAGGAAGGCAAATATTAGGTTAATATTTTTTTAACTTAATGCAGGTAGTAGTGAAATAATAACTGATTTTTTTCAGAAAAATCGAAATATCTCTTGACTTGGGTTTTCACTGGATGATTCCTCTTTAAATTATCTTTCTAGCCATGTAATAAAAGCTGTACCATATTAAGACCAATTTTTAATTTAATATTACGGTAAAAATTAAAACAAACTGATTTTTTCAGAAAAATCGAAATATCTCTTGACATGTCAGAGATATCGATTTCGGGTTTTCACTGGATGATTCCTCTTTAAATTACCTTTCTAGCCATGTAATAAAAGCTGTACCATTCCATTTGAACAAACTGAACAAAACTTCAAAAAACTATTGTTGAATGTAACGCCACCTCGCGGTTTCATTTATAAACTAAATAATTTATCTCCTAGATTATCTGATTGTCCCAGCAATTGCCTTTTAAATGAATCCAAATTGAGGAAAATCGGTTAAGGCAAACGGACATTAGACGACTTTTTATCTCAATAGGTAAAACTCCCCCCCACTTCTTTATTCGCGAAGTTACGACAAAATGTCATAAAACAAAGTTGTAGGAGACAGTTTGCTAATTATAACTGAGAATTTTTCTTACTCAGTTAACACTTGAAAATACACAAAAAAATTATTTTTAAAAATGTTTAGCTCGTCACGCCCTCTTGCGGTCGTTTTAGAAGCTTAAAAATATTTTTGGTGAATTTCTCACTGTCAGTTTTAGTATAATATTTTTTTCCCCAAAGCTGTGGGATAAATAGTTTTCAAGATACGGCCGCGATCCATCCTTAATGGGACACCTGGTATATATATATATATATATATATATATATATATATATATATATATATATATATATATATATATATATATATATATATATATATATATATATATATATATATATATATATATATATATATATATATATATATATATATTTATATATATACATATATATATATATATATATATATATATATATATATATATATATACATATATATATATATATATATATATACATATATATATATATATATATATATTTATAATTTTTAAAATTATCTTTTAATGGGCATTTGAGGTTCTGGCGGTGACCCGCTGGATGTGTAATAACAATGTTTGTTAGAGTAAATGTGTGAGACATTTGTAATTTTATAGGTGCTTTTTTTTCTGTCTAGGGATTAAGGTTGGTAGGGTGTTTGAGTGCAATAGCAATTTATGCTAGACTTCGTCGACTTTCAGATCAACAAATTAAGAAATTTAATTTATTTTGTTTGTTTACTTCTTTTTTTCTTGCCATTAATACTATCTGAAGTAGTTTATGATTGAGATGGAATTACTATTACTGATTGAGACGGTGTAACTATAGTTTCGTAAAACGATTTTACATTTTCAAATACTACTTTAAAACTAGATAACAAAGATATATATAGATAGATAGATAACAAAGTAAAAAATTGTTTTATTCCTTTTTAAAAAATGAACTATCACAAAGTAACGGACCAATCAATCAATAATTAGATAGATATTAATTTAATTGGATAGTAATTATAACAGATAGTGTATAATTATTTTATTAAATCTATGAGAGTCTAAGGATCAAATAAATATCAATAAATGTAAGATTCGCGAAATTCTTAAACTCCACAATCCCTTTGTTTTAAAGCTCGCTGACAAGAGCAAGATATTGATTGAGTCTACATCTTTTGTTTCGCTTTGTCATCTGTTTTTATTGTTTGTTTCTTTAAATTCGGCATTACCTGTGAAGCTTTTTATTATCTGATTTTTTGAATATAAACGTAATGTACTACTATGATCAAAAATGTGAGTATTTAAATAAAACAAAAAGTATTTCCTTACAAATTTATTTTGTTTCCTTCAAAGTAATCCCCTCTCAATACAAAACGCTTATTTTAACATTATTTCACAATCTTCGAAACAGTTTTTATACGCGACTTCTGGTATTTCCTTCACAGCGGCCAGCGAACTTTCTTTAACTGGCTCCACTGACACGACGTCCACAAAGTCGTTTCTTCACAATCGACGGAAAAAGTCACATGGTGACATATGTGGTAAATATGGCGCATGTGAAAGAGTGATTGTTTTTTTTTTTTTAGCGAAAAATTGACAAATAATTATTCTGATAGGTGATAGTGGGTTATCGTGATGCAAAAACCATGAATTGTGTTGCCACAAACCTCCTAGTAATATGCACAATGTCTCTTATATTTAATCGGCGGTAAATCAGTATAACATTCTTGATTTTGGTAATGTTTTCTTCCTTCGTAGAAGTGAAAGATCTTACTGAACGAGGTATATCTTCAACTGCTCTTCACAATCACTAAAGTCCTTGTACCATTTGTAATTTTTTTTTCGCATAGCTGTAATTACTGCCATAACATTTTTTAATGCATCAGCATAAAAAATGTCGTTTTTTAGACAAAATATAATGCAAATTCTTTGTTCGGTCATCAGTTCTTTCTTACCGCTACGTAAAGCACGCAAATTTTTAAAATTAATCACCTAATTTTTTGATCCTAATAACAGTTTTTTATCTTTTAAAATCCTTTCAAATAAATGTCTGAAAATAATTATTTGATCAGTATGTTTGCTATTGCGAGAAAGTATTTGAAAGCCATCCAAGATACTTCTTTACTAATACTTTTGATACTGCTCGAGCAAATCCATTACTTTAAATATGTACATTCTAAATTGTTAACTGGAACAAAAGAGTTTTTTTAAGAGAACTGCTTATATATCAAAGCTCAGTAAGACAAATTTTAATTAAAAACAACTTTGTATGCAGGTGGTTGATAAGCGCATTTTAAAAAACATAGCCGACTTTCCTTTAAAATTTTATGAATATAACAATAACGCAAAATGTAAAAATCCTGTTCGCTTAAGCTTTCCGAAATGTAGGGGAAACTTCCTTCTGTTATTCTTGCCGTCAACTTCTAACTTCGCCCAAAATTTGCAAACCAAATTGAAATTTTACATTTCAAATTTACCTTAGATTATAGAAGAACGCCAGAATTTCAACGCTAATTGTTAACTTTTTTACGTTGTCTGGGAAAAAGGGGCGTTTCGGACAAAACGACCAGTCATATAGTCGTTTAAACATTTGAGTTCAGGTCAAAGGGAATCCAAATAGAATTTTAATGAACGTAATGTTTTATAAAAGTGTAAGGTTTCCAGTTTATAAAGTTGTCTAAAAAAGTTTTGATAATCTATATCTCCACTTTTTTCAACTATATCTTATATTAATATATTCCACAGGGAAATATTACAATAGATTATAAATAATTTAGAGAAAATTTATGCTTATGCTTACCAGTATAAGTTTTATTATAAATAATACAACTTATACTCAACACAGCGTCGTTGAAGCGAGATTAAACTTTTTTTTAATAAAGTTCAGATTTTAATAAATCGCAAATTAATACAGTCATCGGTCGTTAGTATGGATAAAAGCGTGAAAGTCTTAATTCGTCTTCTAGACCATTGATTCTATCACCGTCCAATTTAGCATAACTACTACTATAATCAAAAAGAAAGCTAACTTTTTAAATATAACCCTAATTATTTATGTTCTTTGACTCCTTCAAAGTAATCCCTTTTCAAGTCTTCCAAACATATTTATACTCGACTTCTCGGATATCCTTTAAAGCGGCTAGCGAACCCTCTCAATAACGTTTATTGTTTCACAGTGGTGCCAACAAAGTTGGGTTACTTCAATCAAAGAAACAGAAAAGTCTCGCAGTGCTATATCTGGTGAATAGGCTGCTTTTGAAAGGGCACCTGTTAGTAATACATCTGTGATAATTATTGCGATGTGCTTTAATGCGGTATCGTGATGAACAGACCATAAATTGTTTTGACACAAATCTGGATGTTGTAGCGTTCACAAATTCTTGATCGCTACAGGTAGCATTAGTAAATTGTTGATCACCACTGGTAGGTTTATTTCGGACAAATTCTTAATTGAAAGAGCTCCGGTATCGTTTTGGACTAGGCAAGACAGTCTAACTCCAAATCTCCAGGTGAGCGGACGTTTTCTCGCCTTACCCTTCCGACCGAGGTACGTACGTTTTCTGGCCAAGTCACGCTTGGGTTGATTTTTCTGATATTCTTATAGAGGGTTTTACGACCCGGCAGCAGAGAATCCGATCAACAGACACCAGGCCATTGAACGACCACCTATTACAGAGCTCGACCATCGTGGAAACCTTACACCTTTTTGGGGCCACGTGGCAGAGTAACCGGTTGGTCAGATCGAGATTATTTCGGGACCCCCGCATAGGCATACCGGACTGCCCGCAGTCGTACTCAGTGTTTTTGGACACCCAGTACCTTGACAGGCAAGGATAGACAACATCAGGAAATAAGGCCAGATAAACACTTTTTTTATTATATTTTCATGTACCGTTAAGGATTGCAATTGCCAGTTATTTTTCACAAATACATTATTACCATAATTTCTTATACTGATAATGGTCACGTTATCATCTTATATTTTGTATCTATTTGCCGTCTGACCATTCTTGGTTACCCTAGCGTTATATAATTATCTTTTTACTATTGTCAGAATAGAGGAAATAACCTCTAATTCGTAAGTATAGGGGCAGAGAGACCAGCTGGTGTAATTCAGAGCTGTTTATTTGATTTTTGATTTCTTTCACGGTAAGGTTTGGAGAACCACCTTCCCTAAACCTTCCCGTGTCTTTTGTTTTATAGTTTTAGTTATTCCTTTTTTTTTGTGCTTTGTGTCGTTCTTTTTTGAGTGTGCTTTTATAATATATATGTATAAAATTCTAGTAAACCGGTTTATTTAAGATAGACCCCTTCCCGGTTCCAGGGTTGTTTCCGATATATGAAGTAACCGGGTGGCGCTCAACTTTTGTCGTGGCTTCATTCTGTCCTGGACCTTCTTCCCGGTGCTCCCGGCGAACAGCTGCCGTCGCTGTGATCTATATATTTTTTATTTTGTTTCAAAAGAGAAAATAAGAGGTCCCAATGTTAATATCTATAATGTTCCTAATACTTAATCGAGTACTACCCAGCACAAGATCCTTGATCTTGGCAATGTTCTTGGCAACGTTTCATTCGTTGACGCCAAATCCTTTTTATTTTTAAGCATTCACACAAGAAAAGATTTTAAGATATTTTTAATTCACTCACCCAAAAAAATTCATATTTTAGACAAAATTTAATGCAGATTATTTGCTTGGTAAGTTTATCCGATTAACCCTCCGATGATCGCGCTATGTACTGTGAGACCGGGTGCAGTGAAAATTGCTAATATTTAAAAATTCCACTGCTAAAACCTTCTTAAAAGTCGTTGTCGATCTTACGTTATATAGAATGGTGTATTTGTTATAAAGTTATTAACAGTTATTTTCAGATACGGTCTCTCTCTGGTCGACCAAGCGCACTATCTTTTTAAATTGTCTGTAATTTCACCAGAAATTATAAAAAAGTAAGAATAGTCGTCATATAAAATGCGAGTTAACAAAAAACATTACTTTACTCAAATGGAATATAAAAAAGAAATAAAACGCCTAGAACAGTTGTATGACGAAGTATGTGGAGTAGTAGTACTTGAAAATAAAAACCAAGCAAAAACTATTGGAGAACACGGAAGATGCAGTTTTTGTGATTGCTGGAAAAAACGAAATATTCTTGTAAAAGTTGTGATACTGGGCTGTGCTTGTTGTTACATGTTAAAGGAATTTGTAGTGACTGTTATATCCTGTCGTCCCACAATAATCACACAGTAAACCTCATCACTTTTTTGTAATACGTCACTGTCGTTAAAATATATATATATATATATATATATATATATATATATATATATATATATATATATATATATATATATATATATATATAAATAATTATTGAGTTAATTTATTATTGAGAATATCTCCATAAATATGAATTTTATGAAGAAATTGGAATATATATATATATATATATATATATATATATATATATATATATATATATATATATATATATATATATATATATATATTTTCTTCCTATCTTTTCAGTTTATATAGACATTAATATAATTTATTTTTTACAGTCGTTTTGAAAACGAGAGGAGACCTCCCGAAACGTTAATTCAAACGTTTGTATTTATTTTAGAAAATGTTTGTATTTATTACAGAAAAAGAATCACTGAGAAATTTGTCTCCGTTTTGTTTTTGTTTTTTAACCAGTAATTCTTTATTTACATAAGAACAGAAATTTGTATATATTTTTTAGTTTTAATTTTAGATTGTGGCGAAAAAACCAAATATCATCATCATCATCATCAGCCTGTATCGATCCACTGCAGGATGAAGGCCTCTTCAGCATGCTTCCAACTTTCACGGTCCTGGGCTTTCCTCTGCCACTCGGGTCCAATATACTTAACGATGTCATCAATCCATCGTGCTTTCGGTCTTCTTCGCGGACGTTTGCGATCAAGCGGTATCCACTCCAGGATTACCTTGGTCCATCTGTCGTCCCATCGCCTCGCTATATAGCCTGCCCATCTCCATTTCAATTTCTTTACTCTTCCAATGATGTCACATACTTTTGTTTGTTCCCTGATCCTTGCGCAGGACTTTCTGTCTCGTCTTGTAATGCCAAGCATACATCTTTCCATTCCCCTCTGTGCCACCCGAAGTTTTTGAATTGATTGCGATGTGAGTGTCCAGGTTTCACTTCCGTATGTCATAACGGGTAGAAGGCATTGATTGAAGACTTTTCTATTCAGGCAAAGTGGGAGTCTGTTCTTAAACACTATGTTGAGCCTACCAAATGCCTGCCAGCCATATTTAACACGCCGTTCCACCTCCCGGGCGGTATTCCCCTCCATTGAAATCCTCTGCCCGAGATATATAAAACTGTCCACAATATCCAAATCCCTTCCTAACACTGAAATTCTTCTGTCCTGAGCGAAGTTATTGAACATAACCTGACTCTTTTTCAGGTTTATTTTCAAGTCAAATGGTTCGCCAGCCCTTTGCAGTTCTTGTATGCGTCTTTGCAGCTCCTCTGGGTCTTGTGAAATGAGAATAATATCATCTGCAAATCTAAGATGGTTTAAGTTTGCACCATTGATCTTTACACCATCCTGTTCCCAATCCAGTTTACGGAATACTTCTTCAAGGCCAGCCGAGAAAAGAATAGGCGATATTGCGTCACCCTGCCGTACATCTCGTTTTACAATAATTCCCACTTCAATTGAATTGTGGCTGTAGCTCCATCATATATCAATTCTAATAGGTTTACATAGGCTCACTCTACACCTTGGCTAAGCAGTGCATACATTATCGCATGCTTTGAGATGGAATCAAATGCTTTTTCGTAGTCGATAAAAGCCAAGCACAGTGGCATGGTGTATTCGTTGTGCCTTTCTATGACCTGCTGTACAAAATATATAAATATATATATATATATATATATATATATATATATATATATATATATATATATATATATACTGTTATGCCAGGCTTCAAAAAAACTAAAACTAACGCCTAATTTACTAGAATACGGATTACTAGAAGACTGTTTTCTTAGATCTATTTACGAGAATAAAGTTTAATTTTTTATTTGTTTTCTATAAATAATACATTCATTTCATATAAATTGTTACTTGTTTTCAAATAATATGTTTTTTTTTGTCGAATAAAAAGTGGAAAATACATTTAAAGTAATTTATTAATCATTATTATAAACATTAAAATCTCAGTGAAAAGTAGCTCTTATTTATAGTAAATTAACTGTGCATCAAGTATAAAACGTAGAATTGTGTGAGATTTTTGAGATTTATATATTCTACGAGACTGGCGCGACCACTCACGACAAAAAATTTCGCGCGACCACCGGAAGGTCAAAAAAATAGCCGACATTTTTTTTTTCAATTACAAGGCACTATCATTTAATAATATGATCTCATACCATTTTTCCATGCTGTCCATTTCAGTATTACTTAGGTTGCACTATCGTATGCAGATATATCATACCATTGATGATATGATATCATACCATTTTTCCATGGTGTTCATTTCAGTATAACCTAGGTTGCACTATCGTATGCAGATATATATGTACAAAAAAGACATTTGAAATATCGTAATTTAAAGTTGGTGATATTAGGAAGAATATTTTAAGAGTCTAATTCCTCAGTTACTATAAATTTACAATTAATTGGCAATAAGATGAAGTTTAGGAGGATCACAGTCCACATATGGCCGGAGATCAGTTCAGCGTATCGTATGTGGCAAGTTAAGTTGAAGTTAAGTCATCCGTTTCTCGAACTTTGGCTTCCTCTGGTTTCTTTGGATATCCAGACTGGTTTAATATCGATACTCTGTTTGTTAGCGAGTGCATTGTTATGTAGATGCTCATGTTTAAATATATTTATAACTAAGTTTAGTAGTTTGCTGGTTTCTTTACCAGCCCATATAATTGATTGCCTAATATTAAATCAGCAAAAAATTCTGCTTTACTTAGTAAAATTTCTTATAGAAATCCTTTGTAATCGGTCCATATAATAAGTATTAACACATTAATTATTTTGAAAAAATTGTTCAACAGTCTCAGATGTCTTCAACTTTATTTGGAATAACAATTCGTAAACTTTTATCGTATATACGTATATTTAAATAAAACCTTAGGGAATTTCAGCTACTATTTTGATACCACCATATGAACTACGTTCGTGACCATCAATCTCGGGAATGCCTCTTACTGAACGCATAAAATGACGATAATAATTAATATAAGAGTCATTGGAACACTTATCGGCCTGATACAAACATGGCACCAGTATGACTAAATGATTATGATACTTAGTATGCTTCGGTAAATGGCGTGTTACGAATTGTCAGAGGCATGCGTTCAGTTTGCTCGTTTGTGATGGTAGAGTAGTGCCAAAGCAATCATACTTTGACACGTTATGAAAAATGGATAAAATTTAAGTTCGAGCTGTTATAAAGTACATTGCTTCATACAGTTCCTTAATGAGGACATAAAAAAGTTAAATCGTACTTTAAAGAATGTTTCACTTTCGTTATTAACAGTAGATGTAAAAAGTGGACATGCAAAAACCACTACGACGAACAAAATTGTCACAAAATTGCCATATTATTGAATGATCGCCGACTAAAGAAATGCGAATTTGCTGGCATTGTCAACATGTCGATAGCAAATGTCCGTTATATTTTTCACGATGTTCTTGGTATAAAGAAGTTTGTTAACGATTTACTAAAAATACATTCAAATGACCATTTCTCAATAGAGTTTTGATTTATTCAAACGTACTGTAAGAAATGCAGCAGTCGTCTAAAACGTGAACAGGAGCAGGTAAAAGTGTATTAAATAAAGTAAAAACGGTCCAGTCTGCAAGTTATGGTTTCCTGGAATTGTTATGGTGTGGTACTCAAAGACTATTTGGTAAAAGGCAGAACCATCATCGGAGAATATTACGCTTCATTATTTAACAAATTGGAGGGTGCTATTAAGGTTCAACGACTACATCAGGAGTTCTCTTATTACGATAATGCGCCTGCAAACACATCATGTTGCTAAAAAACTCTATGACATATGCTTCAAAGTACTTGCACATGGACCGTATTCACCGTGTTCGAACCCTAGCGATTACTTCGTCAGATACAGCTCTCTGGACAAATATTTTTTAATGAAAATTAAATAAGGAATTTAACTTAGAATACAACGACTTTTGTATTCCTTGTAAAAACGTAATAATAGGTTTTACTTTAGACTAGCTTCTAAATGAATGTGAATTAACATAGGGATTAACCAAAGCAATAATGTAAAAGCTTATTTATTGTCAATGTCTCCTATTCGAAAATCAGAGAAATCAGAACATTTCAATATCAAATCGTCATTGAATTGAACTACCCAATCGAAACTAAATAAACAAAACACCAGAGGCCGAGAATACAGAATTTGCAATACGAGCCACTTTTTTACTAGTGGTTTTTGTTCTGATCTCACTGTTCCAGTATAATTTTCCAGAAAAATATTGAAATTTATTAAATACATATTATTATATTTGTCGATTTGTCAATATTTCCGTGTTATCTCACGGATCGTGGTGCGTGGATCCTTGGCGATTAGGGTATTTATTTCCTCGATATAAGTTCTTAAAGGATGGCCAAAGCAGTGCCAGTCTTCAAGGTCAAAATCTCCGCTCCCGAACCGAACAAACTACTTTTGCACTATGTTCTCCCCAATAGAAAACTCCATAAACCGCACAAATATTGTTTGGACATCGTTCTTACCCTTTTTAAATTTATTTATTTAATCTTATCAGAAGCAACGAAATGCTATCAACAGCACAAGTTCCGTAGTTAAAGTTTATAAAGATAAAATTGCATTAGACATAACATACAAAGCAATACAAAACTTAAGTAGTAACAAATTTTAGACCACAAGGTGGCGACGTCTAGCACGTTTGGGATAGTTTTCATGAGTTCCTTGACGGTGCAGAGGTTTAGGAATAGCTCGCATTGCATGAGATGGGTAATAGTCTGGTCATCTCCACAATATGATGATGATTCGTCTGTCATATTGTGGATGTCCGATTTGTCTAAAACTTGCAAACTGTTCATATTACTACTAGACCTTGTAACTCTGGAACGTGAGTTATTCAAGGATTTCTATATCACCCATTCCTCTGTGGGTCTTGGGGGAAGTTCCTCCCTTCGTATCAGTCTGGAAGATGAGTGTTTCTATCTTGCCACATTTCTAATCTAGTTTGTTACCCTATGTCAGTAAGATTCTCTGTTGTATGTAGGAAAAACTTTTTCGATTTGAGTCAGCAAAGAGCCGGTTGTTGGATATGGGATGATTCGTAAATGCTTTAGTTTTTGAATAATGTGGCGTTAATGCAAGTTATCAACCGACATTTTCAATTTGTATCAACTTGACTATCTGAGGGTAAATTAGAGCCAATGACAGAGCTTAATAATATATAAATAATCATTATTAATCCAATACAGATTTTTTACAAGCGTTAAAAGAGCAAATAATGATATAATAATGATAACTTATCATTATCTAATTAAGAACTGAATTTTAAGCTAAACTAATTGTTATTAGAGACATGTCGTTATTAAAAAAACTATATAATAATTTTACTCATTTAACAAAACCGCGAATGGGTAAAAGAGAAACGGTGAATTGCCTCAGAATTGGATAATATGCCCGAATTCGACTAGAATTATCATAAAGCCGGCCTCCGAAATGTTTTAGAAATATAGCTGTAGTAGGTCCGCTCACCACAATCACTGGAAGTTTTATTGATTTATTGGGGTATTAGTTTGGAGGGATAATTTCGAATTGAAATGCGACGAGCTTAAATTGGATAATTCCTTAATGTAAAGGGCTCTCTCTAGTCATATTTTATAGGGTTCAATACTTATATTATGGATGAAGGTTAAAATAATTCTAGTGTTGTCAATCATGCTCATTCGTTGTTTAGAAGTATATTCTGAGATTAGCATTCGCGTGTTTTGTAAACAATTATACGTATATCGATATAATGTATTTCAATGCAATAATAGCCAAAGAATTATGGCTCAGTGAAAAAATTTGAAGTCATTTGTTGTTTTTCAAGTACTGGTAAAATTGTACTCAAAATGCCTCAAAGAACAAAAAATTCGCAACCTATGGAAAAATGCTGAAGTGATTCTTCTTCATAAGAAAGGATCACAGAAAAATTAAAAAAGCTACCGCCCAATAAGCCTCGTATCAGTAATATACAAAGTTTTCACCAAGATAAAATCTAAAAGAGTATTAAGAAGATTGAATGACGCACAACCAATACAGTAAGCAGGATTCAGAAGTGGATTCAGTAGAATGGGTCATATCCACGTTGTCCAACAGACCATAGAAAGGCACAAGGAATACACCATGCTACTGTGATTGGTTTTTATTTACTATGAAAAGGCATTTGACTCAATATCAAAGCAAGCCATAATGGATGCATTACTAAACCAGGGGATATACAGAACCCCTATTAACAGAGCCTATGTGAACTACTGGGATCCATGTATGATGAAGCTACAGCTACAGTTCACATGTATGATCTTGAAGTTAAAATCAATGTATGATTTAATATCGCCTGTTCTTTTCTCAGCCTGCCTTGAAGAGGTATTCCGCAATCTGGTTTGGGAACAGGAGGGCATAAAAATCAATGGTACATACTTAGGTCATCTTAGATTTGAATGAAATAGTTCTTCTGACATAAGACCCAGATGAGCTTCAAAAATACATACAAGGGCTGGAGAACAATTTGGCTTGAAAATAAACCTGAAAAAGAGACAGGTTATGTTCAACAAATTTGCTGACAACAGAAGAATTTCTATTTTAGGAAGCGATTTAGAGGTTGTAAACCACTACATATACCGTGGGCAAAAGATTACAATGGAAGGTGATACTGTCTGGGAAATGGAACGTCGGGTTAAATTTAGTTGGCAGGCATTTAGCAGGCCCAACAGTGTATAAGAACAAACTCCCACTTTGTCTAAAGAAACAAGTTTTTGATCAGTGCGTGTTGCCAGTTCTGACATATGGAAGTGATATATGGACACTCACATCACAATCAGTTCAAAAACCTCAGGTAACACAGAGGAGAATGGAAATATGTATGCTTGGAATTCTACAGGAAGACCTGCACATGGATTAGAAAACAAAAGAAAGTATGTGACATCATTGGAAGGGTGAATGAATTGAAATGGAAGTGGGCAGGCCATATAGCAAGGCGATGTGACGATAGACGGGCCAAAGCAATCCTTGTAATCCGCTTAATAATAAATGTCCACGAAGAAACACGATAGGCGGATAACAGCATAAAATATATTGGACCCGAATGGCAAAGTAGAGCTCGGGACCACGGGAGCTGAAAGCGTGCTAGAGGGCCTTCATCCTGCAGTGGATCGACAATGGCTGAATGAAGGTGATGATATTCATACATATACTACATATATATTCCAATTTAATAGTACACTACTATCTTGTATATAAGTGTAATAAGTTGTTTTTAAAAAACACTCGGAAATTCATATGCTATTAAAGTATCAAAAGCATTGGTGGTTAGACACATCAGGGTACTGACATATGCTCTATCGCCAAGAATAGGGAGTCCCTCTCCACAATCAAATAACCCATATTTTCGCTGACCTCTCGTGCGTTCCACATGAGATTGTGGAACCCAACGGTCGGGGGTGTATAACTACTGACTACTGTTGTTTCGTTGGACGCAGTCCAAAGAAGTCAAAAAACTCCATTTATAATGCATCCGACCAGAAATCGGCGAAAATATGGGCTGTTTGATTGTGGAGAGGGACGGCCTATTCTTGAAGAAATAGGAAATGTCGGTACCCTGATGAGTCTAACGACCAACAGACGAAACATGTCCCCTCCAATGTAAGGGATGGGTGGGGTTTCCTATTCCTAATTGCCTGTAAAAATAAGAGAAACCTCAACATTTGTTGTGATGACATCAGTTCCGTTGTTGGTTTCTCGACTAAATCGATTGTGTTTGGTGCAGGTGGCGACAGATTAATATGGATAATAAGGATGGCGCCACTAGTTATACGAATACTTAATTAGTCAATGTTTCTACTGGACAGAGAGTATGTAAGCAAGTATATCTGAATTAATTTAACGAAATTCCAATAGAAATTATCGAATTTTCATAAACTGTACTGTATGGTGTGGTTTATGTTCTGAATGAGTTATTTGTTCATCTATTTCTTAATACCAAGTTGATAAACTTCTACAAAAATGAATTTATTTCCGCAAAAATGATTTCATATTTTAATCCAAATAATTGTCATCGCTTATTAGAGCTTTTCTAATAATTTTGACAAAATTCTGTATCGACTGCCCCATTGTGGCTAACCTGTGGATTCAGTTTATTCGTAAATTAATTTCCGAATATTTTCATAATTACCATTGATTGAAAAAAGCAGAAATCCTTTGACACCAAATCTAGTGAATACATTATTGATTGATTTGTCCATTACTTTGTGATGGTTTATTTTTAAACCGAATAAAACAACTTTTTATTTTGTTACCTATCACTTATTTTTTAACTTTGTGTGACTATAGTTTCGTAAAAGAATGTTCCATTATAAAATACATTCTCATTTATACATTTTTATTACATTATCAAAGTTTTAAATTAGTGTTTGATAATAAACAGAATTATAAACACAGAGTCAAATAGAATTTCTATGATTCGTGCATTTAGTACTATGATAAAAAAAATAGCTATATTAAAACTACTATTTAAATATAACATAAAGAATTTTGTATTTTTCATCCAAATTTATGTTGCCTCCTTTACTTATACTTATACATTGCTATAACTTAAAACGGCACCCACAAAGTGGTTCCTTCAATAGAAGGAACAGGAAGATGTCAAACAGTGCCATTTCTAGTGATTATAGTGCTTGTGAAGCGGTATTTCTCTGATTTTAAGTAAAAAATTGACGAATAATTCTAGCGGTGTGCGATTGTGCGTTATTGTTATGCAAAAAATATGAATTGTTTACACAGATCTGGGCACTTTGTCTCTAATACTTAAGCGGCTAGTAGTCACTGCAAGATCTTTGATTTTGCTAGTACTTTCTTCATTAATTGACGTGAAAGATCTTCGTCATGGAAGTTTATTTTCAACTGCTTCACTACAATCACTAAAGCCCTCTTCCAACTTGATTTTTCTTTGACGAAACACTTTCTTAACATTCTTAATACATAAGCTTAAGAAATTTTGATTTTAGACTTAATTTAATGCAAATCCATTTTGAAAAATCGCTAATTAATATTATTAATAATATTAATTATTATTAATTAGTAATTAATTAAAAATCTTCAATCCAACACTTTCAAAAGACGCTAAAATTTCTAACTTAACAAACAAAATGATATGAAGCTTCTGTCAGATGTTAAGGACAGACATACCAACTTAAAAACCAAATGGTTGCATGGATACGTAAAGCGCGCCAATTTTTAAATCAATTTTAAAAAGTCACCTCCTTTTTGATCATTGAAGTATATAGCAACTTTCATAAATTTTGAAGGATAATTACATAAAATACTTGGGTCATCTGAATTAAGTGTAAAGATTTCAGAAATGTATATATCAGTGGTAAAAATTGAAAAATAATTACTATATAATATTTAATTAAAATCCCTAAATATTGAGTCTTCTGTAAGATTAAAGCTTACACACATTATTCACTTTTACTAAATAAACCATTCGGTTTTTTAATATGGATCGAAATTTGGCAAAACCGTTTACTAGTATCTGTTTTAAAGAAAATTAATCATATAATATACATATCATTTTTATTTAATGTTTTGAATTATGGAGTGCTATAGCTAAAAGCAGGGACATATATAAAAGACTGAACTCATGCAACTCATGTTAGTAATTTACAAAAACCTTTAAAAACCTTAAAAGTAAAATTTGGATTAAAGAAGTAAAAATATAAAAGATTAGGCAATAAGTACTTCAACATGCAATGGATTTTGTTTGTTTTGAATCAACATAACCTCAAAATCGGGTTTGTATGTAAATGAATGAACTAGAGCATGGGATAGCCAGGCCGGCAAAGCAAAAGCGTGGGTATTGTCTAACCTGATGCCTATCCCAGAGTCATAGATGCCGGGACTCTTTGCGAAATCAGTTCTAGATCGTGTTTGCGACGTGCAGAAATCGCGTTGGATCGCACTGCCCAGTCGAAACTAAACGGACAACAACGTGCCAGCTGCCGATGCTGAAGAACTAGCAACAGGCGGCCGTCGTGTGGTCGGTTTGTCGACGAGGAGGAGTTTTAGCGTGGTGACGTCACGCGCTCTGAAGGCGGTGCAATTTTGCGCACTGTGACGGCTTCGGATGGTCGTCGGGGTAACGTGGCGAGCCCGCCCGTGCGTCAACTGCGACGCGTATGGTGCGTCGTCCGTAGCGACCCGCTAAGTGGCCTTGGACGCGGCACATGTCTCTCTTTAAAAAGTAGCACAGACATTATGTTAAATCACGCCGCCGAGACTTTGCCTGAAAAAAAGTTTAATTCGACCCGAAGTAAACACATAGTCCCATTGTCGAACAACAGACAGCGTCGTCTTTTATTTTGTTCTTTTTCGCGGTGTCGTATTCTATTATTTCTAAATGGGAATTATTTTTTAAATGTACCCGAACATGTTTATTATTATACTGTTTTATCCTGATAGCTTCTAAATTCCTAATACATTTTACTTCTTTGGTCCTTCTTTAAATATATATATATATATATATATATATATATATATATATATATATATATATATATATATATATATATATATATATATATATATATATATATATATACACACACATATGTGTAAAAGTTTGGAATATTTACAAATAGGATAACTACGTCTATGATACTCTAAAAATTGTTATGGATATTTATATTAGACCGTTTTTAAATGAGAATAACAAAAGCATTGTTTTGCTGATAACACAGGTTTTTCGATTTTTGCCCTTTCCATTAATATTGGTATTTAAACATTATTTCAGTTCTTGTTCAATTTTCAATCAATCCGTTTAAAATGCCTAGAAACATGATATCTCATTTTAACAGATCAAGAGCAATTGCTTTGTTACAACAGGGCTTTAATCAAAGTGATATCGAGGAAATTGTAGATGTTTCCCAAAGTGCTGTATCGAAAATTCATAAAAAATTCCAAGAGACAAATGATGTAAGGGATCACCCCAGAACTGGTCGAAAACGATATAATCAGGCTGATGAAAGATATCAATGATAGCTCGAAGAAATCGTCTGGAATTTACAAGCAGTATATCGAGGGAGTTTATTAGGCTTGAAGGCAGTGGCGGTAGGTTTATAAGAGCACGTGGGCACGTGCCCTATCGAAAAAATTCAAAAATGAAGTAAAGAAATTTCAGATTTTATATTAATTTATTAGCGGTAACGAAATAGGCCGTGGGTTGCTGAAGCACACCGATTAAACGTGCTTTCGGCACAGACAAGTTTGTGCCGCTACTGTTTTCTTTACTATCGTGTGCGAAAAACAAAATCAGCAATGCATCGCTTCGGGCACTGCCCCATTCTCAATAGTCAGGTGTTTTTCGCCATCGCGCTTTTCGTCTTTTCGAGTGGTTGCAAAGTGAATGTTTTGAGCGATTACAATAATGAAGATACAATCAATGCAATATATTGAATGCATCCCTCTGCATTTTCCGCTTTCTTTTCTCGATCATCTAAAAGGACAACTGCTCTGGACAGCATCGCCAAAAAGCGTCTACCGCGTGCGGCCCCTACCAGATGGAACTTTACGTCTAAACATGTGAATAATGTTTACATTTAGAAAAAAGAGTTGCAAACATGCTTTAAAGAAATTATGGAGGAAATTATCATGCTCAGGGTTAATAAATTATTTGGTGGATGATAATTTTAAATTTTTGTTATTTTTATTCAATAAAATAATGCCTCACTGCGACATTCTCTTTGATCAACTGCAAAGCAGGCGACTAGATGCACTTAAAGTTAAAAAGAAGTTGGTAACTTTTTTTAACAGGCATTCAAAATATTAGAGACGATATAGAAATATAAATTAATCATGAACTTGATAACTTAACTGATGAAAACTCTACAACGATCATAGAGAATCACAGAAAGAAACGGAAATTTACTGACAAGGAGGACCCCCAATCCGGATGTCAGGATATGCAAGGAAATCTGTGATACCTTAACCATGCAGGTTCATGAATATTTTAGTTTCGATGTATACCTAACTGTTGCAAATTTATTAAAACTGAAAAATTTGGCGAATATCGAGCCGTCTTTCCAAATGAAGATATTAAAATTGTGTGTAACCTGTTTACAAATGTAAATTACTCAAAATTTTAGTTAGTACAAGTCAGAGTTGTAATAAAATGATGACTACGTATATATATATATATATATATATATATATATATATATATATATATATATATATATATATATATATATATATATTTTGCAAGAAACCAGATTGACAGATGATAACACCTTGGAATTCGGCAACTAAAGAGTTTTTAAAAGTAAAACGGACAAAAGAATACTCAAAAATACACCACATCTCGGTGTTGCTTTCGCTGTCTCAAGAAACATTCTTGGTTTTATAACAAATGTCCAGCTAGTAAATAATCGACTTACGACACTATCCCTCAAGTGTTCTAACAAAAACTATACATTAATCAATGCACATCTCCCAGTTAATGAAGAAAATAAATCTAATCCTGAAAAAGTAAATAAGTCCTGGGAAATTCTAGAAAAGACTATCTCCAAAATTCCCTCTAACCATGTAAAAATCCTATTGGGTGATTTCAACGCTCAGCTAGGGAAAGAAAAAAAGTACAGGAACATAGTCGGCAGTTTTCCCGCTCATAAATGGACTAACCATAATGGTAGAAGATTGGTTGAACTATGTTCGCAGTTTAATCTAAAAATAATGTCAACCCATTTTAAGAAGAAAATATCAAAACAAAAGACCTGGAGGTGCCCAAACACGTACATGGGTGACTTTCAAATTGACCATGTTGCCATTTCATACCCCAATTATAAAGAGATTTTGAATGTTCAAGTCAGGAAAGGAGCTAATATAGACACGGATCACTACTTGACTAGAATCAAACTTAGCTTAAAACCTCGAAAACTTATTCAAAAGAGGCTGCTAATACCAAAGTTTGACCCAACGAAAATAAAACCAGCCCTAACAAAAGAGCTTAATAAACAACCAGCACAGAACTGGCAAGAATTGAAACAAAAAATTATTAAAACAGCCTTAAAGTTGGTCCCTTTACAAAAACGTAGAAAACATCCGTAGTGGGATGAAGTTTGCGAGCAAGCAGTATTAAGACGAAGTAAAGCATTCAAAGATTGGAACAGTCAAAAAACAGCAATAAACTATAACATCTTTTTGGAAGTAAGAAAAGAAACATCGAAGCTAATTAGACAAACTAAATATAGACAAAAGACAATATAGACAAATAGACAAAAGAAAATATGAAAACAATCAACTTAATGAAATAGAAAAAGATTTCCAAAAAAATAACACCCGAAACTTTTACAAAACATTTAAAACTAAATTAACAGGCTATCAACCGCAAAGTCTTTGCTTCCAAAAGGAAAACGGACAATTAGCTCTAAATAACCAAGACAATTGCAAAGAACTTGCGAAATATTTTGAACAAATACTAAACTGTTCTGAGCCCTTAAACAAATTAACAACACTAAAACCTAAACAAACAAACCCAGATTCATTACCACCGAATGAAGATGAAATAATTAGGCAAATCAAGCGGCTTAAAAATGACAAGGCTTCTGGTGAAGATGGAATCACTGCTGAACTTTTGAAATCCGCTGGTCCAGGTACAATCAAGGAAATAACCAAAATTCTACAAGAAGTTTGGCGAACCGAACGGATTCCGGAAGATTGGAAAGATGCTCTAATCTATCCACTACATAAGAAAGGAGATAGAAAGGATGTAAACAACTATAGAGGGATATCTCTTCTCCCAGTTTGTTACACGATTCTATCTCAATGTCTACTAGACAGAGCACAGCGACAGTTAGAACCTAACATTGGTGAATATCAAGCAGGTTTTCGACCGGGTAGATCCTGCCCTGAACAGATCCTGAATCTGAAGTTGATTCTAAGACATCAAAAACTGTACAATAAAAATCTCGTCTGTACATTTGTGCATTTCAAAAAAGCATATGATTCTATTGACCGCGAATCTTTATTCCGAATCTTGAAAGAACAAGGACTAGATCTGAAAACGCTGGCAATTATTAAAGCAACGTTAACTAACACAAGGTCAAAAGTTAAATTCATGGGTGAGATCTCAGAGCCCTTCGAAATTAAAACTGGAGTGAGACAGGGGGATGGACTCTCGCCACTCTTATTTAACTGTGTTCTAGAAAAAGTAATACAGGAGTGGCGTGAAAAAAAGTCGGCCCTGAATATTGACCAGCCCATTAAACTGGGGAGAACCAACATCAAAATTGATTGTCTGGCATTTGCTGATGATCTAGCAATTTTAGCTCAAGATGTATTAACGGCACAGAAACAGATTGAAATCCTGAAAGAAACAGCAGAAAATGTAGGACTCCAAATTTCCTTTGAAAAGATACAATACATGACCTGCAACAGACTAAGAACGCCATTTCTAAAAACAAAATATGGTAACATCAGACGAGTCGCTCAATTCAAATATTTGGGTGAAATAATCATGGAAAATGGGTTGGAAAAAGCGGCCAATAAGGGTAGATGTCAAAAAATGGAAACAGCATTGAGACTTACACAAAATATTTACAACAAAAATGCCTATCTAAAAACACAAAACTGAGACATTACAACACAGTTATTAAGCCAGAATGTCTATATGCTGTAGAAACGCTCATTTTGAATAGAAAGAGGGACATCGAGGACACTGAAAAGAAGGAAAGAAAAATCGTAAGAAAAATCCTAGGCCCGAAACAAATAAATAGCACAACATACCGACTTCGAGAAAACCAAGAAATCAAACAATACACAGATATACATAGCGATATGAGAAAAAGAAGACTTAAGTTTTACGGACACATAAAACGGATGAATCCGGGTAGGTTAACTAGACAAATAGTCGAATTTTATGAAAATAGGAGTAAAGCTAAAGTAGAAATAATTAAATGGATTGCTGCAATTAAAGAGGACCTAAGATCAGCAAATATTTCACAAAGTGAAATTCAGGATAGAGGCTGTTTCAGACAAAAGGTGAACGTTTGGAAGGTTGGCCAGAGAGAAAAATGTAGGAAGACTGGAACAACTTGGTCCGACGAAAGGAAAAAAGCTCATAGCGAAAGAATGAAATTAGTATGGGCACAAAGGAAGGCTAACAACAACAAACGCCTCTAATTGTACTTCGCGTGGTCCACTAGAGCCCATACGTGAATAATAATAAATAATATATATATATATATATATATATATATATATATATATATATATATATATATATATATATATTTATATATATATATATATATATATATATATATATATATATATATATATATATATATATATTATATATAGTATATATATTATATATATAGAATATATAATATATATCTGTAGCATATATACAACAGAAAAATTTTAATTTCTTAATAAAAATTAAATATTTTATGTTAGCTAAAACAGCTATAATATACACTATATATTATTACATGCAATAAACATAAGCACAAGCATAAGCACAAGCATAAGCATAAGCATAAGCATAAGCCAATACAACCTTTTTTTATAAAAGTTACATCGAATTTTTATCAATCCAATAGCAGAGCAGTTTCAATTCATGGTTGCAGAGTATGGAACTCCAATTATAATGCGAACTGTATACTAACAAATAAGGCCATTTAGATATTTAGAACACTCTATTTTTTATAACTTCAACCCTAATGCTAAAGTCTGGAGAAGTAATTCTGGCAGTGAAATTCCACCCTCAATGGAGACTAATATGGAGTTATGACATGAGTTTAGCATTGGCATATTGATAGATAACTAGTTTAAAGGCATAAGAAAAAACAAGCAACGCCAAATTTTCGCCTTTTGTTTATATTGGAGGTATTTTGACTATCGAGCATTATCTACAAGAAATTCAGGAACGCACTGCAATGCCATACAATGATCTAGAACTTTATTTCAAACAAGACAATGCTCGTTCCCATATAGCAAAGAGAACATTAAATTTCATGGATATTTTTTAAAAGAATCTTTGCCACCAATATCTCCAACTATTTCAATTAAGTACTATTGCCTTATCTGCACTTGACTTCTGCTCGAACTTTATCCAAACTTCCTCTCTTCTGAAAAAACAGTTAGAAGATTTAAGACAAAGGATTTATTTTAACTATTAAAGGAAAGTATTTAAAATCCTAAGCAACCTATAACGGTTGTTCTGGGACTTTTTGGTCGAGATTTTGCAATTCATGTTAAATACATTCAACATGAATTACATTCAAAATTAAGTTTTTTGTTACCTAGTATCCTAAACACTTATTCATCTAGCCCCTGTCACCTTCTTCTTTCCTGATTAAATTTCGTGTCCCACATTTCTTTTTGTTTTGTTTTTCCATCCATTATTATCAGATGACCCCTTCAACCAAGTTCCTTTTAGTCTATAATTCCCCCCACTGCTTTAATTTCTAGTTCCTCTCCGATCTTTTCATTCTTTATTATCTCCCTCCGTTCCCGTTATCATTCCCAGAAGCCTCATTTCACGTGCTCTCAACATACTCCTATGCTTCTCGAACCACCATGACTGCTAATTTTGTTATTACATTTCTTCTATTATTAATATCCGAATCCATTTTTTTATCCCCACTAATCACTGAACCCAGTTATTTTATTTTTTTGACTTCAACTGAAATCAACTTAATGAAATAGAAAAAGATTTCCAAAAAAATAACACCCGAAACTTTTACAAAACATTTGAAACTAAATTAACAGGCTATCAACCGCAAAGTCTTTGCTTCCAAAAGGAAAACGGACAATTAGCTCTAAATAACCAAGACAATTGCAAAGAACTTGCGAAATATTTTGAACAAATACTAAACTGTTCTGAGCCCTTAAACAAATTAACAACACTAAAACCTAAACAAACAAACCCAGATTCATTACCACCGAATGAAGATGAAATAATTAGGCAAATCAAGCGGCTTAAAAATGACAAGGCTTCTGGTGAAGATGGAATCACTGCTGAACTTTTGAAATCCGCTGGTCCAGATCTGCACTTGACTTCTGCTCGAACTTTATCCAAACTTCCTCTCTTCTGAAAAAACAGTTAGAAGATTTAAGACAAAGGATTTATTTTAACTATTAAAGGAAAGTATTTAAAATCCTAAGCAACCTATAACGGTTGTTCTGGGACTTTTTGGTCGAGATTTTGCAATTCATGTTAAATACATTCAACATGAATTACATTCAAAATTAAGTTTTTTGTTACCTAGTATCCTAAACACTTATTCATCTAGCCCCTGTCACCTTCTTCTTTCCTGATTAAATTTCGTGTCCCACATTTCTTTTTGTTTTGTTTTTCCATCCATTATTATCAGATGACCCCTTCAACCAAGTTCCTTTTAGTCTATAATTCCCCCCACTGCTTTAATTTCTAGTTCCTCTCCGATCTTTTCATTCTTTATTATCTCCCTCCGTTCCCGTTATCATTCCCAGAAGCCTCATTTCACGTGCTCTCAACATACTCCTATGCTTCTCGAACCACCATGACTGCTAATTTTGTTATTACATTTCTTCTATTATTAATATCCGAATCCATTTTTTTATCCCCACTAATCACTGAACCCAGATATTTTATTTTTTTGACTGGCATTTCGCCATTTTCATAATTGTTTTTCTTTTTGACTTTCCTTGCCTAAAATTATTATATCTGATTCCTTTACATTTATTATCATAATATTTCAATAATTTGTTCTTACTCCTCGTTATATTGTCCTGCAGATTCTTTCTAGATGGTGAGCATGGTATACGATCGTCTGCATACTACAGGTCCTGAAATATTACCGGTTTAATTATCCTGTATCCTACAACTACCTCTTTAAACTTGCCACTTACTAACTTCACTATTGCTTCCATTACAACTATGAATAGCAGTGGGTTCAACATATACTATGTATTACATATATCATTCCTTGTAGAATCTTTCTTTTCTTTAATATTTTCCACATTTGCTTCCTGCTATCTGAATCAAAGGCATTCTGTAGATCCATAGCACATGCACTGTCTGCCTGTCTACTTTTTGGTGTTTTATGTACCTTTTCAAAACCCTGCATGTGCGTCTTCTATGTAATATTCCAGGCGATTTTTGTTTTAAATATTCGCTTGCTTTACATATCGAAATAACCATTTATTTTTTGACATCTGATACAGGTTTTATACAATTTCTTTCGTTAAATTAGAATTTACAGCAACTGTTGTAACTATTAAACATTTTTGTGTCGATTTATTACTCTAGAAAATAAAATTTCTTATGTTAATTTATTTAAAATGTTACGGTGAAGTAACTATGACAAATAAAAATGTCCACAAGTAGTACAAGGACTTTAGTGACAGCAGAGAAGCAATAGAAGGTGAACTTCAGTCGGAATGATCTTCCACGTCAACAACAAAAAATATTTTTATTATGTTATGAGTCATCTGCGTAAGTCCAGTCGAAAAAAAAGTCCGGATTTTTCAAAATGAAGGATTTTGAACAAGATAAACGCCGATTAAGTATTAGAGACATTGTAAATATTACTATGACAAAACAATTCACGGTATTTGTATCCCGCTGAAGTAACATCGAATACCGCAGGACTTATTTATCAATTTTTTGCTAAAAGTCAAACATTTACCATTCCACAAGCACCACATTTGCCAGATATGAAATCGTGTGACTTTTTCCTATTCCCTCGGTTGAGGAAACCACTTGGTGTCGTCTTCAAGATAGTTGTCAGCGGTCAAGGAGGGACCTGAATTTGGCGAAGAAAATATTTTTTAAATTAACCAAAAGTAATAGGTGTATTGTTAAATAGTGTCGATGTTTTCACAAAATTTGAGCGCTTATTTCCTCCATAACAAAATAAATTACCTTAATAATCAAGGTATTAGCTAACGTTATCTAGTACTTTTTTCCATCTTTCTGCCAAAGAATTGATTCCGTGCCAAAAGAACTTTTGGTTTTTTGTGGCCAACCATCAGTCAAGCCAAATTTTCACTACTTCGTAAGAATGTAAGTGTTGTTCTGAAAGTCCGTGCTGCATCGATAGAAATAAGTGTTAGTTCGAAGTGGCTAAGTTTAGTGAAGGTGAGATAGGACATCCCATTTATCGTTCTCCAAATAATTTTGTACACATTTTGTAACATACTCCGTTCAATTTTATCAATTGTTGTCGGTATCGATGGCCAGTAATCGGTTCAACAGATCTGAGCGGTTCGTAAAACTCAGCTCCCCGACTATCCCACCAAATTCCCAGCAAAACCTTCTTTCTAGATATATATATATATATATATATATATATATATATATATATATATATATATATATATATATATATATATATATATATATATATATATATATATATATATATATATATATATATATATATATATATATATATATATATATATATATATATATATATATATATATATATATATATATATATATATGTTATTTTGTATTGTTTCGCGGATAGAAGAATACATTAGGCTATTAGTCCGATAGTTTGTGTCCCGTTTACTGGGAACGAACAGACGTTTCGCCAAGGTCACACTTGGCATTCTCAATGCTTGTCTGAAGACTGAAAGCTGTGGACTTCGACTTCTTCAGCCAGGTTTTTTAGTTAGCCCGGAGGCTCCTACTAATTTCTAATGAAATTTCAACCCTGAGGTGGGCACTTTTTTTTGTTTCTGGGGGTCTCTAGCTGACTCTTGAAGAAAGCTGTGGAAACCGTCTCGTAATATCTATATTCTTCTGGGTCGCAGATTGTGATGGTGCGTACTTCTTATTGGTTCTAGTGTTGGCTCCGCCCCATCGGACAATGTTTGGGGTGTCACAGTGGTAGTCAGTTGCTCTGCCAACTATAGCCAGTGAGCTTCGGTCTGTCGGTTGATTACGTGTCTGCCAGATTGAGAGCATCATCTATTCTGTTTAGGCGTCCGATTTTTTTTATTTCTATTGTTTCTCGCATGGTTCTTATTTTGTGATTCGGGATATTTGCAATTTGTCGGCAACTGTCGAAATCGATTTTGTGTCCTTTTTTTATATGGTGTTGGAACAGGGCCAATGTGGTTTGGTACTTTCTAACCGCCAATTTGTGTTCTACGAGCCGGGCTAATATTCTTCTATTGGTTTGTCCGACGTATGCCATGTTACAAGTCCCGCACGATATGCTGTATATGCCCGGATTTTCTAGAATGATGTGATCTTTGGAACTTCTAATGGCTGATTTTATTGTTTTATGTAGCATGTATGCGGCTGATATATTTTGTCTTTGAAACAGTCGTCCAATGCATGTGACACCTTTGATTCAAGTAAAAGTAAAAGTTCAAGTAAAATTTCACAAGTGGTTTTTCGCCTTTCGATATATATTTTCTTCATTTCATATGGATCCCATTTTCCTTCCTTCTGAGTCTTTCGTAATACGTGTAGACGTTCCAAAATAGTGGTTTGGGCAATGCTTGTGTCAATTATTTCAACGTAAAAGTTAAGTCTTTATAAGTGCTTGCAAATCTGCATACTTTTTCCGCTGCCCTCGACGCCCCTTGTCCTTTATATCAAAATCACCACTTTAAAAGCGTTTAAACCATGGTTCACAAGTTTTTTTGTGTTAGAGCATGTTCACCATAAGCTGCAATCAATAATCGATAACTTTCAGTAGTCGTTTTCTTCAAATGAAAGAAGGTTATTAAACTTCCCCGCAAAACGTCTTTATCTGGTTCATAATTCCACATGACATTCAAAGCTATGAAAATCTGTGTTTTTTGCACAATGACAATTAATCACTAACGGACTTTTAATTGCGTATATTTAGCGCCCAAAACGCAATACACGTCATTAGAATATACCAACAACTGTATAAGTAACGCAAACTCTTAGCAAAATCGACATTTTTAATCGAAATTATATTATTTCTCTATTTTAGAATAACTATCCATAAAATCATATTATTGTCATCGTTTATATCTATACATTCCATTTCAATTGTATGGTTGTTGCCTCGCTCGCTCGAACCTTTTGTCTTCGAAACTATTTCAATCATTTTCAACTTTTAACCTGGCATATTACTCCTTTTCTTGACACTAATTAAACTTTGTTCGTCCGGCGACAAAGTTCCTGTTTAAGGGCTCGATCCGGTCCAAGTGTGTACAAAGCATCGTTAGCTCTTATAGCCGGATACATAAGGGCGAAATGACGAATCTATAGAACGTCATTACCGTGGTAACGGGGCGAAAGAAAACTTCGCGCTCGTTACCGGCGTTTTGAGTGTTCCCCGCCATTGACGATATTCTCAATAAACTGCGAAAATACGTCGTGTGGAAACCTTCAAACTTCCATTTCATCCACTTCCATGACAACGGTCTCGTTGTAACGAATTACTAATTGAGGACAGTGTAGCCAACTCTCAGTGTATAAAATTTAATTTTGTTGGAATAAAATTTCAGCTTGGATGAGCTAATGAATTGCAGCTCTACAGGCCAACGGTTGTCTCTTTAGGGAAACAGGAAATGTGCAGATGCAATTCGTGTCGAGATAGATTTTTTCCTTTGGGGAAATATGCCAACTGGTTTAGTATGTAAAGGAACAAATCCCACGATACTGACCGGGAGTGGAAATAAAAATGAGAATCATATTGTTTTCGAAATTTCTTCCATATTTTTCATATTAATTTATATTATTACTGAGCTCGCTTCAAAATAATTATATTTTTTAGAAGAGGCACCTTAATTAATTATATATTATGTTTTAGAACTTTTTATTATTTAATGAAAGTTTTCGTAATTTAATGCATATCGAAAGATAATAGTTAAAATTACATTTCCTATTCAACAAATATGACTCCACTCGGAACAATATTGGCATTTGCTCTACATGCCATGGAGGTCTACGACATAAAACAAATTTTACCATCTTATTTTTACTAATACACACATATTCATAAGTATTTAAGCACAATTTCCTTCCAATCTTCTCTATGTGTTGCTCTGATCGTCGAGTCTCCAGTTTCAATCGCTCTCAAATCCTCTTGCACTTGCTCCATCAATCTTGTTCGTGGTCTCCTTTTCTTCTTTCTTTGACTTATTGGTTTTCTGTATAGAGTCATCTTTATCATTCTATCACATTGCAATATTCGTACCACACAATCGTTCGGTTAGGTGGTTGGGCCACATGATTTTTTGTGATTTACTATACATTAAAACACAAAAAATCAGGTTGTTGGGTTAGATAATATACACATTTTACTGTATAGGTTATTTAAATAATTCTTGTACCACCATAAATAGATCTCAGAATCTTTCTCTCCCATCGATCCAATAGATCTCTCTCATATTATTTTAACACCCATATATCACATGAATAAGTTACTGTTGGCCTTAAGATTGTCCAGTATATACCTATATTAGTATTTCTGGATGCTTTAAAAACCGTCTTATAAACCAAATTTTTGGTTTTTCTGCCGATTTAGTTTACTACCAGATCAGACGCGAATTAACAACTGCGACTAATAGCGACTGAACTTACAGTTTAACTTTCACATGGAATAACGATAATCAGCCACCGGTTAACCCCGGCCATTACTTTCGTCGAACTATCAACTGTTGATTTTGTTTTTAAACTTTTTTACACTCCAATTTTGTGTAAAGTTTCTTGAGAAGATTACCTACTGGAGAACGGTCAACTTAGAATACCTTCCAGAAGGCATCCGGTTTTACACAGCTTCAAACTGGCATGACTGAGCAGCAGTTACTTATCCGATTTTACAACCTTAGTATCCGTTCGAAAGTTTACCCTTAAAGTACTTGCCGCAACAAGTGGCACTACATTTCCACCTTCAAGTCGTCAGATGACAGGAATCTAATCTTTCTGGTTCCTTTTCTATTAATAAATGTTTCTATTAATGTTAAAAACCTTAAACTCAAAGAGATTTAATCAGATTGGATTTGTATAAATCATATCGAATCATCTGCTGATCATTCTAATACGGGTAGCAAAACGAGCTTTCAGAAATTAAATACAAATGAGTAATTTGTGTAATTTCCAATAAAATTCGTAAGTTCCAATAAAAGATTTGGTAATAACTCTTCTTTGCTGCATTTATTCTATTATGGATTTCTGTATCCATTTTTATATTGACTAATGTGTGTGTATCGTTATTATCCCGTTATTCTCTTCATGGGTTTTTCTTTATATTTAACATCATTTGATATTTCAATAATTAATTTTTCCATATCAATATATTTTCTTCTAGGCACTTCCTTGATGGTGAGCATAATATACGGTTATCACCATAAAATAGCTCCTAAAATATTATTGGCTTCATTTTTTTGTATCCCCCCACAATCCCTTTAATTCTTCTACTAATAATTTATCGCATTTGGTTTCCCGTTTATTAATATTTGTCAAAAAAAATTATGAAACTTTGCAGTACTAGTACAATTTGAATCACATACTAATTATTTTTTCCAATAAAGGGAGTTATAATCGTATTATATAACCAATTTCGTAAAATAATCTAATCTGAAAATATGTTGGTTAGGAAAGTAGGTATATGTTATAATAACATCTTCATGTAGATTGAATTATGAATTGTGTTGAATTATCTATCACATACTCTTATTATTACATTGTGAGCGCGTTTTCTGACATTATTGTAGAGATTTCCATGTTAGACTAAGACTTGACTTTCCATCTAAGTTTAGTACAAACTTGAAGTAATATCGCAAGTCATTTTTCTAAACATTTACACAAGCTAGAAAATAATCACAAGGATAGTCGTTGTGTCCCCGAGGAACTCACGGCTGAAAACAAGAGTAGTTCGACGTTGTCGTATCATTGCTATCCAGATTCACGAAAAAGAAACTTCCGGCATAAGATTTCGACCGATAACAAAAAGCGCATCTTTGGATTAATCTTGGTGAGCCATCAATGAGTACCACAAAACCAAATATCCAGGTTAAAAAGGTGTTACTGTGTATATGGTAGAATTAGATTGTAATCGAAAGAATAATGGGTAAATTAATAAACCTGTACTAACTAATCGCAACTAACGCCTTATATCAAATATAGATCTGAAATATTCCAGTATAAGAACTAGTACAACCTGTGCTTTAATCATCATATATTTTTTATGGAATAGATTGCTAAATTATTGAAAGTTAAAAAATACATATAGAATTAACTATAATAATGTAACTTGCATTAAATAAATTTACTATTAAATCAAGATCCAATGTTTCCAAAGCTTTTCGATTTTCCTTTGCTTCAGGTTTCCGTTTTAAAACACACCCTAAAAGAATACTCTTGAATGATCGAGGGATCAGTATAAACTGAAAGAACCTGTGACACCTCATAGTAAATCAGCAAACCTGATTAAGGGCCTGGATCAAGCTTTCCAGGCAAAGCAACGCTTTCCTTCTAGGTTCTACATTTAAAAATTAAAATATTTAATTAAATATTGTGAATTAGATACTGTAAAAAAAATGTGATTTATTTTGAAATAAAACTATTTTAATTATATTTCAGTTTGTTTACTATATACTCATATTACTTTATTTATTTATGTTCTTCCTTATATCTTTCAAGTCATTTTTACGGTTTTTGATTAGAAATATAGTACTATTATATAGATAACATTAAACACACGCTATATATATATAATCCATCATATATATAATAATTTATTTCAACCGTTTCTATGTTGTTTCTATGCAAGGCCTAAAGCTCTTTTACTCACGCACCCTGCCCCAACACAAAAGGCTAGCCCGGCAAGGTGGGAACCTTATATATATATATATATATATATATATATATATATATATATATATATATATATATATATATATATATATATATAAATATATATATATATATTACAGAAATGTCCTGACTGCTACGAGCATTTGCCGTATGATGGCGTGAGTTGTGTGCGATCACGACCCGTCATTAAAATGGCCAGTTGATCTGGTCTGGCCCCGATTGCCTCTCCGAACTGCTTTCCTTGCGTTCGTCTAGAGCTCGGCTGATGACAGCTGAAAGGCTAGAAACCGGTCCCGAGAGGCAAGTGACGTCGTATGGTTGACAGTTCGGCGAAGGCGATCGGTGGCACTACGTGGAGAAAGGGTGAAAGATTTCTGTAATATTTTCCCTCCACGGTTCCGTTACGCTACCTTGTGGGCATACCTGGTACTATACCCGAGGTTACAGGCAGAATGTTACGAGCGGTCCTGGCTGCTACGAGCATTCGCCGTATGATGGCGTGAGTTGTGTGCGATCACGACCCGTCATTAAAATGGCCAGTTGATCTGGTCTGGCCCCGATTGCCTCTCCGAACTGCTTTCCTTGCGTTCGTCTAGAGCTCGGCTGATGACGGCTGAAAGGCTAGAAACCGGTCCCGAGAAACACGTGACGTCGCATGGTGGACAGTTCGGTGAAGGCGATCGGTGGCACCACGTGGAGAAAGGGTGAAAGATTCCACGGTTCCGTTACGCTACCTTGTGGGCATATATATATATATATATATATATATATATATATATATATATATATATATATATATATATATATATATATATATATATATATATATATTATATGCAATGGCGCATATCGTATATATGCGCCATCCGACGGAAAGTCGGCGAAAAGTATAGGTTGTTGACTGTGAATCGGTTCTTCATATTCTTGACGAGAGAGCAAATGTCGGTGCTCTGAAGATTCTAAACAGCAAAGGACGAAACGTGTGCCCTCCAATGGAAGGGATGGGTGGGGCCCGTTAAGGGGTTACTGCAAATAATTATACAGTGTCATACTGTATAATTATCATAGCAGTGGATTTTCCAAATTGTTCATTATACTTGCATCATTTTATTATGTCGTTCCCTTGTCTCCCTAAGAATTACAAATAGTTTCCTAATCTTCCCTTATGAGATAAACGGAGACATCTGCACTTAGCTTGGAACTCTTGCCCCACCCGCCCAACTCACGAGACTTGGCCTCTTCCGACTACCACTTGTATTCTTTGATATCTAACGCACTTTCCATAAAACACTTTAATAGTTACGGAGACGTTGAAAATGGCTTAATAACTGGACCACCTCAAAAAATTTACAGTTTTTTAGGGATATCATCTACAAATTGCCAGAGAGATGGGAAAATCATATTCACCGTTGCATTCTCAAAAGGTATGAAGATTAGTAATTGACACCCTTGTAAGTCGGTCTTACTCCAATTAATGTATCCAAATTAAAATATATTTTTAATTTAATTCGAAAGTTATATGCGCTTTCTGTTTTTTTCTAAATAATCAGTAATTTGTCATGATGCTTTGACATCACTAATAACCAATGAGTCAACTGAACCAGTGACTTTTAGAAATTTAATGTAGTTTCACAACCTCCTGAAGTGAAAATGCATCTCATTGCCAAAGTACAAACTTTGGTATTGCTGTTGCGTTTAGCTTTTAACATATCAAAACCAACAAGAAACACGCTTATATTGAAAAATATTTGTCTTTCATTTCTGAATTTTCAGTTTAGTGTCCAAATGTCACTATAAATTCGGCATTAATATTAACAATTTACCAAAATCCCATTTCATTTTATTTCGATTATTTATCTGTGAGTCCCTTTGTGTACAAAATAATGCTATACACTGCACTTTATTCAGAATAATTAAATTATACAGGACTAAGAAAAAACAACTCTATTCAAAATGGATATCGATCCATTTTCAGATTTCAATCTCTAACTAAAATAAAGTGTTATATAAACTCGCATGCGGGTTGAAGTAAACAAAGCTATAAAGGCTTGCGAGCTTGGAACCGCTTCTTTCTGAGGAACGGCAAAACTTTCCTAATCACCTTACACAGTCGCGTATAGGTAAATCTATATTTAAACTTCTTCAGGGTCGGTCCTAAGAAGGATATTTACATAGATGCTCCACGAAAAACTTTTACTTGAAAAATTGATTTTTTAAGAAGTTTAGGGCAAAGTTTTTTAAATGGTTCTTCGGCATTTAGTTGATGGAAGATATGTTCAAGAAAACTTTTTGAGTTAATTTACCGACAAATCAATTAATCTCATTGTAATTGTTTTTATTTAATTTGAAAACAATTATAATCAGACAAAAGTTAAAGTATTATCAGATTTTAAAAATCCTAAGAAAATGGTACGTTGGACGAAGATCAAGTTCAAGTTATACTGGTTAAACTCTTAGACCCACCACAAAACACCAAATCACTTTTCTTTTAACTTTCCGACTCGCGTTTCGCTAAACATGTTTAAATAGAATCAGAAGGTGATTGCAATGACCAGTGGAGTTATTTGAATACATTCATATGCATCTAGAGAACTATATATTTTTTTTCACTTTTAAGAACTCTAAGTTACTAATATGTACATTATAGTTATGCTCGTGTGCATGTTAGGCAAGTCAAAATTGCTCATTTTTACTTTATCTAATGTGGGTTCTAAATTCTCTTCAGGTTCTATATCTAGTCAATTTAATAACTTCATTTTATTATTTAGTTACTTTCTGAGTATACATGCTATTTTTACAATTTTCGATATAAAGAAAGAAAATTTAAAAGAATTTGTTAAGAACTTGCATTTACACATGAATTCGAATACAATGGGAAATTGCCACTTTTCGATGTTTTAGTGAGTAGAAATAATAAACTACAGATTAGATTTTAATATTTTTAGAAAAAAAACACCACCACTTCAAAATTCATACCGAACGATTCAGATCAGAGCTTCCACAACACCATAGCAACTTTAAGCTTTACAGAAAAGAGATTATTTAAATTCCCTTTAAATATAAATAGTTAAAAACAGGAATTAAAACTGGAGGAGTGGCAAAATCAGGGAGGTAGCCGATTTATTTCGTTTATAATAAGAACACTGTGGATAGATTAAAAGAAAAACAGAAATTTACGTTATTGAAAAAATCTTCGACTTCTCAAAAGGAACAGAACAAAAACAAATTTATGCTAATACCCAATTGATATCCAATTAGTGCAAGGGCTAGATAAAATTAACAAAAAATGTACATTAAGTTAGTCTACAAACCATATAATAATAGAAGTCCTGAGGAACAAAAGATAAAGTACAAGATGAAATTAAGTCGTCAAGATTGTGGTCGTTCTATATTGGACAAGCTCATAAAATCGGGCGGTTTTTCTAAAAGAAACCTTTAAAAAAAAAGTACTTTTGATTTAGGAGATAGATAATAAAGGGTTTGGTTGCTGCAGTAACTGCACATATTTCCTATCTCTCTGGCAATTTGTGAATACAATCTCAGAAAAACGGTACAACTTGTGACAATGTTTCATGGAAAGTGTGTGAAAGTGATAGTGGTGTCTCTGATCGTTTTCCTTGTGTATGAAGGGGCGTTGTCGTGCTGCAAATCACTTTTCCGTAACTGTAGCCCATTCTAGTCGGTTTTCGATCATTAAATGTATTCAAATTGATCATTTGTTGACGGTAGCGAACGGTATTCCGGTTTCACCTGGTTTCAGAAGCTCAGGGTACAGAACACTATTCTGATCCCACCAAATACACAGCATTGTTTTCTTTCCAAAGCGATTGGTTGTAGTGGGTCAACCCCTGATAATTTGCCTTTTGGGTTCACGAAATATATCGATTTTTCGTCTCAAGTCACAATCCGATGCAAAAAAGTATTTCTTTCATGCCGAGAAAGCAAAACTTGGTACACCGTTTTTCGCTTTGTCATCTGTCTGTCGTTCATTTGATGTGGTACCTATTTTTCGACCTTCTGGATCTTTCCCATGGCATGCAGACGATCACAAATAGTTCGGCCTCTCTGATGGTTAAATGCCAATGGCCAATATTGAATCTATCTGTCATTTGTTGTTCAGTTTGCTTATCGTCTTCTTCCAACACTGCTTGCAAGTAGGCATCTTCATTTTTTTTCAGTAGACCTGGGCTTTATTTGTCAAGTCGAAATCACTATGAATCGTCTAAACCAATGCCCACAAGCGCCTTACATTGGGACTTTGTCACGGTAAATTTCTGCAAGTATACGACGGCTTTCACTCGCGTTTTTTTTTTTTGATGAAACAAGAAAGGCAGTAACTGCCGCAAATGCTCTTTATTTGGATCGAAACTCGACATGTTTACACCACTGAAAAAAATATAACGCTAACTTGAAATCGTTTAAACATCAATAGCATATTGCAAGGTACTGCCGTAGCAACAAAATGATATAAGAGATTAGATTAGAAAAGTGTAAATAATACTAGAGATTAATACCAAAAGCAAAATCTAAGAATATTATGAATCGAGATAAGGGACCTATTACATTCCTTCAACGTTTAGAATTATCAATGTAACGCTTGGTTAACATGGTTCATGATTTTTACGTGCTCACATGCTTCATTATCATAAAAATAAAAAATAGTTTAGTTTTAGAATTAATTGGAACCGGCTTCTAACGATACTAATATAGTTAGCAAAACGCGCATCGAGAAGTTTAAAAAAGTGATCTGGTGTATAGTGGTAAATTTATTGAAGTTTATTGTTTTACACCAAAGATTCCAGTACAAACATTGATATACAAGATGAATGTTACTTATTTTGCAGAGCTAGACAAATCACATTACAATGACGGCATTAAAAGGTTAGGAATTCATCGATCCAAATGTATTCAATTACAAGGTGACGGCGTTGATTTTTTTTTTAATCTCAAAAATCTTGTTATTTTAAAGCCAAAAAGTGTTCGAGCGGCGTTCTTATTTCCATATGTTTATGAATTTATTCAAGGTATAGTAACATTATTATTTATTAATTTAATGCTGTAATATGTTTAATATTATATATAAACAATCACATTCCAATGTTTGTTTTGCTCAATTAAAATAGATATGCAAAGATATCGAATCAAATATAGTTTTCAAATCGAGTTATATGATACTTGAATATCCTCTCAAACCGTATGTTTATTTATATGAAACAATACATAAATTTGTATAATTATGTATGAAGCTGGATACTTCATTGCGATTGTCATTGATATGGAAATGAAAATATTGAAACGAATTGCGTTATTTGGTTTTATACAAGGTGTCCCCAAAAAAAGTTTCAATTTTGATATAGTGATATAAATAAAAGAGAGACGTCCATCATAAACATCTTTAGTAATTATAGAAATAAATATTTTAAAAATAATATCATCCATATGTAAACGTAGTAATATCATCCAAACGTAAATGGGAAAATACTAGAAGTCGACTATAAAAACTGTTTCGACGACTGGAAAAAACTTTGAAATAAGTATATTGCAGTGACAGGAGATTACTTTGAATGATACAAAATCAATTTAGATGAATAAATAACTTTTTAAATAAAACACAAAATATGTCTAAAAAGTTTCTTTAGTTTTTCATTATAATAATAAATCGATTTAAACTAAATAATATTGCAGATATCGTTATAAAAATTTTCTAGATAATATAGTCTGATATATTCCTTCCTCAATTTCGACCCCACATTATTTGGAACAGACAGTTGGAACGAATATCAAAGGAGTCGACGATATTATTGAAAAAGTATCTTCCTTTTCTCCAACTCTTTCAATTAAATCGGACGAAACAATAAAACGTCCGTTCGCATTAACCGGATAAAATCTCCTCTTTATCTTAATTTGCCGGTGACCCCCCGAGGGCCTTCCATTGCTATATAGAGGAACGCGAGCTCATATCGAGTTTAAAGTTGCCTCCAGCCAACGCATAGCCAATGTTTACTAATGAACCGTAGTCCGAACGGCCACACTGTTAATGAATTTTTGTCTTTTTACTTGTTCGCCTTTTCTTCTGGGCTTAACATTTCCAGCTCTTTGATATTTCGTTTGATAAAACACATTGTCTGCATATGGAATCTGATATTACATTTTTTTTCAATATCATCTACATGCGAATAAAACTAAACTGTGTTATAACATATTAATATTATCAACTCTGGAATATCGTTTTATATATTTTATATACGAGGTGTAAACATAAAGTAATAAGACTGATGACGTAGCGTTTGATCTGGGAACAATGTTGGCTTGCACTTTGCGAATGTGAAGTCTCTAAAGCATCGTTTCTCGACCTGGTGGTCGCGTTCTGGAATAATGGGGGTCGCAATGCATTCAAAAAATAAGACCTGTATACGAAACATTCTTTTATTAAAGTGTTTTTTTTTAATTTAAAAGCACTGGTTAGAAAATTAAATATTACCAGGTAATAACTACATAATTAAACAAAGTAATAGCCAAAGTTGTTTGAAATAATAATTTTATGCGTTTTTTGTTTTTCTCTTAAAAGTTTTTTATACGTGGATCATCATTGCAAACACACATAAGCAAATTATTTTCCAGTGATAATAGACGATTTCTATATTTAGGTTTTAAAGCCACCATAGACGAGAAGCTTTTTTCACATGTAAGAAGTAAGAAGTAGCGAAAGGTATCAATATTTTCAAAGCTTACATTAGTAGGCTTCAGTATTCACATCGTCGTGCAAGCAAAAACTTATCTAAATCGTGGGTAAAAAATTCTAGTTGTTGAGTTTTGTCGACCAATATTTCAATAAGTAAGACCAAAACATTTCAGTAACTGAATTTTTTATTCGCGTAAATGCGTTTTCATGCTATCCAACAAGCGATCAATAACAGAATTTTCTAAATCCATATTCTTAATTATATATTATTCATATATTCATATATTCTCTTATTCATATATTAGTTAAAGTGAAGCATCAAAATTACGTTTTTGAATGCGAATAATCCAAATACCCAGCTTCTTAATGAATACATTGACTTTGCTGTCATTAGTAAAATTATTAACAGGTTTTGACAGTTTTATTTTGTTCCCTTAGTTTACGTATATCGTGGCGTATCTTTACATATAATCTCAAAAAACAATAAATATTAAGTGTTGTTAAATATTAAGTTATTAGTTTGAATCACAGCCTTAAAATTATTAAAAAAAAGAGACACTTAAAATATGCATTCTATAGGGTTGGCAACTGTAAATGTTTATTTTATTCGTGTTACAGCCAGTTTCAGTGTTCAATGATGCTTCTATAGAGGGTTTCGCCTGCTTCGATACTGATAATTTTGTTTATTTTCATCCCCATACATCATAGGTACATCATAAGTTACATCATAGGTATATAATGTAACTTATATTAAAAACAAGACCATAAAAATTTTTGATTATTTCTACACTATTTAAACAAAATCTATCTTGTGTCCTGTCAGAAACCTGTTAGTACATTTTTAATTTTTTTATTATTATATTATTATTATTATAATTGACTTGGTATCACTCTCTCAGCTCAAAAAACTGGAAACCATAAACCGATTCCTCGCTCACGACGTTGGAGGACGGCTCGGAGCCTGGGAATAAATTTCATTATAACCCAGTATTCCATTGGCATTAAGACAAAAATTTTCGAACTATGTGGCAGATTTGCAACAATATAGCTCGTTGTCCCACTTTTATGATATTTCTGTTTAGTCCGCAATTTGTTAAACTTTTGGAGAACCTGTGGCTCACCAATCCCTCTGCGGAAACTGGAACCTAAACCCGGAAAGTTAACTTTGTTAACTGGAACCTAAACCCGCTTGCAGACTGATTGAGAATCGTAGACATATGATTTAGAGCCAAACAAAACTAAGTTTGCGAAAAGAGTCTCCCTGGAAAATACCCTTTCCAACGTTAACTCTTCCAGCATTTCCTCCCGATATCCATATATTTGTCTTATAAGACTTCATTAATTGAATAAGCATTGCTCTGATTTTAGGGCAGATTTTGTAAATATGCAAAACTTTAAATAGCCATTCATGAAGGACAGAGTCGATAGCCTTACTGTAATCAATCCAACATAAGTTAAGGTTACGCTTTTTTCTCTAAACGTGCTTCAGGGAAATTGCATCTATGGTAGGTTGGTGCTTATATCCCGCAAATTGTCTTACACATCATCTTTGTTCTTCTTCTAGGATATTATTATCTAAACAGTGATAATATATTTTTTGGTTTACTAATGATGTAAGTAACTTATAGAGTGCTGAAAGACAAATTATAGGTCGATAGTTATTTGGCTGCATCTTGTCATTTTTCTTATATAGTAAATATGTGTTACCCTCAGATAAAAATTGCGGAATAGATTCGGGATTAGCTAGTGCTTTACTGAAACAACGTGATAAATTGTCATGTATGGCATCTAAATATTTAATCCACAAATTCTGGATTCTATCTTGCCATGGTGCTTTCCAGTTTTGGGTTTTTCTTATAGCGTTACGGACCTCTTCTGTTGTAAATTCAGCCACATTTATTTCCCGTAAACCTTCTTGCAGGTTTTCGATATCTGAGATCCCAGATGCTGATGTGTTTTACCCCTCCGATACTTTCCAAATTGTTTTCCAAAATTCGTAACATGTTGTTGGGTCGATGTTTCGGGCATTAGGTTTACTAGGTTCATTCGCTTTAAGATCTCGAAAAAACTGTTTTTGATTTTTATAAAAATGTGCGTTTTGCTCCTGCCTTTTCTTATGCTCATTATATCTACGCGGCCTTGCTCCTTTGGCTTTTGCTTTTTGTCTACATTGGTCTATCTAGGAAATTACTTGTTCTTTGATTCAGATATCTACCCTTAGCTTTTTGGTTATGGCTTTGGCTTTTTCGGTCTTTTTTCTAGATGGCTGGACTTTCAAGTATTCTTTCATTATATTTGCCTTGCCGCCCAAATCTATTTATTTTTGATTTTATTCTATATTTTTGTTTATCAGAATTTGTTTTCAGAAACTCAATACTAGATTCATCCCCGATAGAATTTCTTTGGTTTTATGAGTATTTTTCAAGACCGGAATAACAGGTCTATTGAGGGGATCAGTTCCTTCGTAAAGTGCCATATTACTGAAGAATTTGTCTCTGGTACCTTTTAATGTATCCAAATTGTGGTTTTGACTATTCTCTTGCTGTATTGTTGATGGAGTGTTTCTGGTATTGTTGTTGTGCTTCTGATGTTTTCCAGTATAGTTTCAAGAACCTCAACCGCTTCTGTCACTACTGGCATTGTTGATGTATGGTTTTAGGCACTTCTCTCTTTATCTCATCGCGTTCTGTGGTAGTTAGATAACATTTATTGAATATAAAGTTTTTTCTGTCTGCTTTGTTTTGCTCAGTGATATCTAGTTCTGGGTGTCTCCGTATAAATTCCTTATAAAGATCTCCACCCTAGAAGTGGATCGTGGCTACACCGATTAACGTAATAAAATGCAGAGATTACGTCCGTAATTAATTATTCTGACCATTTTATACGTCGGCCGCGAGCTCTCCTAGGAGCAGTCCGCCGGACAGCGGGCGAGCCCGAAGGTAGAGTGAGGTTGCCAATCTTGTGGTACCATAGAGTTGGGAGCCGCCACTTGTTCCAGACGCGCCAATCCCAGATAAATCGTCCCGGTGGTTCCGAAGGGTTCTTGTCCGCAAAACCCTACCGCCTTGAAAATTACTTACATTTGTTTCTATGTTATGATTATTATTATTATTATTACTATTTAGATGCTCACAAGACAATCTTTATAATATACAATACAATATTTTTCAATACAATACAGCCAGTATGTCTAGATCCTACATTAACATAATAAGAATACTATAATAAGAATAAAATGTCTTTCTTACGGACTTGTAAACTCGCATTCAAGTCATTCAAACGTGAAAATATATCACTCAAGTAAGCCAACAGTAATAAAGTTTCTCCGTCTTGTAAAAACTCTGAATTTAAGCTATTTTATCTGAAAAAAAAATTTTTAATTCATGTCGCGATTCCAAAAGCCTCGTTAGAACTTTTTCTCGCGACAACCACCTGACTTTAGCATGGAAAAGCAGTGATTGAATCAAATTCGCGGCAAAATAGATTTGCTCTCATTTTCTTAAAAATAACTGTTTCTGGAGTACATTGATGCTGGATTGATATAGTTCTTCTCTTATTACCTTAATAATTTTTCACTTGGAAAATATTTATCATTTATGGTATGAGCGATCTCCAGACGAATGATGATTTTTGTTTCAACGGCACTATACAGTTTTGAAAAGATCAAGTAATGTTTTGTAAAAATAACTTTAGGTAATAACTAATAATAATATTATTGTTTTTATTTAGAAAATAAGTCTAATTGATGAATAATTGCAATCTAATTGCATCCTTTTTCAGAGACACAGAAAATATACTTATTAAAAAAAAAATTAATATACGTTTTGTACATATGTTCCTTATAAGTGAGTGAGTTATTAGAGACTAGTCGTACAATCTCACTTGAGCTTCAAACCTTGAACAGGCGACCGATTATCTTCCCATCATCTTGAAGCTTGAACCATCGGCTGAATTTAAATCAAGGTGTAGTTCTGTAGCGTGTAATACAGCTTACCTGAAATGAAAACATAAAATTAGTAATGTTTCATATATGCGTTGGATCTAATAAAAGAATGTTAATATAATTTTGAAGTTTGGAAAAATATTGATTTCAAATAAATAAACAAAAATTCATATCTAAAATATCTACTATATTTTGTGGAAAATAGAATCTGAAGCATAGAAAAATATAGTGGAAAAACATCCCATCTGAAGAAAATGAGACTCTTCGCTAAACATAGGTTTGTCCGTGCTCCGAATGACCATTTTCACTGTTAAGTAAACCAAATGGTACGTGGTGTTGGGCACCGTACAATACTATTATTATAAATAACAAATATTCAGCTTCTTGAGAGGTGTCGATAGGAAAAAATCAACTATCAATATAAACCAAATTAGCTGTCACGCTCTCAAGTTGATATATAAAGTAAAATATGGATCAGAATAATTTTAGTTGAAAATATACCTAATCCTTCACTTTTTAAACAGCACTAGTAAACCCATTATACCCGTTTGGTACATAAGTTATTTTACCGAGATGTTGGGTTGCCTATCCATGTTTTTTGCCTCTATAAGTTAGGGTTACCCATGAGACACGAGATAATTACCAGATGCTCAAAATAGAATAATATATTGTATATGGTTAACAATTTCCATTTAATTGGCTTTTAATAGGACAGTCTTAGATCAGCCCTTTTTCATGCAAAAATATGCATTTGGAAAGTTTTTCTCGTTATATTTTATCAATTTTGGTTGAAAATGTACCATACAGTACTTTCATTTCAAAAATAGACACCAACCGGCGCGGTGGTCTGACGGGCTAGTCACTATTTTTCTATAGTCTACCCGACTTTAATGGGGCACATTGTAAAGTTATAGATTGTTTAGCCATTAAAGAAGGCTAGATTGTTGACGTAACAAAAAAAAAGTAACCACCTTTAGTTATTTTTTTAGCAAGGAAAATTAGCTCTAGACAAGAAACATGTCAATTTAGATATGGAGGGGAAAGTTCAAAACCAATGTTCCTTATGTTTTGTTTTGCCTCCTTACCTCCACCTGCAGTAAATTTTTAAATGGTATGTTTTTAAAAGTTCATTAATTTCATTAATTTATTTTTGTGTTTTAGTTTAAAAAAAATCACTCGCACGTTATTTATAGCCAACGATAATATACTATTATTTTTCCCTCTATAACGAGAACGGATCAACCGATTTTAAAATGATATATTACAAGATAAGGGTTGCCATTTAAAATTTTTAGGCAGAGGAACTGGAACGAAAAATACATTTGTGAAAAAACGTAAAACATAAAATATAATGGTTTGGTTTTGAAATTTCCCCTCAATATCTAAACTGGCGTGTTTTTCATCTAAAGCTAATTTTCATTCCTAAAATAATGAGGATGGCTACTTTTGATATGAAAGCACTGAATAATAAAGTCAGCATTAATATTTTCTTGTTTTGAGGTAGAAATGAGACATATACAACATCTCTTGTTTTCTAATTCCAAGTAATATAACCTTGTCTACTAAAACACTAAGACAATACGTTCATATATCAACGCATATTATATTTTCTGCTAATATTAAAGAATATTTATTATTATGAACAAATTAGGCTAATATATCTTAAATAATCTATACAATGTATAAGCACAACTCGTTTATCAGACAGGGCCTGAAATAAATATTTCAATCGTTGAAATTGCAACATCTCGACTAGATTGCGCAACAAGAGCGAAGTGTAAATGGGCCATGACGAGAATGTGGCCGGGACCCTCCCAGGTCGAAAACAGTGCCGCAACATCGTATCGAGGAATGTCTTACCTGACCCTTTCCTTTTTCCACTCTTGAAAATAACTTCAAACGAGATCGATAACTTGATTTCGTCGAGTTTTGATATTACGAAACATTAATTAAAACTGAAGAATACGAGGAATGCGATAAGGTTTAGAGCCGCGTCTCGTCATTTAATTAAATGATATTAATTGAAAAGAACGAGAATTATCCATTGAACAATCAAATATAAATGTTTCCCAATTAGCGGGGTATATTAAAAGCTCCAAGATTAAGAACCGAATGTTTGGTGGGGACGTTAAGTCAACCCACTGCTGAACAAAAAAGAAAAATTTTACAGCATGATAAATGACTTTTATAGTTTAATGAAAGAGCTGATTTAAATATTTCACCTTTAAGGGGGACAGCGATTGGCTTAGTTGTAAATTTATTCATTCTCATGCATTGAAGTTTTATCGTATAGATATGTCAGAGGCACTTGTGCTCTACCAGCTCTATTAATCAAGAGTTCATTTCCTTTTAAGGCCATACAAGAAATGGCCGTAAATGCATTCAAACATTAGACACTGAACTATTTAAAAAAAAACTAAATTTCAAAAAAACTCTAATAGTTTCCTCCAACAGTTCCTCAAATAGTTCCTGCCCGGGACTAATACTGGGTTCGTATTAAGGTTCGTAATCAACTGGGAATTATGTTTTTTGGGCTTTTCGCCACGATCTAAAACTCAAAAAATATCAAAAATATCTGTTCTTATGTAAATAAATAATCACTGGGTAAAAAAACAAAAAATACACTTTATACCTCGACACTTTAATAATAAAACACAACAACACATTAAAAACTACAGTTTACAGAAAACCTACAAACTCAGATAGATATCTCAATTTACTTTCCAATCACTCAAAATTGGTCAAAATAGGAGTAATTAAAAGTTTATATGACAGAGCAAAACTTGTTTGTACCGACAGTGATTCACTACAAAAATAAACAAATTACATCAAACATTTTAATAAAAAACAATTAACCAAAAATTTCATATATAAATCTTTTAAAATTTTTGATACCAGACAAAACAGACAATTTACTAATAACAATAATAATAACTCTCAAAAAATTAAAAAAAAAAAAATTAAAAAATTATAAAAATCTCAAACAATTAACCTCACAATTCCTTACATCCGCTGTATTAAAACGGTACGCACACAATTAAAACGGTAAGAAATAAATATAACATAAGAACGACATTTAAAACAAAAAATACTCTTAGATCTATATTCACAAAAACCAAATCAAACAACATACAACAAAATACAAAAAATGTGGTTTATAAAATTCCCTGCGAATGTGGCAAATTTTATATAGGTGAGACATCTAGACCGTTAGATGTTGGAATAAAAGAACATAAAAACTTTCTTAGAAAGGGCGATTTTAATAAATCTAGAATTTGTCAACGCGCATGGGAATCGGTTCATAAAATCAATTCCAAAAGGCTATTAAAAGAATCGGTAGCAAAATATAATATATTAAAAGAAACCGTTATCAATAATTTTAATAAAAATAACACTATTGTTATGCCTTCGGCAGACTTCAATTCAATATGGTTCCGATTCTAAAAAATACAATTAAAAACGTTTAATTATTTGAATACACAATAATCACATAGTAAACCTCACTTATATATATATATATATATATATATATATATATATATATATATATATATATATATATATATATATATATATATATATATATATATATATATATAAATATTTTTGTATTATGTTACTGTCATTAAAAACTATTATTGTCAATGTAAGTATTATTGACATATTGCACAAAATATATTTACTTCCTATCTTTTCAGTATAAATAGAAATTAATATAATTTATTTCTTACATTCGGTTTGAAAACGGGAGGAGAAAACCTCCCGAAACGTTAAGGTTCAAAAGTTTATATTTATTTTAGATTTTTTTTTTTTTAATTTTGTTCATTAGACAAATTAATTACAGAAAAAGAATCACTGAGAAATTTGTTTCCGTTTGGTTTTTTATTTTTTACCCAGTGATTCTTTATTTACATAAGAACAGATATTTTTGATATTTTTTTACTTTTAGATCGTGGAGAAAAACCCAAAAACAAAAAAAAAATATGAACACGCTACAATCATTCGGACAATCCAAGTGGGAATTGTCACCTGTGAATGATGCTAGACGGTGCGACTCTCCTTGTCTGCCTACGTACATATTACTTCTGTCTAGGTTCACACTCTGTTCGTTCTTCAGTTACTCTTAGGGATCGATGCCAGTCCGAGTGACGAATGCTACAATCTCGATTAAAATGTGGCAGATGAACTATTATTATTTTATAAAATTTCATTTTTAAGTCCTTGTGAACGATTGTCTAAGAGTTCCCTATGATAGTTAAATAAATCCTTGTCTTACAACTTCTAGTCGTTTTTTTTTTTTTGAGAAGAGATGAATTATGAGTAAATTTGGAGGAGAAGACCTCCCGAAACGTTAAGGTTCAAAAGTTTATATTTATTTTAGATTTTTTTTTTTTTAATTTTGTTCATTAGACAAATTAATTACAGAAAAAGAATCACTGAGAAATTTGTTTCCGTTTGGTTTTTTATTTTTTACCCAGTGATTCTTTATTTACATAAGAACAGATATTTTTGATATTTTTTTACTTTTAGATCGTGGAGAAAAACCCAAAAACAAAAAAAAAATATGAACACGCTACAATCATTCGGACAATCCAAGTGGGAATTGTCACCTGTGAATGATGCTAGACGGTGCGACTCTCCTTGTCTGCCTACGTACATATTACTTCTGTCTAGGTTCACACTCTGTTCGTTCTTCAGTTACTCTTAGGGATCGATGCCAGTCCGAGTGACGAATGCTACAATCTCGATTAAAATGTGGCAGATGAACTATTATTATTTTATAAAATTTCATTTTTAAGTCCTTGTGAACGATTGTCTAAGAGTTCCCTATGATAGTTAAATAAATCCTTGTCTTACAACTTCTAGTCGTTTTTTTTTTGAGAAGAGATGAATTATGAGTAAATTTGTTTCTAACTAGAAGATTTGGAGATATCGATGAGAAAGACTCGTTTTAAAAATACTTATGATATTTGATGTAATGTATTCTACTGTATGGCAGTAGGTTTTTTAATCCCCAGTTTATAATGTTCGATAGTTTGAAGACGTCGAATGTAAACAAAAGGTAATAATTGGTTTTTTCTGCCTTTTCCCTTACACATTTTAATCAGTTATCGATCGACGTGTCAATGTTAAACCGTAATCCATCATAACTGCATATTGTTCTTCATCCTATATCGAATGTCTCCATCACATCTATAAGTTTTAGCGTTAGGGTGTTCTATGAGGGATCACACAAAATAGAGTGTATATAAAAATATCTAATTTGGTGGTAAATAGTTGGCAATAGAATTGGTCTTCAATACTCTGCAACCATGAATTTGAAACTGTTCTGGTGATCTCTTGATAAAAATAGCATGTGACTTTTATAATAAATGTTATATTTTCTTATATTATGTAACATAATATATAGTGTATTTTAGAATTGCTTAATTATCACTATAGAAGAAAAAAAAATTAAATGTTTATTAAGAACCTTTTTAATATAGTTATTTTATCATCATTATCATCTATGGCCACAACCCTACAGGGTTTCAACCTTCTCCAGCTTCCATAACTATTCGGTTCTATTTTTGGATTGTATTGTCCAGTTTGGTGTACGTGTTTTTCGCGCGTCATTTGTCCCCCATCCTTCCAACATAGTCTTCGTCTTTCACTGCTTCTTGAACCTATAGCTTAGGCTATAAAAGCAATTTTTGCTGATTGTTATGATGACACCTTTTTACATGACCCGCCTCAATCTGCCAGATTTTAGCAACGTTATTTAATGTCTTTATTACCGGCTTTTCTGTAGATGTTATATAACTGAAAGTTATACCTGTACCCCCATATACGATTCTCGCATATTGCTCCATATATTTTTCTTAAGGTTTGTCTTTCAAAACTTGATAAAAGCCATTCAACAACTGTTGTTATAGTCACAAATTTGTTATACAATTTCTGGGACAAATATTATCTGTCTGTCTGTCTGTCTGTCTGTCCGACATCACGTCTTCTGCAGTTATTTGTGACTGCCATGAATTTGGTTTTGTTCCTCATTGATCTTCAATCTCCATTGCTTACATTCTCGAAGGTTGTAAAGGTTTACTCTGCCTGTTGTATCTTGTAAATTGTTAAATACCGTGTCTCTGTTATTCAGTTCGGTTTCTCGTACTATATTTTCCAGTACAATATTAAACCAGAGACTCGCCAGTTCATCACCTTGCTTCACTCATATTTTTGTTTGAAATGAACTTGAGATTTCATTTTGTATTTTAATATAATATAATATAATATAATATTATATATATATATATATATATATATATATATATATATATATATATATATATACATATATATATATATATATATATATATATATATATATATATATATATATATATATATATATATATATATATACATAGATGACGCTAGACGGTGCGACTCCCCTCGTCTTCCTACATAAGCCAGAGACCTAAATAAGCCAGGTTGGTTTACATTCTGTTGATTCTTTCAGTTACTCTTACGTATCGATTTATGCCCGAATGGCGAAGGCAACAATAACAGAAATCGATCTTAGGACTGTTGACAGTCTAATGACAGCGGAAGTGTCCGATAAGGCACCCACATAGAGTACGCGAAAAAATATATAAATCTGTCAAATTAGAAACCCTGTTTGCTTATGCATCCAACAATAAATGGGATTGATCCTTAATCATAAGTTAAAAGGGAAAAGAAGTTTGGTTGTATCTCGGCCACGTAAAAACTATGTTTACCATAACTGAATAAATGTAGATCTCTGACTATTTTTAAAATTATATTAATCCATAAAAATAATTGTTCCATTTAACAAATCATGTAGTGTGCTTTGTAGTTTGAAGATAAAATCACAAGGATTACATCGGAATGTTCATTATTTTCAAATACTAACCACATAGCCAAAAAAGGGATTTATAACTGCTTTTTGAAAAACAAAGTATCTGTCCCCTCCCGCTTATGGTAATTCGCTTTCAAAAAATACGTAGATGCTCGAGTAACGTAGCATTAAATATTCATGAGGCCATATGCGTCTAGCCCATACATAGAGTCACCTTCGTATATGTCTTATTTTATAAATAATCATAACGTCATTTCACGAATCTAACTAAATTCAATAATTATATCCTTGAAAATCCGTTGCACTATGAAATATTTTAATGTACACAGTTGTCTTAGAAATGAATGGGAATTGGTGAGATGCAATATAACATGACCGATCTAGGGGAATCACACAGTTCGGACTTTTTGCTGTTCAGCATACTGTTCCAAGAGTTTCTAATTATACAATATTGGGTTCAACCTAGGTTGTAATCATCGCCAAACCATTGCTTCGAGCTTGTAATAAGTTAGTTTAATTAATAAATGGATTTTCGTTGTAGATGCTCTGGTTTACATTGCAAATCAAAGCGTGTTACAAGTCGTATTATTTTGACGCGTATAAGAGTGTTTATTGTATATGTATTATTTTTACCGTGTTAAAAAAATACGATTTTAGTACATAACGTGTCATATCAACACTTATAATGTGCAATATTGACACAGATATGCGTGTAAGAAATAAAACACATTTGGTGGCACGGCAAGAGAATAAAACGCTTATCACAAATGCATAGGTAGGTGTGTTAAAACAACGCGTACAACATTATTGTACACTTTTAAGTGTGTCTTTAGAACTGAGAAATTAAAAATAACACGTGTTTTAATCAGTATAAATAGTATTTGAAAAATATGTCTGATTAATTTTTCTATTCCAAGGATAAAAATTAGAAATGTATTAAATGAATGTAATATTTAATACTTGAATAAAGATAGGAAGTAAATATATTTTGTGCATATTACATATTATATACATTGCATAAGTTACAAATATAATATTTATATTAATCATAAAATTCTTTATGCCGGTAATTCATTAGTGGAACATATTTTGTTCTACCCATCACATTAAAAGAAGATAAATTATGTGGGAAAATTTTACTTTTTGAGTTAACTACGATTCTTCTATTACTGAAATCTTGAGAAATACGATAATCATTTAATTTTTCACTATAATTTTCAGTGATAAGTTAAAAGAGTATAAAGAATATTTTATCATTTAAAATTAATTTTTCATCAATCTCTCCGAACAGAGGCATATCATCGTCATTACATTCTAATAAAATTATACTACCTTGTTCATATAGAGTTCCAGAATTAATAATCTTAGGGGATTTTGTAATTTTAGATAAAGTCCACTCTGATTCATAATCAATACATTGATGAAATATTCATCAATGATGATTCATGAATGGGTATTTAATAAGTTCAATACTTGGTATCAGGAGTTATGCAACTTTTATGATTAATTTTTTTCTTCTGGTATACCAGGGCAGGAATTAAGTGTAATACATATACGTTGTACATGTACAACATTTATAAAAAGTCACCATGACTGATCGTAGAATGTATCGTAGAAATATCCACCATTAAAATATTATGATATGGTATGTATCATTCTTGTGTATATTCTTTTTGTAATTATAAACAAATGTTATCATGTTAACATTATTTACTACCCATGAGTTATACGTATACATGTCTAATGGCTAAATTTTTTATTTTGTTTTATGAATAGGTACTTTCTGAATTTTTAAATCTAATGAAAATTGGTGAAGAGTTCATTTTTGCCAAAGTTGATCGTACGATAAGTAAATTAATAAAATTATTTGCTATAGAAGAAAATGGTGAAATTTCCAGGATATCAACACTTATAAGATTAAATGAGCGATTGGCGAGTAAGAAAGCTGTTAAAAATAAGAACATGTCACTATTTAGTATGAAAGAGGTAATAGACTAAAAGGAGTAGTAATGTTTTAGCAACATTAACAATTTTTATGTGTATCTTATGCTAGGTTACGAGTTTAACGGCAATTCTAATTACTAAACCAGGCGATGCACCACGAGCTGTGGTTTATATTGATGAAAATAAAATTTTCATGTGCTTAAATAGTGACCGATGAGGAAATCAGAATGGAGATCAAGAATCCAACAACTACAAAAATTACTTGTGGAATGGAGCCATTTATTTCGTTTGGCACCGTGAAAATTTAACTAATTATTCAAATACACTCCAGTATATTGAATATGAGGTATTTCAAAATGGTGCCAATAGCAAAGTAATATCGGTTATTAAATTAATTAGATTAGATATACTTTAATAAAATAAAAATGCATCTAAGTATGGAAAAGCAGTTTATATTTTAAAATTTTTTAAACACGTTTTCTCTCAAATACAATAAAAAATGTTTCATAAATAAAAATATTGAAGAATATAAATAAAAAATTATTTATTTTAAATTTTTAGGGATATTTATTTCTACAAGCTACACGTGTAGTACATTATGTAAAACACTGTAACACGTGCTACGAATTTAACACGACTTCTTGTGTATATAAAACGTCTACACGAAAAAACACGTGTAAGTCTGAAAATTTAACACACTTCGATTTGCAGTTTATGTTTCATAAATTTGATACTGAGCTTTCATTTTAAAAGTAGCCACCCTCATTATTTCTTTTAGCACTGAAAATTAAAATTAGCTTTAGGTAAAAAACACGCCAGTTTAGATATCCATATATTTTATGTTTCACCTCCTTACATCTAGCCACCAGTTCCTAAAAATTTTAAATGGCAACTCCTATCTTGTAATATGCCATTTTAAAGGTCCTAAAAATCCTAACTAAACTGAAATCGGTTGATTCGTTCTCGTAACAGATGGAAAAATAATAGTATATTACTATCGATAACTTTAAATAACCCTTTACGCGCGAGTGAAAAGTTTTTAACTACAACACAAAAATAAATTAATGAAATAAATGTACTTTTAAAAACACGATTTAAAAATTTACTTTATTTATTATATTATTATATTAAGGGTTCAAAATATCCACTACTGATAGCTAAAGAATAATCTAATCTAAGTAATGTCTGAATGATTGTGGCGTGTTCATATTTTTTTTTTCTCCTTTAAATTTTTTTATAACATTTTTATATCTTTAAAATTTTGTTCGTTAGGCAAATTTATTACAAAAAAGAATCACTGAGAAATTTGTCTCCGTTTGGTTTTTTGTTTTTACCCAGTGATTCTTTCTTTAAATAAGAACAGGTAATTTTGATATTTTTTAAGTTTTTTGACAGTGGCGAAAAACCCAAATAAAGGAGAAAAAAAAAAATCTAATCTGTTATCGATTTTTTTTAGAACGTTTTGAAAGATGACATTATTAATCAACCTGCATGTACGGCTAATTCTATTTTTTAGGTCCTGTAAACTTGTGGCGGAGTTTTGTATACAACTCTCTTTATATAACCCCTAAGAAAGAAATCCAGTGGTGCTATATCTAGAGATCTCGCCGGTCATTCCACAACGCATCTTCTGGCTGTCTATTTGTCAGTAAACCTTTCATTCAACCATTGTCGAAAATGTAATGCGTAGTGTAGTGGTGCGCTATCATATTGTAAGAATAAATTTTGTCGATATAAATCCATATGAATATCACCTGATAAATTTTCCTCAATAAAAATCGAAGCTATTATTATATTTTCCAGATTTTCAGCTCAAACGTTAATCTTTTGAAGAAACTGCGTATGACCCTCTCAAAACAAATGTGGACTATTATTATTCCAGTAACTACAGTTATGTTTATTTACAAAGGCATTAAAGAAATATGTTGCTTTATCACTGAAACAAATTCTTTATTAAAATTTTCTTATTAAATAATTTCTTTATTAAATTCAAATCATTTTGGATGCTCCCAGTCACTATTTCACAAAAAAGTATCCTTCTATCAGAATCATCTTCGTAGAGCTGCTAAAGAATACCAAATTTGTAAGGAAAGGACTTGTTTTGTTTTATAATTTTGTGTATGGAACCAATAGATATATTTGTTAACCTAGCGACTTTTGGAATTAAAGTGGATAGATCAACACCGAAATACCCTAATTAAAATATCTTAAATATGTTGAAAAACGAAAAGAACTGAACCATTGTAAAACTAAACTTTTTTGTTTAAAAAAAAATCTCGACCCACCCTCTTAAGTTTACCAGATTGAAACATGCCACGCCTCTTACACTTGTCAAAATGTTTTTAAATAAGTATAAATTGAGTCACCTTTATAAAAAGCGATTGAAAAAAAATCCATTTCCCCCTTCAAAATTTGAAATTACATTTTAACATCTGTAATACGGTCCTTTTTTTTTAATATGGAAAAATACTAATTTTTCCTATTGCGAACTGCGTGAGCCGCTTATTGTGACTTTTAGCGACGTTCCGGGCCCGACCCGAACGCGTCAAAAAGAACGTCAAATTAAAAGAAATTGCGAACTCAAAGCCGTAAATTGCCCTTCCGCTCCAAAGACTATAATTTCAATTAGGTTTTAATAGAATTCTTCTTAAATTGGAATATCAATTTGTAATTGGTTTATTTTTGAAACAAATTAATATTTTATTTTCGACCAACGACAAACATGGACGATTTGTTTTTGATAAATACGTCGAAAAATTAATTTAAAATTTTAAATGGAAAAAGGGTTTTACTTTTGACGATTCTCGATTTATGTTTTCTGCAGTTTTCTTTTTGAACAACAATCTGCAATATAAAAATAAAAGTTATAATTTAAACAACTCTTCGATTGGAAATTTCAGAGTTAAACACAGACACTGTACAGATATACATTTATACAGATATACAAAATATTACTTGGGTATATTGCAAGTATAGTGATGTACGTATTAACAAAATATTTGTGCTATTTTTAAGCACATTTTTTATTTTTATTAGACTTTTCACATCAGATTTACATTTGAAACAAAAAAAGGTAAACCACAATTAAATAACACCCTGTATCTCACGGTAAACTGTACAACTGTAATTGTAATCTCATTTTAATTGTAACTCTGAGTGGTGAAAATCTAATGAACAGTTGAATAACTCAAATTCAACTCTTTCCCGATCACTCTGACCGTCAACCGACGATCAGAGTGCACAAGATTCCGGACTCAATGAACATTTTCGTCAGTTTTTGCAGTTGAAGGCCTTCCGCTGCGAGGTTCATCTTCAATCGAGTCCCGGCCTTCTAAGAATGGCTTAAACCACCTGAAAACCTATACCCTTGACAAAACACTGCCTATATAGGCCTGTTGAATTTTTTCAAAAGTTTTCGTTGCTGAGCATAAGTGTGAAATAAAATTTGATAGCTGACTCCTCAAAATTGTCTTCACTCATTTTCAAAACGCCTAACACGTCTATAGCCACCTATGTAAATGATACCACAGTTATGGCAATAAACAGGGTACTAAGATATGCATCTGAGAAGCTTCAGGAAGCTCTTGATGAGATAGAAGAATGGATAAAAAAATTACGTCTAAAAATCAATGAGGCAAAATCTCAGCAAGTCACTTTTACCTTAAGGAAGGAGTCATGTCCGAGTGTAACACTTAATGGACATCAACTCCCTCAGGCAGACTGTGCAAAATATCTTGAAATGGGACTTGACCGAAGACTAAACTGGAAACAACACATTTTTATGAAGAGAAAACAACTTGGCTTAAAATTATCCAAACTCTACTGGTTAACAGGTAGAAAATCCAAATTATCGTTGGTTAATAAATTAACCATCTACAAAGTGATCCTCAAACTCGTATGCACCCCGCGAGTGTATCCAACATAGAACTACTTCAAAGATTCCAGTCCAAAACCCTAAGAATAATTACTGATGCTCCTTGGTTCGTGACAAATCAAACTTTACACCGTGATGTAAAAATAAAGCCTGTGTTAGAAGAAGCCTAGTGCGCGAGTGCGAAGTATCTATCGCCACTTGAAGTGCACCCCAACTCCCTTGCTGTCAGCCTCCTGGATAATAGCCAAAAGCCGCAGAGATTGAAACGCTGTGATCCTTTAGAGATAAACTATAGAGTTTAAGATATAATTAAGATATTCCATTATTCTAGTTATAAAGAACCTAAGTTCTTGTATATGTTAGGTCTTTAATGTAAGCGCCATAACCTCTGATGTTTGGCAATTATTTGCCTTGCCCTTAATGTTGTAACAGTTGCTTATTACCTTTGGGTAGATTGCAAATATATGGGAGATTTAAAAAAAAATCAAAACGCACTAGGTAAATTCGGTTCACGAAAGGAATTGTTCTAAAAAAAGAAAGTATCATTATTTTATTTACATTCATCGTATAATTTATTTGGAGAATTGCACAATATTTAATAACATGTATTTAACAAATGTTAGTCAAAGCAATTTAAATTTGTTATTCTGCGAAGGAGATTTTCAGCTGCCATAAAAATTGAAGAAAGTGCTTGATAGAAATCCACAATCAATTGCACAGGATCTCAAAAAAAAAATATTTTTGATGTCTAGGATTTTAGAACTGATTTTAGCTATATTTAGGGTGATAAATCTAAATATGTAATCAGGTTTCCTTTATCTGCTCTACACTTTTAGATATATCCACTTATCAATGTTTTTTTTTTCAATTCAATACAAGTATGGGTGTCCACCAAATACACACCAAATATGCTTGCTTCTTGTGCCTCTAGGATAGTAGAGACAAAACACCCAACTGGATTAGAAAAGAGTGGACTAAGAGAGAAAACATGGACGTTGGGGAAATTATTATCATTAACGACCTCTTAGTTGGACGAGAGAAAATCATTTTTCCTCCACTGCATATGAAGCAGGGCCTAATAGCAGCATGTAAAAGTTCTTGATAAGAATGAATCAGGCTTTACATATATAGGAAAAAAGTGCCTCAGTTGAGTATGGAAAAAATTAAAATTGGAATATTTGACGGCCCACAAATAAGACATGCCATACTGCCTTCGTAAATTCGTTGAATGAGGCTGAGCAAAAAGCCTGAATTTCATTTGTTGCAGTTGTAGGAAATTTTCTGCCCAAACAGAAAGCTGAAAACTATGCTGAACTGATAAACAAGATGCTTAACAGTTTCAGATCCCTTGGGTGTAACATGAGCATTAAGGTGCATTATTTACACAGCCACTTAGACCGTTTTCCTCAAAATTTAAGAGACACAAGAGAAAAAAGATGAAAGATTTTACCAGGATATTAAAACTATGGAGGACCGCTACCAAGGAAGAGGTCACAGGTTGACATGATTTTTGTAACATTGATGAGAATGTTCTTTTTGCATTTTATTTACGTAGTTATTAAAACACCTTTTCACAGAAATGGTCTAGCATAGACCACTTTCAAGTACCTGTTTCTTCTTTATGTCATGGGCTCATTGAAATTATTTCTAACTGACTTTGGACTGGACAATGTAGGAATTACCATAAGACCATAGAGGTGGTATTTCCATAGTATTCTACGAACCTTTAAGGACCGGGCCGTTTTATCATTTTGTATAGTTTAGTTTGTTTCTGTCTCGTTTACAGTATACTCAAGTGTTGAAGTCGATTTTATATAAAATGGGAAGTTCTAGTCGTCGATTTTGCAAAAATCTGTGGTTTCAGTGACTAGTTGGTTTCATCGATGACTTTTTCCCCTTTATCCTATCTTTTTATATAATAATATTTGTATAATATAATATTTGTATGATATAATATATATTTATCGCAATGTCTATCTCAATGTCTACTAGACAGAGCACAGGGACAGTTAGAACCTAACATTGGTGAATATCTAGCAGGTTTTCGATCGGGCAGATCCTGCCCTGAACAGATCCTGAATCTTAAGTTGATAGTAAGATATCAAAAACTGTAATATAAAAATCTCGTCTCTACATTTGTGGATTTCAAAAAAGCATATGATTCTATTGACCGCGAATCTTTATTTCGAATCTTGAAAGAACAAGGACTAGATCTGAAAACGCTGGCAATTATTAAAGCAACATTAACTAACACAAGGTCAAAAGTTAAATTCATGAGTGACATCTCAGAACCCTTCAAAATTAAAACGGGAGTGAGACAAGGGGATGGACTCTCACCACTCTTATTTAACTGTGTTCTAGAAAATGTGATACAGGAGTGGCGTGAAAAAAAAGTCGGCCCTGAATATTCACCAGCCCATTAAACTGGGAAGAACCAACATCAAAACTGATTGTCTGGCGTTTGCTGATGATCTAGCAATTTTAGCTTAAGATGTATTAACGGCACAGAAACAGATTGAAGTCCTAAAGGAAACAGCAGAAAAGGAAAGACTCCAAATTTCCTTTGAAAAGACACAATACATGACCTGCAACAGAGTAAGAACACCATTTCTAAAAACAAAATATGGTAACATCAGAGGAGTCTCTCAATTCAAATATTTGGGTGAAATAATCATGGAAAATGGGTTGGAAAAAACGGCCAATAAGGGTAGATGTCAAAAAATGGAAACGGCATTGAGACTTACACAAAATATTTGCAACAAAAAATGCCTATCTAAAAACACAAAACTGAGGCATTACAACACAGTTATTAAGCCAGAATGTCTATATGAAGCAGAAACGCTCATTTTGAATAGAAAAAAGAGGGACATCGGGGACATTGAAAAGAAGGAAAGAAAAATCATAAGAAAAATCCGAGTAAGCTAACTAGACAAATAGTCGAATTTTATGAAAATAGGAGTAGAGCTAAAGTAGAAATAATTAAATGGATTGTTGCACTTAAAGAGGACCTAAGATCAGCAAATATTACACAAAGTGAAATTCAGGATAGAGGCTGTTTCAGACACAAGGTTGACGTTTGAAAGGTTGGCCAGAGAGAAAAATGTAGGAAGACTGGAACAACTTTGTCTGACGAAAGGAAAAAAGCTCATAGCGAAAGAATAAAATTAGTATGGGCGCAAAGGAAGGCTAACAACAACAAACGCCTCTAATTGCACTTCGCGTGGTCCAACAGGGCCCATACGTGAGTGAATAATAAGAATAATAATAATAATATATATATATATATATATATATATATATATATATATATATATATATATATATATATATATATATATATATATATAAATATTATACCTTAGAGCTCCTAGTCAAAAATTAATGCCATATTTGAATTAAGGGCATCACATTCATATGAAATCAGCTCTAAATAACCCGGCACCAAAACATCTGATGGTCTATGTTATAATTGTAGTCTTGAAATGTATTTCAGAACGTACAAGAATGTATAAACTTGTTAGGTGTGTTCTATCGGAAAATTAATAAAATAACAATTTTATTTTTACCAAATCAATGTTATATCTTCAGGTTCAATCTCAAAGTACAAACAAATTACTATTGTCATTTATTTTCAGTATGTATTCCGTGGTGAAGAAGTATTTTCGAACGTGCAGCTCTCTTAAAACAACGTCTTTTCTTTTTTCCTTCTATCAAATACGCTAGCCACATAAAAATTTCCGAAGTGATATTGCTCGCTCGGCGGAATTCTAAGTAAATGAATTTGAAGTTTTCCCGAGCCATATTGGCATATAATAGATTCTGCCAAGAAACCGAGAATGCCTTTATGGATCAAAATTCCTTTTAAAATGAAACTTTGATAGACCGCATGATTTTGCATGAACGAAATGCTTCCGAACATTTATAGGGGACCCCTATCCAAAAAGTTTCAAATATGTGTAATCTGGATGCCTTTATCGTTAGCAATCGGATGTTTTTCTATTTTCCGACATGTTCGTCAGGCTTTTGGAAAAACTTCAAAGGCTCTCTCCGCCTCCAACATATAATATATAATATTATCAGAAAGAAGGTCTAATATTAATGTTTAAAATAATCAGTAATGTCAGATTGAAATCAATTTCAGATAGCTATGGTTATCGTATTTGTCTTTGAATTTGCAATCAGTGGCGGCTCATGGGTTTTTAAAGTGGGAGGGCGTAGAAGAAAATAGTGCTGCTGAAGATTTATTTTTGCTTTCCCCTTCCTCCTTTTTACTTTTCGTGCTCTTGAAACCCTATACAGGAGGTGAATCAGGAAAATATTAAAATTTTGTATTGTTACTACTTACAAGGACATTGGAGGATGGGTTGTTGCTTGTTCCATAGATAAAGAATGAATAAGTAGGTACTTACCGTTTCCCGAAGAGTAAACCATTCAAACAGTTTATTGTAACTGCAAATCAATAGAGAAAATTCAAAACAGCTCATAAGAAGTTCAAAAAGTTCAAAAAAACATCAAAGTTTTATGACAAAAAAGGGTTATTACAGATTTTTGTCGATGAATAGCACCTCGCCGTTTCCTAGTTTTTAAAGTGAAATTCCATTCGCCTGTTTGTCCAAAATAAATGTTTCAATAAGTTTTTCATTATTTTCCTCCATTAAATTTCTAAATATGTTTTTATCAAGTTCAAAATCGAAAAGCACTTTTCGGTTTCGGCTGTAGTCATCGATATAGTCACTAGTATTCTCAATGTCTTAGTGTTTCTTTAAAAGCTGTATCCAGTCCCATATTCAAAATAAAATGTAATGTTTTTAAACATGCTTTAATGGCTTCATTGTGACAATCTCGGGTCATGAATAAAAAAATTCCAATTCGGCCTTCAAATATTTTCTTCTATCGTCTGAAAAAAAATTCAACACGTGAGATGTGGCGTGAGACGACCGTTAGTTTTTATTTCAACTTTCTCCTCTAAACTTAAATTAGTCATTACTAACTGTTTTAATCAGACACTTTCATGTTTGCAATTAAAAGTTAATTATATTTATTTAAAAAGTACTACTCAGTGTGTACACAACTGCCAAAACTAATCAGCGTTTAAAACTAATTACCGATATGCTCGGTCGCAGGGAATCTACGTCCAAATCACATATTTTAAAAAGCAGTTAAACCTCCGAATTCTGGTAACCAACAAAACATGTAACTCCAACGATGAGATAAGATGACATGGCGTACGGTCGCTGGAGATAAACATCTGACCAACGATGTAAAAATTGTGGCGAGACTATAAAATTTTTATCCGCATTATTTGGTGTGATGGGTCGACAGACGTTCTGTTACATTTGGAGAATTCAATTTTTAATATGTTAAAATAAGGCCGGCCACGGTGGTCTGGTGGGTTAGTCACCTGCCTGGCAATCCAAAGGTAGCTGGTTCGATTCCAGCGCTCGGATGGGTGTTTGTCTATAATTCTTCTGTCCGTCTTACTTCCTACCCTACACACACACTTATATACACTCACATATACACACACACGCCCACACATATCCACACATAAATGTCTGTGATGGTTTCTAGGCAAGAGTGTAAAATCCGACAACAAATTACCCCTCAGTTCCGCCAGTTAAAGACTGGGTAAGGCCGGATGCCTTCTGAGAAGTGTTCTACGTTGGTCACTCGCCAGTGGGTAGGCTTCCTGATAGATTTATGGGTAGGCACATAACCAAGGATTGACATAGCCTGAGGGGAGTGCTGGCCTGGGTTTGTCGGTAGTTGATGAACGTGGTTCGGAACACACGTTAAGCTGTAGGTCTAGTCGCTAAATAGCCTTAGATGCTGATGCGAAAACTGAACAGAAATAAAATATGGTGTTTTGCTCTGAAAAATTGTTTACTGTGATAAATGCAATGCCCTCCCTCACTAGTCGCCACTGCCTAAAATCATTTAAGCCTGTATACCACACGACTAGTGGTTGTTTAAACTTAGGAACTTTATTTTTTTTATGTTGAATTATTTAAGGGTGGTTGTCGCCAAAATATTACTATTTGCCCTGGATCTGTTATTTAATTTGAATGTGGCATAATTAAACACTGCGCAATATTTTTTTTAGTTTTTATGCTTCCTAAGCGACAACAAATATTTTAAAAACATCTCTTAAATACATTTGATTATTTGAAAACAATAATTTTCGTGGTTTGCATTTCATCAACGATATTTTTCATAAAAAAATCAAGGATATGTGCTTCTCTTCTTTTTTTTTCTTCCATGGCATCTGCTGCGATGGAATTAATACGTGTTTCGGTTAATGTCGATTTCTTGGCAAAATTTGAGCGTTTATTTTCAAGACAAAATAAATTTCCTTTGTAATCAAATTATTGGCCATCGTTAGCTAATATTTTTTCTCATCTTTCTGTCAAAGAATGGATTCCGCTAAAAGAACTTTTGGTTTTTTAAGACCAACTATTCATCAAGCCAAAATTTTACTTCTTCATAGGAATGTAAGTGTTGTTCTGAAAGCCAGTGTAACATGAATCAAAATAAGTGGTAGTCCGAATTGGTTAAGTCCGGCGGGTGGAGTAGGACATCCCATTTAACGTTTTCCAAGTGGTTTTTTTCACATTTTGCAACATGGAGCCGAGCATTATCATATTAAAAAATGACTTTATTGTGTCTTTAGACGTTTTCTTGTTTGGGCACATAAATGCCCTACAATCCCTCCAAATATACAGCAAAGTGTTCTTCCATGTAGATTGCGCACTGGATGTAATGTTGACGGTTGCCCTGGCTCTACTCATGATTTTTTGCGCTTCGGATTGTTAAAAATAGATGCGCTTTTCATCACTTGTCACAACTCGATGCAAAAATCCTTTTCTTTTCTACCTGGCAAGCAAAATTTCACAAGTGGTTTTTCGCCCTTCAATATCTCTTTCTTTCGGTTTATATGGGACCTATTTTCCTTCCCTTTGGATATTTCCCAATGCATGTCGACCTTCGGAAATGGTAGATTGGGCAACATTCAATGGTTCTGCTAATTTTTTCAGCGTATAAGTTGAGTCTTCTTAAAATAATGTTTGCAAATCTGCATCATTTTCAAACTTTTTTGGACGCTCTTTTTGTTTTATATCAAAATCACCACTTTTAAGGCCATTAAACCATCGTTTTTTCGGTTTAGACCATGTCCACCATAAGCTTCAACCAACAATCGATATCTTTCAGCAGCCGATTTCTTCAAATCCCTTTTTCTTGTATATAATTCGACATATTCAAAGCTATGGTTTTTGCACAATGACAATTAATAACAAACTAGCTTTTGATGGCGTACGTTTACCCTTGAAAATGCCATAGACGTCATTAGCCTATACCAACAAATGTATTAGTAACGCCATCTCTTAGCAAAATAGCAAAATAGCAATATTAACCGAAACACCTAATATTTTTTTAAATTTAGTTTAGAAATAATATAGGACTTGTCAAATGTTATATTTATTTCCGTTCTTAATGCCAAACTGCGTATATAAGAAAAAGAATATTTATAAAAACTGAAAAAATAACAATAAACTTTTGCAGTAGTTTAAGGAAAATAATGATTTCATGTTAATCATAACTTTTTTCTTTCCTTTATTTGGGTTTTTCGCCACTATCTAAAACTCAAAAAATATCAAAAATACCTGTTATGTAAGGAAAGAATCACTGGGTAAAAACAAAAAACCAAACGGAGACAAATTTCTCAGTGATTCTTTTTTGTAATAAATTTACCTAAGGAACAAAATTTTAAAGATATAAAAATGTTATAAAAAAAATTTACAAACTTTTAAAGTTAACGTTTCGGAGAGTACTCTCCCCCCCGTTTTGAAAACTAAAAAATAAATTATATTAATTTAAAAGTCAAATTTTGGGGTTAGAGGCGCATCAGCAATTGAGAAGGCTATTTTAGCGACTGGACCTACAGCTTAACGTGGGTTCCGAACCACGGTCATCAGCTACCGAAAACCCCGGTCAGCACCCCCGTCGGGCTATCAACCCTTGGTTTTGTGCTTAACCGAAAGTATCTCGAGAAGCCTACCGACTGGCGAGTGACCAACGTAGAAAACCTCTCAGAAGGCTTCCGGCCTTACCCAGCCTCGAACTGGCGTGACTGAGGGGTGATTCCTTGTCAGATTTTACACTCTTATCTAGAAACATTCACAAGAATTTTAGAAAAACTTTTTTGTCTAGTTCGGACTTCGAACCCGTTCCATATTATCTGCCGTAACGTAAGGCTAATGCCTTAGACACCACAGCTAATGTGGCTCCTAATTATATTAATTTGTAATATATAAAGTAACGAGTGACAGTAAATATATTTTTTTATGTGTATGTCAACGATACTTGCATTGACAACAATGGATTTTCATGACAGTGACATACTACTAAAAAAATATATATAGGTAATGTTTATTGTGCGATTGTTTATTATACTGATTGTGTATTCAAATATTTAAATGTGTTTAATTGTGTTCTTTAGAATCGGGAACCATATTGAATTTAAATCTACCGAAGGCATATCCATACAATTATTATATACAAATAAAGGAAAAATATATATGAACACGCCACAATCATTCAGACATTACTTAGTCATAACTTGTGTTAGTTGTCCACATTTATAGGCCACGTATGTTTCGGGATTAAATGAAGGCTATGTCTTTCTACATCTAAAGTATACAAAAAAAGTATCCTCTGTTATCAGTTTCAATAAGCTGTATAGACATTAACCAATTATACACGTCTGTTCTAGAAAAAAATGACAGGTGACAACTGTTTTTGAACGTTAATCACAAAAAAAACGAGAAGAAAACACCGACATTAAGTTTTGATTTAATTTTCCTGCTTATTGAACATGCGTACTTGAAAAAGCATACTTCAATAATATTCGAATCATCTAACTTGGCCCATGATTCTCAAAGTTAGATAGTAACTGTGGATTATGTCCGTTATTTTTTTTGTGTTGCATATAAATGGGACATCTTGACTATTTAATCAGTGTATATACCGGAATGTTATACACAAATATTACAAAATAAATCAAATAAAATATATTTTTCATAGTGTTTCATCGTTTTATTTTCCAGTATATGTGAGTACTTTGATTATTAACCGATACTAATAAGTAGCATATGTTTTTTTCCTTTATTTGGGTTTCTCACCACGATCCATAACTCAAAAAATATTAAAAATATCAGATCTTATGTAAATAAAGAATCACTGGGTAAACAAAATGGACTGGGAAAAAACAAACGGAACAAAAAACGAAACGGAGACAAATTTTTCAATGATTCTTTTTTGTAATAAATTTGCATAACGAACAAAATTTTAAAAATATAAAAATGTTTTAAAAAATATACAAACTTTTAACGTTATCGTTTCGAGAAGTATTCTCCTCCCGTTTTCAAAACGAATCTAAAAATAAATTATATTAATTTCTATAAATTCTAAAAAGATAGAAAGTAAATAAATTTTAAGTAAATAGTAAGTAAGCAAGTTTAATTTAAGTAAATAAATTTTTTGTATAGGTGAATGATACATTGACAATTAGTTTTTGTGTGACATATTATCTAAATATATAGTTGCGGTTGATTGAAATACTTAAATGTTTTTAATTGTATTCTTTAGAATAAATGAACATTATATATGAACACCCCACAATCGTTCAGACATTACTTAAGTATCATCAATCCATATGGAATACATCCAAAAAAATCTTTAATCAAACGATACAGATTGTGTGTAATTTAGGTGAAAATAGGAGTATCCTCATAACAAATTATGGGCAATTACTACTACGATCAAAATATAAGTTGCCTTCTAAAAATTGGCATGATTGTTTTAGATTCGAGAAGTTTCATATAATTTCGTGTGTAAAGCTAGAAATTATAGCGCCTTTTATGTTAAAATTTTTGTCGGCAATTTTTTGAAATAAATAGATTTATAGAGAATAGAATTTGTAAAAAAAATGTCTAAAAAAAATAATTTCTCATTTTTTTGCGCTGATACATTAAACATATTGAGAAAGTGCTATGGGCATTAGGGAGTCCGTTATTTCGCTAATTGACTTTTTTCACTTGGGTATCCTCTAAATCATTTCTTTATTACCTAAAAACAATTTTGAAAAAAATAATTCCGGTGCTCTTTTCCCTGCCTAAATGACGATAATTTCCCCATTCATTTAACATGGGATTTTTGCACTTTTTAGATATATTTTTTTCTCGCTTATTATATCGATTATCCTACTAAATACTCTTTTGGACACATTTTTATGTTGGAATCAAAAATTTGTTTTATAAGTTTTCCGAAGGTTAAAATTTATTTTTGCCTTTTTTCCCAATAATTATCTAATATTTTCAAATTTACTTATTACACTTATCGTTATCAATAGTAATAGTAACTTACGTTATCAATAGTAATTAAAAACAGAATTTAAATACAGCAATCATGAAGGTTTTAAATAATTTTTTTATTCCGTTTTATTTTATAATAGTTTATTGTTTGTTTGCAATGATTCATTCAAAGAAACATTTTGTATTTGGTAATCACAAAAGAAAATATACTATAACTATTAAAATATTTTTTGTTTGTCACGCATTTTTTGTCACACTTGGAAAATTACTTTTATATTATTTTATTACCTGCAGAAGATATTGTTTTCGGTTTTGGCCTTTAGTGATTACATTGATGTATTGTACAGCTCAACTATACAGCTCTCTCTGCTGCCTCATTAACAACTTTCATACTATTAACAATTTTTAAGTCTTCCAAATAATCATTATTTTCGGACCACATTTCAATATTCAGTTCTAAAAACTTTTCATTGATGTTAAATCTCTTGAAAAAGTCTAAAGTATAATAACTTACAAAGTAGTCAATTTCTTTATTTTGTAAGTTTTTATATCATTCTTATTATTTATTGTGTGTTTTCTAGAACAGTCAAAATCATACAAGATATCTGATTTCAAGACTTTGAGCATTTTCCGTTTGACTTGTAGTAATATTTTTGGATTAAAAAATGTGCAGTGCTTACTTAACTTAGAACTTTTACAATTGATTAACAGATGGTATTACGGTACAATCTTTAAATTATTTATTACTATTGAGAGCCTAAAATAAAATATATAATATTTAAATAAATAAAAAGCATCGGGTAGGCAGTACATTTGAAAATGTTAGATAACTATGGGAATATAAGCAGAATCAAGAATATTTAGTAAGATAATCAATATAATAAGCCAGAAAATAATTAATATCTAAAAAGGGCAAAGGAAAAGTATTGTCATTTAGGCAGGGTTAAAAGGCATCGGATTTTTGTTAATTGCTTTTAAGCTATAAAAAATGATTTAGAGGATACCCAAGTAAAAAAAGTCAATTTGAGAGGTAAGGGACACCCTAATGGACATGAGTCTAGGTCAAAAACAAATGTTTATAAGTGTTTCAAGGACTTTACTGATGGTAGAGAAGCAGTTGAAAATGAACTTCATTCAGAAAGGCCTTCTACGTCAATCAGTAACCAAAAACTCCTTAATCACCTATTTAATATTAGTAATATTGTTGATATTATCGAAATATCTTACTTATTTAATCCTATGCCTTTTTACCGTTAGGTGTCAGGCGTGTAAAGTTTAGATTGTCTTCTAAACATCTCTCTCCATTTCTTTCTATCTTGTGTCAGTTCCTTATTATACCCCTTTTTCCAACCTCCTCTCTTATTCCATCATTCCATTCGCGCTTCGTACACTATCTTTGTAAGTTTATTTTCCGGCATACGACATACATGTCCGAACCACCTTAGTTGTCCTCCAGCTATTTTATCATTTATGGGTTCAATCTGTAGATTTTCTCTAATTATTTGATTTCTGATTCTGTCTCTTTTTGATTTGTACTCTATTTTCCTCAGGAACCTCATTTCCATTGCATTTATACATGTCTTATGTTTTTCTGCTAGAGTACATGTATCGCTAATGTTCATTATTGTTGGTCGGATTACCTTTTTTAATTACTGTTGTTTTTATCTCCTTCAGCATTTTTTTCCCTCCAAGGAAATCGCCTTCATCATGTTTAACATTTTCCGATTTTTCCTAGTCGATCGTTTATTTCTCCTTCCATTCTTCCTTTGCTCTCGATTGTCAATCCCAGGTATTTGTAGCTTTTCACTTGTTCTATTAGCTTTCCATTTAATTGTATGTTATGTTTCTTATTTTCTTTGTCTCTTCGCTCAAAATTTCTAAATTGTGTTGAAGGTTCTTTTCTATATCCGCTACTATTGCCATATCATCTGCAAACAACAATTCGATCAATTCAGTCTGTTACAATTTCCAGTATCCAAATTTCAATATTTTCATTATTTTCTTGGCTTCCTTTAAGGTTTCGTCTACTACAATCCAGAATAACAATGAACTCAGCACACGTCCTTGTTTTACTCCGATAGCTGTCGTAAATTAATTCGATTCCACATTGTTTGTCCTCACCAAGTTCTTATTGTCCCTGAATATAGCTTTTATTACTTCTCATTATTATTCTATTATTATTCCTTCTAATTATTTCTCGTTTCTCTAGTTTTTTCCATATATCCTCTTCTAATTCGATCAAAACCTTTTTCTAGATCTATGAAACAGATATGTATATATCAGTTCTTTTTTATTAGTTTTTTGCTTGTTTGTCTTATCATGAACAGTAGATCTTGCGCGCACATTCACCTTCCTAAATCCACGTTATGTTTCCTCCATTGTCATCCCCATGTTGCTCTTTATCCTTTTCCCTAATATTCTTGTCATAACCTTTCCTGGTATGCTGGTAAACGTTATTCCCCTATAATTATTGCAATCTTTCTTGTAACTCCCTTTATGTATTGACAATATGATCCCAAAATTCCATTTCTTTCCGATAATTTACCTCTTTACCTCTTTCTCTTTTACCTTTCTTATAATGTCAATCAACAATCCTGTCAGGCTTCTTACCCCTCTCATATATTTTATCATTTCTGGTGTTATAAACCTTTAATTTTTCTATGACTTCATATACCTCTTCTTTTTGTATCATATCTATTTTTTGAATATCGTCTATATGATTTTCTTGTCCTAGTATACTTGCTCCCCTCGCAGTTCTTTAAAATATTCTCTCCATCTTATTATTCTCCAATTATTTCATCTTCCTCCATAATTACATTTCCATTCTTGTCGTTTATATTCATCAAACTGTACTCATTGTTCTATCTGAGCTACATTAGAGTTCCGTAAAATAACTTTTGGTTTTCTTTGTAGTTTTCAGTCATCTTGTCTCCAAATCTTATCCATAATAGTTGCGTCGCTTTCTTCACTTCTATCTTTACATCTTTTCGTTTTTTTTATGTTTCGTAAACTCATTTCCTTGAACCTATAGCTTTTTATTTTCTCATTTACCCTCTTTCTTCTTTTATCTGGTTTTTATTCTTTCTTCTTTTCCATATCCATTTTTTGAAATAATGGTCGCTCCCGATCTCCTCTTGTCTTGTTACCTTCACATCCCTCACTCTTCTCCATTTATGTTTGCTTGTCAGAAAATAGGCTATTATTGATTTTTCTCTCTTTCCCGGTTCTACTTTAGTGTATTTGTGTATCTCCTTGTGTTTAAACTTTGTGTTTGATATTATCAGGTTGTTCTCTATATATAGTTCTGTTAGCCTATCTCCATTATTATTTCTTGTCCTCTCCTTCCCTTCCCATACATTTCTCCATTCTCTAGTTTTGATCACCAATACATCCATTCACCTATAATCAACACATTGTTATTATTTTCCACCCCATCATCGATTTCATTCTGTATATTTTCAAAAAAGGCATCTTTTCCTTCTTTCTCATCCTTTTCATATGCTACGATTTCACTCCACAATTCCTCACCCAACAACCTTATATTTAACGCCATTATTCTGCTATAAACATATTTCTCCTTTACGATAAATTTTAAAATGTCCGATGCTATTGTCAATCCCGTTCCTTCCCTTGCTCTCTCCCCTTTCTCGACCCCAGATACTGGAATATTAAAATCAAAACAATTCACGGGTTTTTATCATGACAGCGTTCCATCGTACACCGCGATGGTACGTACAGCGCCACTAATAATTATTCGTCGTTACCGTAAGTCACCAATAATTATTCGTGAATTTGTAACTAAAAATCAAAGAAATAGCATTTCACAAAGACCCTATTCATCAGATATGGCACTGTATGACTATTTTCTGTTCCCTAAATTGAAGAAACCACTTCGTATATACCGTTTTAAGTACATAAAGGCCAGTTTAGAGAGTCCGCTGGCCGCTTTGAAGCAAATACCAGTATTCGAATATAAAAACTGTATCGTTGACTAAAAGAAATATTGAAATAAGTGTAATGAGTGAGAAGGGATATGCATTTGAATTAATAAGTGCATATAATTAATAAGTAACACCTTTCACACGCCATTGTGACCTTTGTACTGTGTTAGAGTTTCTTGTCCAGTTGACGAAGATTTCCGTCAGAATAATATCGAAATTTTTGTTTGCCCACAAAATACGAAAGGCAAAAACGTCACCTTATAAAACTCACTTTACTTTTTGATAACAGTAATATCTATATATGTTAATATTGGATAACTTTATTTATTGTGATCAGACAAAAATTTTAGTTCATAAAATATATTATAACAGAAATTCATTGTAAAACTAACTTGGGGAAAAAAATGCATTTTTATAACAAGGTATAATCATTTTACAAATATATTAAACTGCTGACATCAAGCATTCTTTCGGTAATACATGACATCAAGCATTCTTTCAGTATACGTTACAGGAATAATTTACAAATCAAGACAGTTTGTATTTATTTTATATGCGCTAAGCAGAATAGTTTAAGGTAATTTCCTCATCTAACAGATTTACAGACATTATTAATATTTTATTAATCAAAAATTGTAGAAAATATGCTTTTAAAAACAAAACATTTCAGAAATTTGGCTGGGGCATTTTTGTGCAAGCTCTATATAACTTGCACCTTGCATTTTCATATCATCACGCTTAGACCTTCACAAAGTTCTTGCAAAAACATTTAGATTCTTGCAAAAAAAAAACAGATAATCGTAAAAATTGTATTAAACCTAAAATTTCCTCTTAAAACTTAGGTTAAAGATACCTATTCCACTCTCCCTCATCAGAAAAATAAGTATGACATTAACAAATTCTCATCATTTTTAATGAGCAGTTAATACAGCACTGTTATTTACTTTATAATTAGGGTAAATATTTGATAAAAATTGCTTTGAGCCTTAATTACAATTTTTTAATTAAAAACATTCCTTATCTGTTGAGATTTTTTTGGGATTTTGCGATCGATAACGCGAATAAATTTGCTCTGGCCAAAAAAACAAGAAAAAGCAACATTACTGGAGAGACTAATTTTTTTTCAGAAGCTTTTAAGTTAATTTTTTATGCGCAACAAAATTTTTAAAATGTTTGCTTGAGTTTTAATTTTGATTTAATTAGTCTTCTTTCAAGGAAGTAAACATAAAATATTTAGAAGCAAAGCTTTTTGAAACATTACGAGCTCCTTTAAAATGAGAATATTTTCTTCACTGCAAATCAGTATTTATTAAAGGAAAGACACTCCTGCACTGACTCGTAAAACAAATATATGGTTGTCCTTTTTATCGCGCTTACGCGTTATCAGTTAGGGATAAAAACTAAAACTATATCGTGAAAACATCGTTAAGAGAAGTGATTTAATATTTTTACTATTTATCATATTTTTAATTTAATAAATAGAACAGAAAATAAATTTATATGTCTTACATTTTTCTTTAAACCACATTCAGAATCAGATCATTGAAGAATAAACTGTTGGATAAAAAATAGGGTTTTGGTAAATCATGTTTAATGAAGTTATATATATATATATATATATATATATATATATATATATATATATATATATATATATATATATATATATATATATAAAGATGCTGAAGGATTATATAATATTTTTGATGTATTATATTTGTATATAACAGAGCAGGCTTCCTCAATGGGTTCCCTTCACATGTGACAATTAGGATTGACGACTCAGATCCTGCGATTTGACACTGTTACACTACTTTCGTTTGAGCTATATTAAATGAGAGGGTTTTAAAAAGCAATCAATCCAAAAGTCCAAATAGAACATTTTACCAAACCAATGTTTATTTTAATAAAAAAGGTGTTTGTTAAGATCAACATAAAATATGTATATATTGCTGCTTCCTCTTGCATATTTTTTACACCATTTTGTATACATTTGTCTCTCAAAAATTATAATTTTATAATTTTTCTTGGAATTTACAGTTTACTCCGTCTTACTTACTAAAAAACAACTATCTGGTTCAAGTTATCAAGTTCTGTTTTTGTACACACACACCCACACACACACACATACACACACACACACACACCCACACACATACACACACACACACATACACACACACTCACACTCACACTCACACTCACACTCACACTCACACTCACACTCACACTCACACTCACACTCATACTCACACTCACACTCACACTCACACACACACTCACACACACACACACTCCCACACACGCACACACGCACACACCCACACACGCACACACGCACACACGCACATACGCACACACGCACACACGCACACACGCACACACGCACACACGCACACACGCACACAGGCACACACGCACGCACGCACACACATGAGATTTCGGCGAAACATCGTGACTCTCCACATAATCAACACATAACAAATAAATAAATATAAATATATATATATATATATATATATATATATATATATATATATATATATATATATATATATATATATATATATATATATATACCGTTGGTGCAGATAGACTACGTTGCGATCTCATACCTACAACAAAGAAAGATCAAGATGTCCAAGTCCACAGGGGCGCGAACATTGACTCAGACCACTACCTAACACGAATTAAAGTAAAGTTTACCCCAAAGAGAATTCATCACAAGAAAGCACATCTACAGAAATATGACACAAAAAAGATCAAGGAATCCAACATAACAGAGAAATGGGAAAAGGAACAGGCAGATACATGGAAAAAATTCGACAAAAATATTACACAAAAAGCACAGGAACTGTTCCCATTGAAAAAGAACACAAAACACGGAATGCCAAAATGCATTGCAGCGACATAAACGAGCATTTCAGGAGCACAACACTAAAAAATCCCCAGAAAATCAACAGCTCTTGACCTGACCGCGAAGAAAACAGACCGCAAAGATTATCAGGTAAACTAAGAGGAAGTACATGAAGGAGCAACTAGACTCTATAGAGGAGAATTTCCGCAATTATAACACGAGAGACTTTTATAGGACTTTTGCAAGAGAAATCCGTGGATACACACCACAAAATCTTTGCTTCACAAAGCGGAATGGGATATTAGCGCTACCCAATCAGGATTATTGTCAGAAGCTGGCACACTATTTCTCTGATCTCCTCAATTGCCCCGAATGCGATACAAGATTCCCCAAGGAAAATTGTATCCATACCCACTCAGAATCACGACCACCAACACAGGAAGAAATCCACAGGAACATACGCAAACTAAAGAATAACAGGTCATCCGGTGAAGATGGTATCACCGCGGAACTATTGAAAAACCTCGGACCAAATTCATTGCAGGAACTTACGCAAATTATCACGAACATTTGGCAAACAAAAAAATTACCAGATGAATGGAAATGTGCTCTTATCCACCCGCTGCACAATAAGGGAGACAGAACAGACGTGAACACAAAACACAAAATTAGCGAGTACCAGGCAGGCTTTCGTCCTGATCACTCATGCACTGAACACATATATAACTTAAAAACAATACTGAAATACAAAGCTATCAGGAACGTCCCAATCATCTGCACGTTCGTGGACTTCAAGAAACCATACGGCTGCATCGACCGAAAATCTTTGTTCATCCTAGAAGAACAAGGACTCGACTCCAAAACACTACGATTGATCAAGCAGACACTGACTGACACAACCTCTAAAGTGAAATTTATGGGGGAAATTTCCGAACCCTTCCTGATTAAAACTGGACTACGCCAAGGAGATGAGTTATCACCACTCCTCTTCAACCTGGTTCAGGACAAAGTCATAAAGGAATGGGAAAAAGAACTGAAAAATCAAGGACACTGGAAACCAATACGACTCGGACGATCCAAAAACAACATAGAAATATCATGCTATGCCTGGTTTTCTCAGACGACCTAGCCATACTCGCAGGCAATGAAAAAAGGGCAACCAAACAGATCGAAATCCTCAAGGAATGTGCAGGGAAAGTCGGTCTTCAAATCTACTTTCAAAAAACCGATTTCTACTGCTCAAAATTAGATGTCCAAAATTTAAACACAAAATACGGCAAAATAAATAGGGTCACTCACTTCAAATACCTGGGCTGGGAGATCCTCGAACCTAGGAGGAGAGAAGATAGCATAGAAGACTCGATTACAGAAGATGAAGAGGGCATACGGCAAGACACACAATATCTACAATAAGAAATGCCTATCCACACATGCAAAAATAAGACGCTACAACACAGTAATCAAACCAGAAGTACTATACCCAAGCGAGACACTTACACTTCATACAAAAAGCGGCATAGAAAACATTCTAAAATGAGAATGTAGAATTATGAGGAAAATTCTCGGCCCAAAATTGACAGAGGAAGGCTACAGACTGCATTCTCAAAAGACCACAGAGATAATGTGTAACGTAGCGGCGGACATAAGAAAAAGATGGTTGAAACTCTATGGACATATCAGTAAACTCCCACCGACAGGGCTCACAAAAAATTCTCAGAAACAAGGAGTCAAGTCAACAGTTCCATGGATCACACAAGTCAGAGCTGATCTGGGGAAGGCACAAATGGGTCTGACAGAGATTGAGGATAGAAGAACGTACAGAAACAAAATACATATGTGGAACGTTGCATCAGAGAGCGAAGTTTCGAAGAGATAGGAAACAAAGTGGACGGAGGAGAGAAAGAGAATCCACGGAGAAAGGATGAGAGAGGTGGATGGAGAGTAATAGTAGGATGGCAGGATACAGCCATGAATAGAGTAAAATGGAGAAATATAGTAAAGAAAGTCGAATATTTTTTTTCTTTATTTGGGTTTTTCGCCACGATCTAAAATATAAAAAATATTAAAAATCTCTGTTTTTATGTAAATCGAGATTATTCAGACATTACAAAGAAAGTCGAAGCTATGGGTCCTTAAGTCTCTCCAGCTGCTTATATATATATATATATATATATATATATATATATATATATATATATATATATATATATATATATATATATATATATATTAGGGTGGTCATGGATTTTCAGTTTTTTAGTTTTGTTGGTCTTCCCTAATGTTTTTTATATGATAAAAAAGGAAATCTTTCAATATTGAGGGTAATCGTGTCTCAAACGACATAAAGTTTGCTATGTAATTGAAAAATGAGGATTTTAACAGAGAACAATAAAAAATGAAATATACTGTTATTTAACTGTATTATGAACGAAATGCTTAAATATATAGTAAAAGTTAAAGTTTTACGAAGCATTTAATTATAAAAAGGATAAGTGCTAAAAATTATCACAACCAGAAGAATCGTGTTTTAAAGAGGCACAAGTAATATTAGACCTCTTGAAAAACTTTATAGTATTTCTTAGAGTGAAATATTCCACTGATTGTTGATAGCTTCAATGTCTTTTGGACTAAGAAAACGTTTTGTTTCTTCTAAAGTTTCCTCATCTTGTTGAGGTTCTTGACCACGAAGAATAGTTATAACTCATACAAAAATTGACGAAATAATTTTTTTTTTATTAAATTATTCGCCTTTAAATAAACTTTTTAAAAAAATTACAACAAAAATATTTCATATTAATATTCTATAAAATTTTTGAGTTATTCCGAAAAAAATCATAAATTTCTCAAAGTTCGCCATTTTCAATTTTTTTTCCCCAAAAAACTTCGATTCGTTCTACGTTTCATACTGCAAGTCCCTTCATGGGTAAACTTTTCTGTCTATTTTTTTATATTATTTTATTTAAAAAAAAAATAATTAAAAAAAAGGAAAGAAAAGTTGGCCCACTTAAAAAAATTAAAAATGGATTTTTTTTTTTCCGAAAAAATCAAAAATATTATTGATAATCAATTCAAATATGTTTATATGTATATTGTATACTATAATCTATTTTTTTTTTAAGTTCAAACTTTGGGCGTCGAAACGAACAGTGTATTTAAAATTTTAAAATTTAACAAGGGCGTGACATAATCCAGGGTCCAATGTAAAAATGGTCCCATTTTTTGTACGTATCTCTTTTTTAAATTTACATTTTTAAAATTTCTTTTTAATTTACAGATTATGAAAACCTTAATTTTTTTACGTAAAAGAGGTACTCTTAATTCGCTTCGATAGTATGCACCGTTTTTGAGTAAACAGCTTTCAAAATCAAAATCTGTTGTGCGAAGGTATCAGAAATGTATTGAAGTTGAAGGACTGCACTTTGAACAATACTTGTAATTTGTAATTCTTCTTAATTACTTAATTACTTAATTAATTAGGCGCAAGGCGCAAAAATAATTTTACTGAAGAAAATATTCCTCTTTGTATGTGGATGTGGAAAATCCTCACAAGTCAACGCACAAAATTGCCCAAAAGGTAGGTTGTTCTCAGTCAAGGATGTGAGCCACTTTACAGGGAAGCAATTATTATCCATATTAAATGAGAAGCGTACAATAATTGCATGGTGGTGATTGTGACAGAAGAATGGAATTTTGCGACCAGTTTTTGGACAAAAAGCGTCCGTCAGCAACCCAATTTCGAGAAACATATTTTTTATAACGACGAAGCCACTTTTTATTTAAATAGCATGGTCAATAGACAAAATTACAGATATTAGTCTGACAGTAATCCTTGTTGGGTTGAAGAAAAAAGAAGACAAAATAATAAAAATATAAAAATTAGAGTTAACGTATGGTATGGAATCTATAATAAAAGAGTGATCGAACCTATCTTTATAAAACTTCAGTTGTTTATTGATGAACTACTGTTAGCAGAAAGTAGGATGTTCTACTTCCTACAGGATGGGGCACCACCTCATTTTACGCGAAATGTGCGGGATTATTTTCAGGAACTGCTGCCAGAAAGATGGATAGGACGAAGGGGTTCAGTTGAGTGGCCTGCTAGATCGTCTGAACTCACACCTTTAAACATTTCCTGTAGGGTTTCTTAAAAACCAAAGTATACGCCACCTCTCCTAATTCTATTGATGAACTGAAACAATCAGTTCGGCGAGAAATTAATAACTGTACGCCCAATCTGTAGGAAAATCTTAATAACAATACTGTTAAAAGAGTTCATTATTGTAGAATACAAAGAGGGCACCAGTTTGAGCATTTGTTTTAAAAAATAATCATTGATTAGTCTATAAGAGTAATTTTTCGTGTTATAGTAAACTAGTTTCTTTTAGCAAAAAAGTTGTATTGTTGTTGAATAATAATTGATTGTTCTAAAACGGCTACTCCAATAAAGAAATGTGACATAGCATTTTTTATTTCGAATTTTAAAGTCTAACAAATTATGTTAAAGAAATACGGTGTTGCCATTTAAAATATTTTAGTAGCTACTGAAGAAATCTGGCAACACCGGGAAACATTGTAAATTTCAAAAAAAGTTATTATAAGAAAGTCAAGTTATTTTCTATAACGTTGCATTTAAAAGTGGTAGTCTATCATTTTAAATAAAAAAAGTCAGCCAATGTCAGGTTTAAAAAAAAATAACTGTATATTAGATGATTTGAAATATCGATAGGTAAGTTTTTAACGACCGAAACTCCAAGAAAATGAAAAGAAAAGCAAAAGTTGTTGTCGGCCCACTCCAAAGAAGCAAGCCATAAATTTAATAGACTTTCCTGCAAACAAAGGACACTGCCGTTCAATAGAGGAGGTAAACTGGAACATTCGCAACCGATTCTAAACGAAAACTATATAAAGTTTATCCTGTTGCCATTCGCTTAAGCTCTAATTACATTAACACAAAGTGATTTAGACTTAATTGTAATTATACGTGCAGCGTGATTAAATTTAATCAGTTAAATAGTTAAATGCCTTTTATAACAACTCTTAACAAAAGTTACTGCTATACTTATACTGAAGAAAGATCGTTTCTGCTGCGATAAATTAGAAGGTGCACTACTCAAATTAAAAATTATCAAGATTAATCCACTTCAAAGAGTAAATAATACTTTCATTGTAAATAATATTTCAACGTTTGGACTGAAAATGAAAAGTGTTATGCGCGGAACTTTAATTTTGTTGTAAACTTTATATATGTATTTATTTATGTTTATGGATTCCGCAATTGATTCCTTGTGAAATGTTTTCAAAATAGTAAGATTTTAAATGATACACTTGTAGCTTTTTAATGTTTCAAACTTTTATTGTAGAATTTGCTCTATATATGTTTCGCCCTGTTAGGGCTTTCTCAAAAGTAGCTTGAACTAATACTAATGGTCAAACACAGTGTTTTCAAGTATACAGGTAAAATTATTTCATTTTTGTTTTTTAACGTCTAGTCTAATTATCCTATCAGCTGGTAAAAATCAGGCTATTCAATTACAATATTATATTATCTCTTACTGGGGTGTTTTGGAAATTTAGCTAGTCATTCGTGGTTATTATATAACTATTTAATAAGGATTTTTTATTTCCAATATTTCTAGTAGGTCTAGTTTTTACGTTTCTTTTCTGAGTGTAATAATTTCACATTGTTTATATCTATAAGATGATGTTTTCAATAAAATGTGTAGACTTTGTATAGAATGTGTAGGTGCTTTTTATATTATTTAAGATATATTTTTTGTGTTCTTTATTCTACAACCTATACTTCTACCACTTTGACCAATATATACCGCTTTCCAATCCTTACAGTTAATTTTAAAGGCATCCGATTTATCTAAAGTATCCATTTTATCCTTATTATTAACTAACACTCTATCTACATTAAGTTTATTTACACAAATAATCTTAAAAATAAACAAGTTAAAAAGTCTTATTAAATAAACAATCTAGTTTATTTAATCTTTTACACACTGTATTACTAAGTGTAATTAATAAATTTAAACGATATGTCTTCTTGCTTTTGAATATTATAGAATTCTGGTAAATCCAACTTTCTTTGTTTATTTTTTCACAATTTGTCAATTAATCCTTCTTTGTAGCCATTGTTTTTTGCTATGTGTTTAATGGTATATAGCTCTTTATTAAAATTATCTTTGTTTAGTGAAAAACTAATTAACCTATGTATTAGACTATAAAAAAGAGATAGTTTGATTTGCCAAGATTGTTTAGAAATAAAGTGTATACCGTGTCTGTTGTAGTCGGTTTTCTGTAAATATTAAATTGTAATTTATTAGATAATTTCTTTATCTTTATGTTTAAGAAGTGAATTTCATCATTAAATCCAATCTCCTTAATGAATTGAATATTTTTGTTTATGGAATTCAAATAGCAAAAAACGTGTATAAATTTATTTCCGGAGCATTCTAAATTCGAAAAACATCGTACACGTATCTATGTTAGTGATATATTGTTGATTGATGGATTTGTAGAGTTAAAAATAACATTTTCGAAATCAGCCATAAAATGGCTGATTTTTTTATTTTAAAAAGTTAAATAGGACGTTGGTTTTACACATCTGGCAACATGGGACCGAGCATTGTCATGTTGAAAAATTACTTTATGGTATTTTTGGGCGCATTCTGGTAGTTTTCCTTCATGTTCTATTCAATTTTTTCAATTATTGTCGGTATCGATCGGCAGTAATCATTTCACCTGATTTCAGCAGTTCGTAATACACAGCTGGGTAGCTGTGGGAATGTAGGATTACTATCCCACCAAAAACTCAGCAAAGCCTTCTTTCCATGTATATGATACACTGGTTATGATGTTGAAGACTGGCCTGGGTCTAGCCATGATTTTTTGCATTTTGAGTTCTCAAAATAGATCCACTTTTCATCATCTGTCACAACTCGATGTAAAAAAAACTTTTCCTGTCAGCCTGGCAAGCAAAATTTCAGAAGTGGTTTTTCGCCTTTCAATGTCTCTTTCCTTCAATTCATATGGAACCAATTTTCCTTCCTTCTGGATCTTTCTGAATATGTGTAGACTTTCGAAAATGATGAATTAGGCAATATTCAATCTTCTGCCAATTGTTTCGATTTCTGAGTTGAGCAGTTTACTTCAAATGAAAAAAAACGTTTTGCGTGGAAGTTTAATAACCTTTATTAAACTTCCACGCAAAACGCCTTTTTCTGGCACATAATTCAACTTATTCAACGCTATGAAAAACTATAGTTTTTGCACAGTAACAATTAAGAAGTAACTGCTTTTGATGACGTATATTTACCCTCCAAAACGCCATAGCTGTCATTAGTCTATAGCAACAAATGTATTTGTAACTAATTGTTGAATTGGTCAGAGCAATTTTTACTACTTTGTAATATTTATAGATACTACACGTTTTCTACAATAGCACTGGACTATATTATTCGAGGGTAGAGTGAAGTCAGATACTTTTTAAACAACGTTTTTTTTTTTACCGAAAATTTATTTTTGACTCAAACCTTTTTTTTAGTTCGCCGGTTTAACCTTAGCCGGAGCTTTGCAAAAAGTACAATTTGCGGAATCCTGTAAAACACACTCCAATGTCGGCAGTCATGTCTTCATTTGATGTAAATTTATTTCCTCTAGTCATTCCTTCATGTTTGGAAAGAGAAAGAAGTCGGCGAAGGCTAAGTCCGGAGATTAAGGTGCATGTAGTATCAATTCATAGCACAAATTTACCAATTTCGCTGCTGTAATCTGTTGTAATAGCAGACAAGTGGGCTGATACATACTGTTTCGGTCACAAGGAAACTTGTTAATCATATCCTCAGTTGTGACCTGAACGGGGCGTCATCAGCGTCTTGAACATCATGTGCGTTCTGAGCCCCCTAAGCACCCTGAGCACCCAGAGATCCCTGAATGCCCTTAACGCCATGAGCGTCATGTTTTAAGCATCTTCAGCGTCCTGAACGTCCTGAGTGTCCCGAGCGTCCTGAACGTTCTGAGAGTCATGAGTGCCCTAAGCATCCTGGCGACCTGCATCGTGTTGTTTCGGTCCCTGCATCGTGTTGTTTCGGTCATAAGAAAACTTAGCAAAGTACTTAAGAGCCACAAAATATGAAGGAACTTTTCTCCAATGGGCGCGATGGTTTATCCACGTAAAAAGTAGTGTTTAATCAAAAACAGAAAATTTAAGGACTGTCCAAAACTGTCCAAAACTAAATGTTATATTGGTTTGAAGTTCATCAGTCATGAATGAAAGCTACTTTTCAGGTATACTATCATCTTTGGGATCGCACCATAATCCAACCGATGTTTTTACTCGTCCTGGTATGTCAACAAAAATTCTTTCTTTACGAATAAAATTATAAAATGGCGTACTGATGTATGATATTCTGGTATTGTTCTAAAATAAAATTAAACAAACACAACAAAATCATTTTGTATTGTGCACAAATTACAGTTTCTCAGTTAGCATTTTGATTTGACATAAATTTGATTGATTTTCCCAATACTTATATTAAGTCATACATTAGAAATGTATAGTAAACTTTATGCAATTAAAAAAATTATTAAAGCGAAAATTGCCAATTTAATAAGATTTCTAAGTTTACTAAACAGTTGCAGGTATAAATTTACATGGGCCTGTATACAATCAACTTTGCCCTTATTTCAATCCCTTTTATCTCTCCTTCTTCTGTCCGTTATATACTAGAGCCTTTGATTTAAAGGGTAAAAGGGCATTCATACAGAAAACACTTTATTTTATATCTAAAGCATATAAACGTCAATTCGTTGATCATACTCCATTCATGGGTAAATATTTATCAGAAGCCTGTTTGACAGGCTTATTTATTTTCAGAAAGGAAAAGAAAGTTACGGAGTTAAAAAGAGACACAAAAACTATAATATTTATTGCAATTAGAAAACCGTTCACGGTATACATATATATATATATATATATATATATATATATATATATATATATATATATATATATATATATATATATATATATATATATATATATGTATATAGTGTTAGATTTTCTTGGACTGCGTCCAATGAGACAGCAGCAGCTGAGTGTCATCACACACCCAACCGTTGGGTTCCACAATCTCATGTGGGACACACAACAACCTGCATCTCCGCCTAAATGAACATTTGCGGAGACGCAGGCTGTTGTGTATTCCACATGAGGTTGTGAAACCCGACGGTTGGGTGTGTGATGACACTCAGCTACTGCTGTCTCATTGGACGAAGTGTAAGAAAATCTAACACTACATATATGCGCCAACTGACGGGAAGTCGGCGAAAACATGGGTTGTTGGCTGTAGATAGGGTCTCCATATTCTTGATGGTATATGTCAGCACCCTGATGAGTTTGAACCTCGAGAGACGAAACATATGTCATCCATTTAAAGGGATAGGTGGGGCTCCCTCCCAGTCAAGCAACCAACAAAAATGTTCATATATATATATATATATATATATATATATATATATATATATATATATATATATATATATATATATATATATATATATGGTTAATTGAATAGTTGGCGGAGCAGATATGATGAAACAAGTTTATGATTGAAAAAATAACTATTTTTTCATATATTCTCTTTTAAGCTCAATACAGTTTTTTCAAAGGTTCTCCAATTCATTTATTCCATCTCTGAAGCGAAATCCTTCAAAATAATCTTTTCTGGAAGTGCTTCAAAATAATCATCTAAGGCTGCTGTAACTTCTTCATTTGATGAAAAACGGTTGCCACTTTTGAGGTTTGGAAACAAATTAAAGTCAGAGGGGGCCAGATCTGGTGAATATGGTGGATGCTCCAACAATTCGTAGTGGAACTCCTTCAATTTGGCCATGGCAAGAACACCTTTATGAGCCGGTGCACTGTCTTGATGAAAAATGATCTTTTTCTTTGCTAAATCAGGTATTTTCTTACAAATGCTTGCATTCAATTGATTCAAAAAGTTTGAGTAATACTGTCCTGTTATTATTTTACCGGTTTGAAGGTAATCAATTAACAAGATGTCTTTTGCATCCGAAACAATGATGCCATAACTTTTTTTGTCGATTGTCGACTTTGGCTGCTTTGGAGTTACCAGACTAACAACCGGGCTAAATCCACTCTGCGGTTTGTTGTGCGCAGTTCAGAATTAGGGTGGTAAACCCAAGTCTCATCCATAGTTACAAAACGACGTTTAAAATCGATTTTATTCTTTCGAAAAAGATTCAAATGTGTTAGAAAGTTTTATTCGAAGTCGTTTTTTGATCAGAATTTGACAAATGCGGCTCTCATCTTGCACATAACTTTTTCAAGCCCAGTTCATTTTTCAGAATATAGAATCCGTTCAGTTAAGATGTCCTTGGTCTTAGCAATTTCATTCAAAGTCAATTTTGTCTGTCATCCATAACCATGTCATGTATAGAATTAATTATTTGTTCAGTAGTTGCACTTATTGGACGTCCAGAACGAAGATCATCATCTAGGCTTGTACGACCACGTCGAAACTCACATGCCCACTTACAAACCATTGTTTTTACAAAGTTTTTACTTTTTTTTACAAGGAATTTAATCACTGCACTATTTTCAATATTTTCCATTTAAAAGAAAACAATACTGATATGTTTACGTATTAAACTTCAAAACGTACTACATTATATAGTTCTTTTTCTGCTCTATAGTTGTCGCTCCGCAAACTTTTCAATTAGCCTAGTAGTAATAACCATTGGAAATGAAAATTTTCTTAAATAAAATTTTAAATTTCTTAATAATTTAGAAACTGTTTGAAATAAAACTTTAAACATGCGTTAGGTAATATAAATCGCAATGAGGGCTAATTGGGTAGTATTGCTGAAAATATAAAACAAACACCGACGTAGATAGAGGGTAGTGGTGATATTTATATAAAAAAAAAGTTAAATCGGTGTTATTTCAATCACTCCGTAAACTTTTTGAAAACAGCGGTATTTTGTCATTAAAAAGTGCCTCTTCTAAATTTTTAGCAGAAAGCACGGTTTTTGAGATAATTGCAAATATCAATAACTCTGCAGCGTACAAACAAAACATTAGTGCGCAAATTAATCAGCGGGCTTTGGATATTAAATATGACAATTGTGACAAAGAAACGATGACGTTCTGAAATACGTAACTACTGATGATGAGACATGGGTATATGCGTATCACCCAGAAACCGCTCAAAAATCAAGCGAGTATCGTGTTAAAGATGAACCAAACTGAAAAAATCAGGACAAAGTGGTTATAGCGGTCATTACCGTGGTATTATCCACAAATTGTTAGTTCAAACTGGTCACACGGTTAGTATATAATACAAGGGTCGTTCAATAAATCCTTAGAAAAAGAAAAACAAAAAGTAAATAAAAATAATTAAAAATTAATATAAATTATTTATAGTATATTTTTTTATATTTCAAATAATCTCCTTTTAGCTCTATACACTTTTCCAAGCGTTTCTCCAACTTTTTTAAGCCGTCTAAAAAGTAAGATTTCGAAAGGTCCTCAAAATAGGCATCTGTTTGGGCGATGACCTCGTCGTTCGATTCGAAACATTGTCCGTTGAGCCATTTTTTAAAGTTCGCAATTAAAAATAAGTTACTGGGGGCCAAATCCGGTAAATGTTGTAATAATTCGAAGTGTAATTCCATGATTTTGGCCAATGAAAATATGCAGGTGTGCACCCGTGCATTGTCTTGATGGAATCTTTTCTTTTTCTTTTTCAAATGACAACGATTTTTCTTGATTTCTTCGCTCCACTGGTGCAACAACGACGCATAATAGTGTGTCCAGTTCCGGTGTAGATGATTCCAGGTGCATCCCAAAAAACAGTGGACATAACCTAGCCGGCCGATTTCACCGTATTCACGTACTTCGAAGTCCATTCGCCTTCAAAAACCCACTGATGTGGTTGTTTCTTTGTCTCTGGAATGTAGTAGTGTATCCATGTTTCGTTCACAGTTATATATCGACGCAGAAACTCATCAGGATTGTGACGAAAAAGAGCCAAAACAGCCTCAGGGTCGATTACACGATTGTTTTTATTCTCCACTGAGAGCAAACGCAGCACCCATCTTGCCGATTTTTTTTCACACCCAATCTTTCGAACAAAATTGAAAACACTGCGATAAGCTTTATTGCGTTTATTCTCCATTCTCTCCGTCAGTGAGATTGGAGAATAAACGAATATTTCACCCACTTTGATTCGTTGATCACTTAAAACCATGTCGTGGATTTTGTCAATCATTTCGGGAGTAGTCACTTCAACTAGACGTCCTGAACAATGTTCATATTTTATGGATGTACGGCCACATTTAAACTAATTTTCCCAATTAAAAATAGTTCAAACACAGCGCAGACATGCTAAGAACTTCACCCAACTCAGTTTTGATCTCTTTCGGTGTTTAAGCCTTGTAAATATAAATGTTTAATGTCCACTCGAAACTCATTTTTTCAATTTTTTCTAAATAAACAAAAATTTCTTGCTTCAATCGACAATAAAAATGAAACCATGTGATGAAAATAACTGAGACTTTGACAGCTATCTGGTGAATAATGATGCTTCCATATTAAGCATCCATAATTAAGCATCCATATTTATGGCAAAACATTTCATGTTTTTTTACATCAATCTTCATCGCACACGGCAATAATTATTGGTCAATTTTTCGCTAAAAGTGAAAAAACACTGTTTGATAAGATATGGCACCATATTCACTAGATATGGCACTGTGTCACTTTCTCTGTTCCCGCGTTTAAAGAAATCACTTCACGGAAGCCGTTTTAAAATAATTTCCTGGCCGCTTTGAAGAAAATGTCTATCAAGAAAAAAGTCTAATATAATTAATCTAATAATAACAAACAGAAGTCAATAAAAGCTGTTTCGAAAAATAAAATAAGCGTATTGCGGTGACAGGGTGTTACTTTTGGAGGACACACTGTGAATTTGGATGAATAAATAGATATTTTGTGTATTATGAAGGGTGTTAATATAAGAACGCCGGTTTTGAATTGCGCGCCATCTGTAGTGTCATGATTTAACATTACAAAAAATGGCCGTTCGTTAGTAGATAGCAGGAGGTTAAGTAAAATGTAGCGTTACAATACACAACAACGAATTCTCATTGTGAAAAATTATTATCAAAATGATGAAAGTTTGCAGCCGCAGTTCACAAAATGCGTACAATTATGGGCCATCGGAATGCTCCAAATGATGCTACTGTGAGAAGATTAATGAAAAAAATTGAGCAAACTGGGTCTGCTAATGACGTGAAAACAGAAACACGCGTTCGTCTTGGTCGCTCGACTGAAAGTGCGTGCAAATGTTGAGGAAAGCCCAAACACATCAATTCGGCATAAAGCTCAGGAAATTGGTGTTTCCACAACCACTATGCATCGAATTTTAACAAAAGATTTGAAACTTCATGCTTACAAAGTTCAGTTGACTTAAGAGCTAAAGCCGGAAGACCATGGCCAAAGCAAAGAGTTTGTTGATTGGATTTTGGACAATTGGATGGTCATTTTACAACGAAAATCATCTTTAGTGACAAGGCCCATTTTCATCTTGATGGCTTCGTTAATCAACAAAATTATCGCATTTTGGGTTACGAAAACCCACAAGTGATTGTTGAGAAATACATGCACCCTAAAAGAGTCATCGGGTCATTTTTCTTCGAAAATGCAGTTGGTCAAGCATTAATCATGAATAGTGTTCGTTATCGTTAAATGTTCACTAACTTTTTTGTGCGAAAATTGCAAACTATGGATCTCAACAGCGTGTGGTTTTAACAGGACGGTGCGACATGCCATACAGCCAGATAAACTGTTGAATTACTGGACGAGTCATTTCCTAGTCGTGTTAATTTTCGTTTTGGAGATCGGCATTGGCCGCCCAGATCATGCGATTTAACGCCTTTGGACTTTTTTCTATGGAGTTTTTTAAAGTCACAAGTTTACGTAAACAAACCTACAATGATTGAAGCCTTAAAAGACGAAAGTCAACGCTATATCACTGAAATACCTCAAAATTTATGCTCAACAGTCCTTGAAAATTTCATGAAAAGAGCACGTCTGTGCCAGCAAAGCCAAGGCGGTCATTTGTCCGATGTCTTATTCCATTCATAACCTCATGATGTGTACTTCATTATTCAATAAATGTTCCAAACTTATGCCACACATATATATGCTTTATTTAAAACTCAAAACCGACGTTCTTATTGGAACACCCTTTATATTCTGAAGGAAGCTTTAGTTTTGTCGAATTTATCTACAAATAATTTAAATCTAACACTCGAGCAATTTAAACACTTCAGCGAACATACATGAAGGAACTACTAAATAATTATCTTTACTGTTCGGCTGGTGAATGTATCAGGGAATGAACAGAAACATTCTCGTACATATACACCAGGGACTTGCATTTCGGCAAGTTCAGTTTTCTTAACGAACTTAATTTAGTTTAAATCTGAACCAGTGACTATCGTAATGCAATTATGCCTCTAAATAGAAAGCCGGGTCCAAAAACCAAAATTATGTCTAATAAAGATATTAAAATACTGTTCTAACGGAAAATTATATGATATAATACTGTGCCGTAGCAAAATCTCTAATTAAAAGGATTCCATTTTCTACCTGGAAAATTTTGCGGATTAATCTCATTAAATACATCCGCTTTCCAGCCGGCCTTGAATATTATTTCACAACAATAAACAGTCTGCAGTAATCATTTAGGAATTATTAAATGCACGAGGGAACAAATTTGATTAGTAATTGAGGCCCTTGTTGATTTGTCGGTGCACTAACTAAAAATTAGTTGTTTGCAGAAATAATATATATTTTACTACCCGGAACTTTGTTAATGAGTGCTATCCGGAAAATAAACTATATATCATGATATTTAAAATATCTAGTAAGCAACGTATTGTCCATATTTATGTTATTAGTCAATTGTTCTCGTAATTTTCAATTAAGTTGAAAACAATACATCAATGCTTTAAAATTCTATTGATTATTGATTTCATATACCAAAAAACTCTTCAGTGTGCGAATCAACAAATTTCATCTGGAAGTTTACTCTCATCTAAAGAATGTTTAGAAGTTTAGGTCAGTCTCTAGGGGGAGAATTTTGTATTGATTTTCAGCATTGCGCTGATTTTTTTTCTTCGTTTATTTAGAGTTCTTATTCTATTTTTTGTTGTTATTATTTTTATTAGAAAGTTATTCAGTCATCGTTTATGTGATCTTCCCATTGGTGTTTTGCTGCCTGGCTTATTATTTTAACAAATATTTAGTAATTTATAGGATTCCGTTCCATTTTCAGGCTTGTTTCCTTCTTGTCTTAATCGAGTTGTTTACACCTTGTATATAATACGGTTCTCATATACTTTTATTTGTCTCTCTATAGTGGAATGCCTTTGATGGGCCTTTTGTTTTATTAGAAGCAACTACAACTTAACGTGTACTTTGAAACACGATCATCAGCTATCGATTAACCTCGGTTAGTACTCCCCTCAGGCTATCAATTGTAGGTTTTTTGAAATGAAAAATTTTAGGCTCGTTTTTGCTGAAGAGTGAACGTAAGTAAACTGTCACGCTCGGGTCAGTGACGCTGAATAGAGTTTACTCGGCTCCAATCGACATCAAGCGCATCAATCGCTATATATATATATATATATATATATATATATATATATATATATATATATATATATATATATATATATATATATATACCATTAACTTAAAACTGTTTATTTTAGTATAAACAAAATAGCTGATGAATATGACGAATAATACGAATTAATACCAAAATAAAAATTTATTGTTTTTGGATGGTAGCAAAAAGGTTAGCTGATGATAACAAGTGACAATAGCCCTGGCCAATAATGGCACCCAGTTACGTCACGTAGCTACTGCGCATTTTATATTGCTAGCAAGGTCTGGAGATTGGCGAAATCATTGCGGTGCAGACATATATGCGTTTGTTTCTGTCACTACTACTTTCACTCTTATGCGCATGTCCGAGAATTGAGTATGCTTACATACGTGCATCAGTTTGCATATTTTTATGTTTTTGTGTCGCGTTTATTTATCGCGACATTTGCGCACAACCGGTCGAGTAGTAGAAGAAAAAGACATAGAATCAGACGTTTGCTGTCTCACTTACTCCGTGACATCTCCTCTTACAGATCTTAGCAATGTAGTAGTATTATATATATGCCCAAAACCATCCTTCGCTGTCACCATTTCCATCCTGTACCATCATCGGCCGCTTTAAGCCATCCCACCTCTACACACACGTGATGGTTTGCAGTGGTCGGTCGTAGCTCATAGTATAGAAGGCTTATAACTTTATAACTTTAATTTCTACGTTGTTCATTTTTTGCTTTGTTCTTTTTGGGTCAGCTATGATTCCAGCAGGTCCTATCATTGTATTATAATATTTTTTCATTTTACTGGCAGTAACATATTTATTTCTCCACATAGTGTCTTTAAGATATCCGCTTACTTTAGAGACTTTTGTTGCTTGTTTTCTTTTACTTTTGTAAGATTTTGTTTACTAGTGATCTCTATTCCTTAGAAATTAAATTATACTACTTGCTCAATGGCTTTGCTTTCCAACTGAAGATACTATCTATACATTTTTGAATTATAATAAGTGATGTTTCGATATTGTGCTTATTTGTTAAGATTTTTTGAGATTTTTGATTTACGCGTTAATATTAATCAATCAGACCTTCGTTTGGAGAGGAAGATTTTTTATGGGTATTGTCATAAAACCTGGGGCTATATATATATATATATATATATATATATATATATATATATATATATATATATATATATATATATATATATATATATATATATATATATATATATATATATATATATATATATATATATATATATATATATATATATATATATATATATATATATATATATATATATATATATATATATATATATATATATATATATATATATATATATATATATATATATATATATATATATATATATATATATATAGTAGTGGCCAACTAATTATAACACCTGCTATAAAAATTAATGTTCAAGAATATTAATTTTTAAAAAGAGATAGTTCGGTTGTTTGTGGAATTTTTATGTGATCCTCTCATAATACATATTTTGTTTATTGTTGTCCTCAGACGAAAAATGCAAAGAATGCAAAACATAAATAATAGTTACTGATAATGCAACTGGCCATATAGTTAAAAACGACAGGGATAAGAGCGTTCATTATATTTTAAATATGCTTAGTGATAGAAATTTCTTTTTACATTTTGTTAAACTACATTACATAAGTTTTAAAATAGGTAATAATAATAAGCTGTGATACTTGCACGTGCTTGAGATTTATTGCTTTAAAGCAGCGAGGTTAAACCATAGAAAAATAGCTGAAACTTAAAATGATTAAAATTGATTAAAATGTTCCAAAAAAAAATTATATTCAGTGCGCTAAAACACTTGGAAAACCATTGGACACATGAAAATATACCACAAAAAAGAACAGATTACGGAAAACAAATCATAAAACGGGCAAAGTTATTGTCCGAATGGCTAAAAAGAATCCGTTCAAGCTCCAGAAAAGTCAGCTTTCTCTAGAAATAAAAATATCTTCTAGGATCATCAGAATACGTTCTCAACGAAGCCAAAGTATTTGATTGAGTATCTCGAAAGAAACCACTTTTAAAAATAAAAAGTCGCCCGACGGGGACCAACTCGACAACCGGAAGTACTCCCGGAAAAAAACCCAATATATGTATATATATATATATATATATATATATATATATATATATATATATATATATATATATATATATATATATACCTGTCCAGTCCAAAAAGACAGTTGCAATGATCTTTCCTACTGAAATTTTCGGCTTGGCTTTCACTCTGGTTGGCGACGATGTGGGTTGCCATTCCATTGACTGTTTCTTGGACTCAGGAATCATGTGAGACCAAGTCTCATTTCCTGCAATGCTGTGGTTTAACAATTCATCTCCCTCCTGATTGTATCGAGTCAAAACCATAAAGCACAGCTATTCTATCTGTTTTATGATCGTCAGAAAGCAGTCTTGTGGAATCCACCGAGAACACAATTCACGACAATTTAGTTTCTTCCAAATAATGGTGTACAAAAGTGACCTTGAAACCTGTGGAAATTCACTTAATAACTTTGAAATCGTGAATCGTCAGTTCCCTCGAATTTTGTTGTCCATACCACAAACCAAATCTTCAAAAATCAGAGAAGGTCGGCCAAGGCGTGCTCATCATGCACATTAACTTTAGTGTCGCTCATAGCATTATCACCGTAAACCTCACAAATCTGACGGTAAATTTCCACTGCTGCCAAGTTTCTTACACTCAAGAATCGAATTACAGATCGTATTTCACAGGTGGCAGGCGACTCAATTTTCTTAAACATTATAAACTTCTACAGCTCAGCACACAGTCAGACGAAACGGCTAGAAATGGTTGTAAATGGAGCGAAAAAAATGGTAGGAGAAGACGTGCAAGCGCACGGTGGATATTGCGCGCCCTTCTCACTAACATTCACAAACAAACCTTATTCAAAAATACCCCTACATATACATATTTATTTATTTATTTATTTAATCCAACCAACAAACCTGAAGTATGGAGGTACATAAAGAAACATACATAGAAAATAGTTAAAAATGCTTTCGATATATTTAATAAAATACCCTATATATGAAGCTTTAAAATAATAGAATAATAGAATATTAGGAATAATTCGAAGGGGGGAACAGAGGTAAGTAAAAGAAAGCGACAAATTATATAGATAGGATGCATATAATTTACTATATGCAAAACAAAAAAAGTTTAATCGAGGAAAGATCTAACATAAGAAACCCCGGAATATCAGAGAGTCGAGAAACTAAAGAACAAAATTAGAAGATATTCTAAGATGGGAGGGATGGATTTTTTTGTATATATTGAGGTAGAAAATTAATCAAATATTATAAAAGATATAAATAAAAAACTGGTAGCATAATTTTAATTACTTCATGTCATTTCTAGATGATGAATTTTCTAATCTCACTTAGGGGCAACCAGCAAGAACTTATTCATATACACTTGAAAAAAATTGAAATATGCCTGTAGGATGGACGAAAAAGTAAAAATAAGGTCGGATATTTCTAACTAAATACGGATTGATTCAAGGGAAAGGCGATTTGGAAAGTGATAATATGTTTTGAAACGTGCCGGAGCCACAGAAGGTCGGGTGTTGTTATCACACGTACATCGTCTTTACGGAAATCCATCGGGCAGGCTCGCGTGCACGAATGAAGGATTGTTTGCATATTTGCCGGGGTATTTCGGCCATATATAAAGATCGCGTAAAGGTCTTTGTTCAAATAATTACGTTATCCGCATCGTTTTCACTTCAGATTTAAAAATTTATTGGATCGTTCAGTATAATCGATTCTAAAATAAGTCCCCTTTACCCAGTCCCTTAGATAATGTCAAATAATCCATTTTATTAGGTGCTAAACTTAATTCTCGCCCATTTTTTCTTAAAAATGATTTTCTCAAAAAAAATTGTATTATATATTAATAAAGTTAATTTCCATCGTTTTATAAATCGTATTCGCATCTTTCTGTTAAAAAAAGTAGCATCAAATCTCGGCAGTAGGTTAGATCAATAGATCAGCTGCCTGTTCGACTTCCAATCAGTTTACATCATACTAACGACTTCAAAACATGGCAAAACCTTTCTCTTTAATTTCTATGTTATCATGGAACGTGTACAAGCGAAATTCAGTTTAAATTATCACAATTATCATAATATTTACCATTTGTATATATATATATATATATATATATATATATATATATATATATATATATATATATATATATATATATATATATATATATATATATATATATATAGTACCTTTTTCAAATACTAACTATGTTAAAATAACAATAAGAAAAGTAGTTACAACCTAAATTGCCCGTAGACCTAATAATTCCATAAATGATGTTAATGGGGAATTTATTTTTTTTAATGTCTATATGCATAATATTAATGTAATAACGGAGACGAAATTATCATTGATAGTGTGATTTTCTAACATTAAATAGTTAGTATACTGAGAATTATGTTGTCCCTTAACCCTTTCAGTCCCAATTAGTTTATTTATTCAATTAATTTGATTTTGTTATATACCCTTCACATTGATCACAAAAAAGAAAAAAAATCATTTCAAGTTTTTTTTTAAAGGGGGATATGTTTGGGAGTTGGAACATATATGTCCCATTAGTACTAGTTGTGGAAAGAAAAAAAAAGGAAATAGTCAAAAACTATTTTGTTTTTCATATATGATGATGTGATAAGCAGTAAAACACTGTTTGCATAGATTCCAAGCCACACAAATTGGTTTTATTCTTCTTTCTTGTTTGTTCTTGGTACAGCGATGGCACCTTCTTGTTGACCTTTCGATGGGTAAGTGATCCCCTATGTTCAGTAGCCTGGAACCTTATGAGGGCCTACCATATTGTCTTCTGCGTACCACGTTTCATGTTGTCGGCCATTACTTATTAGAGATTCAGCCAGCGGAACCACATAATTCAAGACACTCTTCTTATTTTTTTCTCGCTCTTTTAGTTCAGTAAATATGATCCAGGAATTAACCGCTGCTGTTTAATAGCCGATAGAAAATTCTTTTCCGCCATTGACCGGTCTTCCTATCAATGTCGTTGAGGCCAACAAGTTGATCTGAGAGATCATCGCCCTCCCATATTTGTTATAAAACTCTACCATTATTGGGCAAAGAATTTCCGATCGGCATCCATCTCTTGCTTTTCTGTTTGCTAGAGTTATTTCATCACCATGACAATTTGAAAGGATTGTTACATCTTTGGTATCCTTCCATGAATCTACACATGTACTATACTGATTAGATAAAAACTGAGCTTCACATCTTTGACGCTTTCTGTCTATATCGAATTAAGGCATGTGTTTCTGGTAATTATTGATGTACCAACTGCAGCAAAACGTAATTTATTTATTAGTTCAGTGCTAGTAAAATATGTGTCAAAGCATGCGCTAATAACAGTATCTCGAATAGTTTCTGCTTGTGACCAAATCGAACTTCATGACCTCGTCTTTTCATAGAGTTGAATTTTGGTTTCTATTTTCATCTCTTCGTGAATATATATTCAAATCGTATGTGTAGCCAGTTTTTGAATCATATCGAACCCATGATTTTATGCCTGTTTTAGTAGGTTTTAGAGGAAGGTATTGTTTCAGGCAACTTCTTCCCTTGAACTTAGACATAGCCTCATCGACACTCTGAAATGTACTCTCACTTCTTGATTGTGAAAAAGTTTGCTTCAAGCCCGAAATCACTTCTTCCATATAATAAATTTAATCTGGCTTTTAGGGAGAATTGAAATATAGTTACTAGAAATTGTTTGTTTGATCATTGTGTTGCCAAGTGAAGTATTAGTAGATCAGTACTGTCGTTATGCAGGCACTTTATTATAGAACATTACGAGAATACATCCAATGGCAATCATTATTTCATACTAATCAGTTTTGAGTATAGATAATTTCTTTTTTGCTTCAAGTATCTCCAATTTTTGGTTAGTTCTTTCAGAAATCCATAGAAAAAGGCTTTTGGGGAACAGTCTGAAAAAACGCCCAAGTTAGTAGATGACCTATCGAGTTTTGCGAGAATTGTACCGGATTTTTCGGTTAGGATACGTAATCTTGATCAAAAATTGTTATCTACAAATTTCCATTGGTCCAAAATTAGTGTAGGCGGATCGACCGTTTTGTCATTCTCACTTTCTTCAGAAGATGAACATTCCGTTGACGATATATTTTTACTTTGCTTGTAGATGGTCCCGAAAATTCATCACTTGAACCCACTGAGGATGATTGGACATATTCTAAACCATTATCAATGAACGGTTCATCTTATATATCGGAAATATTGTCTGCCAACTGCATGAGTTCCTGATAGAAAATGATAAATTTTTTTAAATAAAAAATCAGATACACTACTTGTAGTAAAACCACTAGTACAAATTTATAACACAGAAGAACCCCACTGGGATATGTATGTCTCGTCAACAAATTTTAGAAAAAATGTTCTTTATGCGCAATATTTACATGCAGAAAACACTTTCTACAAGTAATATACAAATACTAGCTGACCCGAAGGACATTGTCCTGTCCAAAATTTAATAAATTTGTTTGTGATCTTTTTGTGAATTCCATCCCGGGAGCATAACGCACAAAACAAAAAAGAATCAACCAATTATGTCCTTCCTATCATCAGTTATGATCGGGAGTTCATACAGAATTTATGATTTTTGAAGTTTGTCCGAATTTTCTCACATTTCTTTCCAAGACTATAACAAACAAAGCAAAAAAAGAATTATGCATAACAATCGTTCGAATCGTGAGTTATGGCCTTGAGTTCATTCAAAAGTCCCATAGAAAAAAGTACTTTCAGTTTTTCACCAATTTTCAGAACTGGAACTTTCCAATTTTTCTTACCCTAAAAACCTTATTCGAACTATTACGAACATCAAAAAAAAAATTAGTCAAATCGGTCCAGCTGTTCTCAAGTGATGCGCTTACCAACGAATAGCATTTCATTTTTATTTTTAAGATAAAATTTACTAAACATATTTCTCATCGATATTTGTAGCCCTCACGTGGGTGCCGCACCTAAAGAAGGTAACCGGGAAAGCAAGAGCCATGGCTCGTCTGCTTTACTCCCTAATGAACGGCAAAAGTAAGCTCTCGCTGAACATCCGAATAACCCTGTATAAAATCATGGTCCGATCCGTCCTCACCTCAGGATCTCAGGCCTGGTTCCCGTACCTCCCCCCAACGTCGATTGCAATTCTGCAATCGTTCCAGTCACGTGCTCTTCGCACAATAGTAGGTGCCCCATGGTTTGTAAGGAATGCGCAAATCCATCGGGAAACTGACACACCAGAGCTTCAGACATTCCTGTCCAGACTTCTGGACAAATTTCTAGCGACGGCGTCCCTTTCAGACAATCCGCTAATCAGAGCCACGGCAGCTTCATTGCCGGCCGTTGCCCCAGTATGACCATCCTCTTCGGTCATCACCTCCATGCCTAAAGGACGGCAGCTAAAACCCTTCGAATAAGCGACATTGTCGTGACGTTCGAAAAAATCAGTGAATACAAGTCAGGGCCTTCGGGTCAACTTAACCTCCAGGACAAGTAGTAGTATAGATATTTGTTTTAAATTCTATAGATTCTTTTATTATTTACAAACATTCTCAAAGGAATTGTTAATAGCAAATTAACGATTCATGTTAAAGAGAAGAAAACATATTGAGTATTCTTTTTATCTTAGAGAGTGTTTAATATGTTGTCTATTTGCCAGACGGCAAGAGTTTAAAATAAAATAAATCCGATATAAAAAAATATATTTTGTGGTGCGCTGTAAAAATCAACCAACAATTTATGGTTTTAGTGCAAATCAACGGATCAACTGCTATTGACATCTCCAATTAACTTATACCAAAATAACAATTAAAGAGTGTTGTGGGTAGAATAATTTTTTATTTTTGTTATCACATTTTCGTTTGTTTGCCTCAACGATATTTTTTATCATTACTCTGCTAGTGCTTTACTAGCCTTTTTCTTTTCTTACGCTTGTTTTAAATATATAAATACGTTACGTTTGTTTCTTTTTGATATTCATAATATCTCTTTTTTAGGCGTGGGCTTAGCAGTCTCATGCCGGAAAACAATTGTTGCTATGAAATCTGATGCGACGTGTGAAAATAGAGTTATAAGACGATTTTATATATTTTTTTATTCCATTGAAAGCATAATTCTACATCGACTCGTCAAAACAGGTGCCATGGAAACTATTTGTCTACTCTTCATAGCAGTACTGAGTATCAGATACTGTAAACGCCTTCATTTGGTCGGTTGTAGCATTTTCAATGTTCTCCGATGCCCCAAAACGGCGATTTTTCCGGTGAATTTTCAATCTTGGAAAAGGGAAAATATGGCAGACATGGCATGACATATAATATAAAATGTGATATGACATGTGATAATACATTTGATATGACATATGATATGATATATGAAATATGATATTTCTGGAATGTGTCATTACTGGTGACGAGTCTTGAAATTTTAAATACAACCGAGGTTTTGTCAAATAAAAACTGTGGTTTCACAACCCCTTTAGTCGCCAGACTTGAGTCCTTGTCACTTTTTCCCTTTTCCAAGATTAAAAATTCACCGGAAAAGTCGCCGTTTTAAAATATAATATTTTATATTACCTTATCTTTACATTTGTCTTAGAGAATGAAAAGGTCGACATTTCTGCTATGAAATAACTTTTGTATGAACCTTATTACTTTACTTTTATTTAATTTTTGGCGCCCAAAATATTGATATATTATTTATGATTTGTAATGATAACTTACGAAGTACGCAGTACTAGTTAGTAGATAAATTTCGCCGCTGTAGCGGTGAGCGGGGTGAACTAGTACGAACTCCTAAAATATTACAGGGATTTTCTAGCCTATTCCGTAGCTCTGCTCTCCGATTAAATGGGTATAATTGCACGCACTCTTAACAGTCCGCTCTGTCTAGCATCCACTCATCAGATGTGTATATTTGTAAACTGCATGGTAAGTTACAACCCCTTTTAAATTTTAATAAACTTATTTTCTTTTCCTTTATTTTGTTTTTCTTTCTACACACAAAGAAAGTGCGTCGCAATAACCATAACCTTTTCGGCTGGTGGAAGCGTCACTGCCTGCCTCGAGAAACATTCCTCGCCTAAAACCCATGTTTTGACTATTCCTTCATTTCTGGTGTTTAGTAATAAATCCAAGTTCCATCAACTCCTTCGAATTGCACTTCCACATGCCTAAATATTGCTGTGAAGTGATCACTCGATTGCGTATTTGGTCCAAATCGGACAAACACGGCACTCATTGCATTGATAGATTTCTCATATCTGCATATTTCATGTAGGATGTTTCGTATGCGTTCAAGATGCTTATCATCTCAACAATCGTTTTAACCATCACCCTGTAATCGTCCAATGCGATATCTCAGATTTTATTGATCATTCACATACACTCGTATTAGTTCGACTTAATCGAAACTCAGCAAAGTTATAAACCATGAAATGTACAGAAGCCGCATCGTTATAATACTTGTCCAAGTTTTATAGAAATTAAATCCCTTTTGCGGTCGTACCGCCACCTATTGGAAAACAATCTGACTTTTTAGTCTATCCCCGTATGTACGCACAAAATCTCGATCGAATTAAGCTGGATCTGTTGGATTTGAAATAAAATAAAATTATCATTACTTCTCAAAAACAAAAACTGTAATAGAATAGACTTTAAATAAATAGCTACGGTATTTGAGAAATATATATTATAATGTTCTGAAAATATAGAACTGCAGAGATTTTGCATTTAGGGACGTCCTTTATAAATAACAATCGGAAAATATATAATATAATCCAAACATGCATTAGCAGTGATTCTGCAATGTGGGTGTAAATCAAAATAAATATATTTGCCATCTCCGAAAGCGATAGATATAGGCCAATACAAACAATGCTTTGTTGATTTACACCTATGACGATGTCAGAATACCAATATTCAAAGTGAAACTACAGTTTGAATGTATAGCAGTATTTAATATGGTTCTGATGAACGTGATACAGAATATTCCCGTATTAAACGTGACTGTTTGTTGAGAGAATTTTTGATTAAAACAATTAGCGATTGATTTTCACCGAACAAAATTATATATTTCCTTTCAAACGAATATCATTTTGTTGGTATTTAGAGAACTGTTTCATCTAGATTTTTAATAAATAGTAAAATATATTTATCATGTCAATTTCTTTCACCAGCTCCACAATATCAACAGTAGCCAATTAAATAATTTATCTGTTTTTAAATCCTTTATCAGACCACAGTCAATATCTCAGAGTAACTAATGTATGGGTAAAGAATTGTATCCTTTCAAACAGCTTCATTTACAATTCCTACTACAATATATATATATATATATATATATATATATATATATATATATATATATATATATATATATATATATATATATATATATATATACGGCTTGGTCTATCTGTCGTCCCATCGTCTCGCTATATACCCTGCCCATCTCCATTCAATTCCTTTACTCTTCAAATGATGTTACACACGTTTGTTTGATTCCTGATCCATGTACAATACTTTCTGTCATGTCGCATAATGCCAAACATACATATTTCCATTCCATTCTGAATTTCAATTTTAGGAAGCGATTTGGAGGTTTTGGACGACTTTATATATCTTGGACAGAGGAACATACAATGGAGGGGGTACCGTCCAGGAGGTGAAACGGCTTGTTAAGTGTAGATGACAGACATTTGACAGGCTTAACATGGAGTTTAAGAGCAAACTCCCATTTTGTCTGAAAAGAAAAGTCTTTGATCAGTGCATCCTGCCCGTTATGACATATAGAAACTCACATCGTACTCAATTCAAAAAACTCTAATAGTACTTAATATTCCATCTGTTAATATAGATATATCTTGTAATATTGATTTTCTTCTATCTCCAAATCCAGGAGCATTAACAGCTCTAAATAATATTTAGAGCGAATAGGAATATAAGAGGAATATTTAGAGCTGTTACTGTTAAAGCTCCTGGATTTGGAGATACAATAAAATCAATGTTACAAGATATATCTATATTAACAGGTGGAATATTAAGTACTCTTCGGCATTTTTGAATTGAGTACGATGTGGCTTTTCTAGTTTCATTTCTATATATCATAACGGGAAGGATGCACTGATCAAAAACTTTTCTTTTCAGACAAAGTCTATCAAATGTCTGCCATCCACACTTAACAAGCCGTTCCACCTCCTGGACGGTACCCCCTCCATTGTATGTTCCTCTGCCCAAGATATATAAAGTCGTCCAAAACATCCAAATCGCTTCCTAAAATTAAAATTCACCTGTCTTCAGCAGATTTATTGAACATTTTTAAGGTCTATTTTTAACCCAAATGGTTTTCTAGCAGTTTGCAGTTTTTCTGCGTACAGCTTCTTCTTCGTACGTCTTTACAGTCTCCTATGAGTCTGGAGTAAATAATCAAAATAGATATCCGAAAAGGGGGATATATCTTCAGTTGTTGCATACTTGGATAAGTTTTACCCTAAGGTGTTAACGTGTAATTCCTAAGATCCAAATTCTCATATCGACAATTTCTGAAATACCACCGATAAGATTTTGTTGGAAAATCTTCTTCAAAGACGTTTGAAACGAGCGTCATCCCTAACTGAAATTTTTAATACTCTTACTACAGCTCAACCAACACCGCTTGGCCTCTGAGGTGCGCAAAAGAAAAAGTGAGAGGGTCACTGCCTAACAGAGACAGAGAACGGAGAGTTCCTCGAATGTACAGTCTATGCAACAATTTTGCGCAATAACGTTTCAGTTAAGCAAGTTAATAATAATTAAGGACGCGTATTTAAAAGAAGCGTTTAGTTGTAATCGGCATTTTAAAATTGACAACTTTTAATAGCACCAAAAGAGATCACAAGTTTTAAATTTTCTGAGCGGAGTGTACTTAACAGATGTTAACACCTCGAATGCACTACTTCGAATGAGCTCTCGGGTATTAGGCTACTGCACATCCAAACCTGCGAGACCACGCTATGTTAGTTGAGCTGTACGTGAACTACAGTTAAACAGTGTATTCACTTTACCCCTTTAGGAGAGACGAGCCGGACAGTTTATACCTTCTTTCACAGCTGTATATTGCATTTTTGTAGGATATGACAATTTGGTATCATCGATATCTTTGTTATTTATTGGGCCTAAAATATGAAATAATGCATTTTATTCAAATTAATTTACATTGAAATCTAGCCAACAACTGAATTTACTTTCCAGGAATTCTGGTTCAAACTACTGAGATGTTAAAATGAACATACTTCGATGTGAAAAATCTCAATTTTGCAATTTGCCAAATTTAGTTAACTTTGTCCAATATCAGGTCCGCAACTTAATTCTAAGTTACTCTTGACTACCTTTGACTTTTATTTATGAAAAAAAGAACAATAAACTATGTTGGTTGAGCTGTATGTGAACTACAGTTAAACAGTGTAGTCACTTTACCCCTTTAGGAGAGACGAGCCAGACAGTTTATACCTTCTTTCACAGCTGCATATTGCATTTTTGTTGCAGTATGACAATTTGTTATCATCGATATCTTTGTTATTTCTTGGGCCTAAAATATGAAATAATGCATTTTATTCAAATCAATTTACATTGAAATCTAGCCAACAACTGAATTTACTTTCCAGGAATTCTGGTTCGAACTACTGAGATGTTAAAATGAACATACTTCGATGTGAAAAATCTCAATTTTGCAATTTGCCAAATCTAGTTAACTTTGTTCAATATCAGGTCCGCAACTTAATTCTAAGTTACTTTTGACTACCTTTGACTTTTATTTATGAAAAAAAGAACAATAAACTATGTTGGTTGAGCTGTACGTGAACTACAGTTAAACAGTGTAGTCACTTTAACCCTTTAGGAGAGACGAGCCAGATAGTTTATACCTTCTTTCACAGCTGCATATTGCATTTTTGTTGCAATATGACAATTTGTTATCATCGATATCTTTGTTATTTCTTGGGCCTAAAATATGAAATAATGCATTTTATTCAAATCAATTTACATTGAAATCTAGCCAACAACTGAATTTACTTTCCAGGAATTCTGGTTCGAACTACTGAGATGTTAAAATGAACATACTTCGATGTGAAAAATCTCAATTTTGCAATTTGCCAAATTTAGTTAACTTTGTCAAATATCAGGTCCGCAACTTAATTCTAAGTTACTCTTGACTGCCTTTGACTTTTATTTATGAAAAAAAGAATAATAAACTATGTTGGTTGAGCTGTACGTGAACTACAGTTAAACAGTGTAGTCACTTTACCCCTTTAGGAGAGACGAGCCAGACAGTTTATACCTTCTTTCACAGCTGCATATTGCATTTTTGTTGCAATATGACAATTTGTTATCATCGATATCTTTGTTATTTCTTGGGCCTAAAATACGAAATAATGCATTTTATTCAAATCAATTTACATTGAAATCTAGCCAACAACTGAATTTACTTTCCAGGAATTCTGGTTCGAACTACTGAGATGTTAAAATGAACATACTTCGATGTGAAAAATCTCAATTTTGCAATTTGCCAAATTTAGTTAACTTTGTCAAATATCAGGTCCGCAACTTAATTCTAAGTTACTCTTGACTGCCTTTGACTTTTATTTATGAAAAAAAGAATAATAAACTATGTTGGTTGAGCTGTACGTGAACTACAGTTAAACAGTGTAGTCACTTTACCCCTTTAGGAGAGACGAGCCAGACAGTTTATACCTTCTTTCACAGCTGCATATTGCATTTTTGTTGCAATATGACAATTTGTTATCATCGATATCTTTGTTATTTCTTGGGCCTAAAATACGAAATAATGCATTTTATTCAAATCAATTTACATTGAAATCTAGCCAACAACTGAATTTACTTTCCAGGAATTCTGGTTCGAACTACTGAGATATTAAAATGAACATACTTCGATGTGAAAAATCTCAATTTTGCAATTTGCCAAATTTAGTTAACTTTGTCCAATATCAGGTCCGCAACTTAATTCTAAGTTACTCTTGACTACCTTTGACTTTTATTTATGAAAAAAAGAACAATAAACTATGTTGGTTGAGCTGTACGTGAACTACAGTTAAACAGTGTAGTCACTTTAACCCTTTAGGAGAGACGAGCCAGACAGTTTATACCTTCTTTCACAGCTGCATATTGCATTTTTGTTGCAGTATGACAATTTGTTATCATCGATATCTTTGTTATTTCTTGCTCCTAAAATATGAAATAATGCATTTTATTCAAATCAATTTACATTGAAATCTAGCCAACAACTGAATTTACTTTCCAGGAATTCTGGTTCGAACTACTGAGATGTTAAAATGAACATACTTCGATGTGAAAAATCTCAATTTTGCAATTTGCCAAATTTAGTTAACTTTGTCCAATATCAGGTCCGCAACTTAATTCTAAGTTACTCTTGACTACCTTTGACTTTTATTTATTAAAAAAAGAACAATAAACTATGTTGGTTGAGCTGTACGTGAACTACACTTAAACAGTGTAGTCACTTTAACCCTTTAGGAGAGACGAGCCAGACAGTTTATACCTTCTTTCACAGCTGCATATTGTATTTTTGTTGCAACATGACAATTTTTTATCATCGATATCTTTATTATATCTTGGGCCTAAAATATGAAATAATGACAACGCAATTCGTTTTACCTTATATGTCAGCACATATTTCAGCGTTATGAAGATGATTTATTTTAAGTATCAAGGTATTAAAGTTTGTAAGTTATATATAAGAGTTATTTAAAGTAAAAATTGAATATTAATGTTGAAAAAGTTAATTCTTATAGATATACTGCAAAAAAACACCTTAAAAGTAATAAAATTGCCATTATAAATTATTTATTTTTGTACCGGGGGTAACTCCGCTACGTATATTCCTAAAATTAACCGTGGTATTTCCTGGAAGCGGACGGTTCAGCAACATCCAGATGATAAATGTTTGCAAAGTTATGTATAAAAGTCGTTAATAATACTCAAAACTGGCGTTTGCCTAGGTTATAATAATTCTCTTTCGCTCGCATCTTCCGAGAGTTCAAAGTTCTTTTCGTAACTGGATAGCGAGAAATAGATACCGGGAAGAAAATTTGTCTACGTCGAAAGCGAAAATGAAACTGAAAAAATAATGTAACATATTGCATTTTCACGATACGGCGCTAGTCTGGTTAAAATCGAAGTTTAACACTCTAGAGAAACACACTCTATTTGTGCGCGAATAATAATTAGTTTTACTTGGAGATCCTATTTTTTTACTCGAAATGTTAGAGTTTCTTTTAGTATTTTATATTCAGCACCCAAATTTCAGACATACAATGGCTTAAGGCAGGGTGATGGACTGTCCTGGCTTCTTTTTAACATCACACTAGAGTTAACAGCAAGGAAATCACATTTGGATATATTGGACATCATATTTTATACATCGGTGCAATTACTGACAGATGCTGATGATAATAATTCGGACATAATTTCCCTAGGGAATCGATCCTGTCTTTCGAAGCCTGTCGTGAGTTTACCTACCTTGAATCTACAATCAACTCCGAAAATAGTGAATACGATGAAATCAAACGACGTCTCTTACTGGCAAAGAGATGATATTTCGGCGTAAAGACTCGAGAAGTCGCCACTTAATCCCCAGTACGAAAATCCGACTGTATAATATATTGATTTTGCTGGTTGTCACAAATATAGGAGTTAACTAAGGCCGCGTAAATCTACTCTCAAACTTCAAGATAAAACTACTAAGCGCAATATTTGAGGATGTTTATGAAGATGGGGTGCAGAGACGCCGCTTCAACCACGAAGTATACTGCCTCTATGCCCGTATTGGGGGAGGAAATGTTGTGTTCATCATCAGAAATGGATGCTAATAGAATCATTAGCAGAATACGGTCTACAAAGCCAGATGATAGAAGAAAACTGGAAAGATATAGGGTCAAATCGGAGGACAGGATCAAGTGCGATGCCACAAACATCGGCCTGCTATATTGAAAAATCGTCGTAGTTGATAGGTCTAGATGGAAGAAGAAAATTGCGACCGCCGAGGCCCACGGAAGGCTGTCGAGTTAAAGATGATAATGATGATTCAGTATCCAAAACGATGAAGAATAAACAAAATACCCATATTAAAATTAAATTGAAAATATACTCACTATATAGTATATATTCAAAATTTTTCGTGATATTTCTGACAGTTTCGGTTTAGCTGTTGTGTAGTGCAGACGTGAAAATATTATTAGGGATAAACATACACTAAAAGAACGCAATTAGGAACTCAAGCGTGATACTTGGTAGCGTGATACTTGTCCCACTCATTACAAGTGAGCTACGTAGCGATTATTCCAGCCGCTAGCAACGTAAACCAAATTTGAAGCATGTCTATTACGCGTTTGGGCTATCTTGCCACAAGATATAATCCGTGCGTCGCAGAGTTATAGAGTATTGGACCTACCACTATTAATTTTTGTGTCATGATACCGTCATGACATATACAAAAATCGTAAAACTTTCTTTCTTGTTCTAAAGTATAAGTGTAAAATTCTTTAAGGTTAAAAACAAAGTAGTATTTGAAATCAAGTAGTGTAAGAGTAAACAACAACAGTGCGGTTTTCTTTCAACGAATTTAAACATCATGTAAGCATTTTATTCATATCAACTTACATTGAAATCTAGCTAACAACTGAATTTACTTTCCAGGAATTCTGGTTCGAACTACTGAGAGGCTAAAATGAGAGGCTAAAATGAAATATCAGGTTCGCAACTTTATTCTAAGTTACTTTTGACTACCTTTGACTTTTATTTACGAAAAAAAGAATAACAAACATAATCTCCTTTACTATCTATACAGATTCGTTACCTTTCAGTTAACTGTCAAATGCCAGATCTGAGAAAAAAAACTTAGTGGTTTTGCGGTGAAAAAGTCATTGACGTGTTTTTCAACTTTCTCAAGAGATGTGAAGCCGTTATCAATCAGGTGGTGTTGAAGAGATTAACAGAGATAAAAATTCGAAGGCCAAGTCCGAGGAATATGTCAGATGCGATAAAATCTTCCAGCTCAATTTGACAATCCAATCCAATGTCCTTCTTGCTGTATGTTGCTATGCATTGTCCTGAACCAAAATGACTTCCCTCTTTCCATTGTAAATATAAGGCCTTTTTTCATTAAGAGCGTCACTAACAGAAATCAATTGCTGCTGTTAACGGTCAGCAGTAGCTGCTGGATTGTGACAGGATTTGAGCAACTCATAATGCACAAGGTCGAGTTTTGCAGTTCTGGTTTAAGGCCCATCAGATTTAACCCTCGATTATTCTTCTTCAGATTATCGTAAAGTATCAACTTTTACCTACGAAAGTTTTTTTTTTAATCTGGAGAGCGATGACACAACACCATCAAAGCATATATTCTTATTCTCAGCTGTGGGTTTATAGGGGATCCAACAACTCTCGTTTTTGAAAATTGTCTAGCTTAACGTTTGGAAACGGTTTGCAGTTTTATTTTGAGTTCCTGTTCAAACTCTAAGGATTTCCTTGCAGCAATGCTTTCAATTTTTTATTCTCCATTTTTTTGGCTGTCTTTGAGGTTTTGCATCATATAAGTCATGATGAATATATGGGAATTAGTGAAACTACTGTTTATAGTGTAAGTACGGTGAGGAATGGCATTATCTCCTAAAGCGGTACAAATCATGATCTGGCCTTTTGCAGCATTTATTTTCATTTGGAAGGCAAAAGGGATTAGAATGTCTACAAAAGGCATTACAAAGGCTTAAAGGCATTACAAATATCTACCGCTAGACGATACACAAGCAGAAGTTTGTTAGTTAAATTAAAAAAAGAGAAACGTAATTTTAAATACCAAGTACTGGTGCAAGGGTCTGGTGGAGGCGGAGGAAACCGTCAGAACACCAACGTGGATTATAAGTGAGCAATCTCTCTATTTCAAATAGCCGTGGTTTATTTAAAGGTTTCTATCAAAATAGTTTCTATAGTATAAAATATAGTATGAAATACCAAATATTCCACAGTAAGTGACAATAAGTGACTGAATTTTATATTTATATTGCCATAATTAAATTGATAATTGTACCAAAATTTGTTAAATAAACTTAACCGGTCCTAACCGGACCTTATCCGGGATAAAAAGATAGCCAATTTTGCATGAACAACTCGGTTTACCACATTTTGAAAGTACCCTACTCATTTGAAGATAAAAAGAAAAATGTAAGAAGAAATTTTAAATATTATTCTTCTAGTAGGATAAAAAGATAGCACACTTATTGTTGTTTGTTTATAAATGAAAGCAAATACCACTAAATAACCACACTAAACTAATCCATTTTTGGATACGTTGTAGGTGATGTTAAAAAAATGGGTGTAACATCGTTGACATTAGTTGCGCAAAATATTATTCAACGAAAGAAAAGGCGAGGATTATCAATTTCCGAAATCTCCAAGAATAATCAAGGGCGGGAGTAGAAAGTTGATTTAGTATCTACTAAAAGCCCGAAGCGTTACGGGAACAAGACGAGCTATTTTAAGAATAATTTCCAACGCTGCATTAACAGATCGTCAAAAATGAAGGGATACCACCCCTTAGTACCGCGCATAAAGAAAGGTGGAAGCAGACTGTCTGATGTCACATAGAGTGGAAAGTGCTATTCACTGATGAAGGAAAGTTTAATTCTAACAAACCTAATAGTTGGACCTACTATTTTCATGATCTCCGGAAAGGAGAAAAAGTGTTTTCGATCAGACAAGTCGGTGATGGAAGTGTAATGAGGATGTTTGCGGCATTTTTTTCATGGAAATTCATACTAAATTGAATAAATAGAACAAAGTTTCGCTACACTATAGCTTCTTCGGATGACAAAGATTGAAATTGTATTGTGACAAATAGTAGGTACTATATTAATGAAGTAATATACATGTTTTCTCTCGAAATTCTCAAAACCCTTATTCACACTGTTTTTTCGACTTATTTAATAGCGGAGAATGATTGAAGTCTATTTGGTCATCTGAAGAAGGATATCTGTGTATTTGTAATGGTTTATTTCCAAACATTCTAGTAAATTCAGTTTGTAACCTTTATTTTCTATGCGTAAGATTATAAAATAATTATTAAACGTATGTTTTTCTTTTATAACGTGCGAGAACATCTTATAAAAAAACATACATTTAATAATGATTTTAAAACCTTACACACAGAAAATAAAGGTTATAAACTGAATTTAGTAGAATGTTCGGAAATAAATCATTATAAATATATTGATGTCCTTCTTAACGACCAAATAGACTTCAACCATTCTCCTCTATTAAATATGTCAAAAAACACTCTGAATAAGGGTTCTGGGAATTCCCAGAAAAAAAATGTTTTGCATAGCAACACACGATTTATAAAATACATTTAACAAACCAAAATTGAAAATAAACTTACGATATTAGTAAGCAAGTAAAAAATCTCTACAATTAAATATCACGAAATATATGTAATTCTATATATAATTTTTTTTTGGGATCTGCAGCTCGGCAGCTCTTCTATGCCAGTCGGCCGCGGTGGTCTGGTGGCAGGTTAATCGCCTGCCTGGTAATCCAATGGTAGCTAGTTCGATTTGAGGGCTCGGATGGGTGTTTTTCTTTAATTCTTCTGTCCGTCTTACTTCCTACTCTTACTCTACACACACACACTTATATACACTCACATATACACACACACGCCCACACATAACCACACCTAAATGTCTGTCATTGTTTCTAGGCAAGAGTGTAAAATCCGACAACGAATTACCCCTCATTCACAATCGCCTTGGTTGAGCTATCATAGAGCACGCATCCTTCTGGCAGCGAACCAAAAGTGTGGTTAAGTGCTCAAGTGTGAATAGTAAAAGTGTTCGCAATGGGCAAAACAAAACGTAAAGTCCCAGATGTGGGAGAACAGAAAGAAAAGGTGCTCAGAGAGCTCAGCCAAAAGCAAAAAGAGATCACTATTAAATTAGATGAACAAAATCGAAAGATAAAGCAAATGAATGAGGCTGGTGTTGGGGATAACTACGCCAAGTTCGCAGCTGAAATAAAAGAAACCGTAGACAAGACGATAACAGAAAATGCCAGGCTGCGAGCCGCTCTTTCTGCAAAATCCAAAGCTGGAGTCTTAATGAAGACGATAGGCACCCAAACTGATGAAACTGATGACCCAGAAAAGACTGATAGTATCACACAAACATCCTTAGAGACAGAACCGCCAACGATCGAGGCCCAATTGGACCACGAACCCAAAGTCAAACATCACACAAACGATGAAGGATTCCAACTGGCGTCCTCTCGATCAAGAAAACGAAAGAAGAGAAAAAGATCAGCCTCTAAGGTAGTGCGACCTGAGGAGGATCCGAACCACATCGTCTATCGCAAACGAAGAGATGCTAACAACATCGAAATCGACTAGAAAGGTAGCAACCTCATCAACTGTTACTCCTGCTAGGCCCAAACCGATTATTCTGAAAGAAAAATCGGTATTTCAAGAAGACATAAAATTCTTGAAGAAATCCAAAATAGCTGTCGGGCCAGCTAAAACCAGACCGGATGGAGTCCTGATGACCCCCGAGACGGAAGCAGACAGGAAAACCATCATAGAGTTTTTCAACCAAAAAGGGTATCAATACTCATCACCAACATCAGGAAAAAAGAATCTACGCGTCTTAATCAAAGGCGTGGTGGAAACTTTACCGATTGAAGAAATTAGAACAGAGTTACAACATCTGGGCTACCACCCATCTTCCATAGTAAGATGGTAAAATAAAGAAAAAATTCCCATTGCGATTCAATGAGAAGTCAATCCTAAGTATGAAGTAACTCTACTACCAGCCCGTTAAAGTGGAGGAGCAAAAGAAAAGAAAGACCGCATCGGGGATAAAATCCCCGCAGCACCAGTCCAATATGAAAAGGACCGAACCAAAATCAGTACCAGTTTCGGATCAAGTCAAAGGAAGCAACCGAAGCCCCGCCCGCGGAGCAAATTCAACAGCAGGCCATGGCCGGCTTTACTAACAAGCTTCAGAGAGTATTGGTTTTAATGCAAAAGTAATTAGAACCTTTCATTCTATACCATACTAGTGAAAACTATTACCAAAACCGACGCCGTCAGCGGAACCCCAAACGAAGAATCGCGACTTCTATCGTAGAATCCACCAGTTCCCGGGCCTTGCGGCCCAGATCTGGGGCAGAGAAATAATACTTCACCAGTCAATTACCAGAGGTCACAACCAGTACACCGGACGACACCGAAATATTGGAAATTTCGGATCCACCAGGGCTAGTAAGAAACCCCCAGAAAATCACCCTTCAACATCATGGAAGCAACTTGATTAGAGACATGTAGGAGCCCCCGGGCTAACATAAATATCTGGTTGATGGAAATGGAAAAATGGAAAACCCCTCAGTCACCCCTCAGTCAGTTAAAGGCTGGGCAAGGACGGATGCCTTCTGAGAAGTGTTCTACGTTGGTCACTCGCCAGTCGGTAGGCTTCCTGATAGTCTTCCAGTCGCTAAATAGCCTTAGATGCTGGTGCGCCTCTAACCGTAAATCCTTTCCGTTTCCTTTCTTCTATGCCAGCTGCCACTGGTACCTACTATTTGTCACAATATAATTTCGTTCTTTGTTAATCATTCGAAGAAGCTGCAGTATAGCGAAACCCGTTATGTTTTAGAGAAAAATATAAGTGGAATTTAGACAACAAATTACTTTGTACAAGTACCAGTACACATAGCAAAAAGTGGTAAAATGCTGGTGTGTTAAATATTGGCTCGTTAGGTCCACAGACTTTAGCATAATTGATAATGTCTGGGGTCATCTAGCCAGACCTGTTTAAAGTGACTGTCGGCATTTAAAACGAGCAAATTTCTTCAAAAGCCAACGCGTCATATCATGATTATCTTCCTAATGATCTGGTTCTGATATTAGATAAAGGGAGAGCCTATAGCGCATATTATGGTGAAGGCTTTTCTACTTATTGTAAATTTGAATAAACTTTTTTTAACGTTATATGCTCTCTTTTGTCTTACGAAAAAAAAAAAAAAAATCATCTTCAAACGAATAAAATACTTATAAATACGAATAAAAAAACATATAATTCAAAATGTAACTTTTTTCGAAGCAGGAATATCAAAAACACAAAACAATGGTTAATTTTCGGTCATTCGATACAAATTAGATTAAATAAAGAAATATGGTCGTAAACAGTACATAGGATGTTACAGACTCAATCCATTACAATGAAATATTGTGTATTTCGCATCGGTTTTCGTCATTCCAATCACGCCGCATATGAATATCGTCGCATTGATGCGAACACCATCTAATTTGGACGCAGATCGATCGGTCGGCTATTCTGAGCTCACCGTACACACTCTAATTAAAATGTTATTCGATATATGAATTTTAACGCGACCTACGAAGTAATTTATATTTTAAATCGTGTTTCGTTAGCGGAATGTGATTTATTCTATATGGAATGATATTTTAAAACCCAAAGCATGACGGAATTTGTGCAATATCATCAATGTATTTGCTTTTTGTAGAAATGTTGGATGCAATTATAATAGCATTAAAATTTCGGCGAGATCATTGGGTCGCAGGGGACTTTATTTGAATGCAAAAAAGTTTGGTACGACATACAATCGCCAATCAAAATCGCAAAATTAACGTAGGTTGAAAAATATTTCTGCTGTTTTTTTCATAAAGCGGTTTAACATTTACATGCCAAATTATGTAGCATCAAATTTACTACGCTTGGTGATTATTAACTGAATAAATTAATATTAATCGTAAACTCAAAAGCTTTACAACTAAACATCAAATAATTTCTTTTTAATTGCTCGACGCACGTTTCGCAAACCATGTTAGCATCTTTAGGAGATGATTCAGTCTATATAGTAATAATATTAATAATATTAAAATAATATTAAACATTCAGTGAGTGGTGACGCTCGTTTTAACCTGCTAATTCTTTATGAGATTCATGGTGTTTTTGCTAAGTTGTAAAATAAACCTAACAAAAAAACTTTGAAAAACTTAAGTTTTTCAGTCATAGTACATTTAATACAACTTATTTTAGTATTTATAACTAGCAGAAATAATGAAATAATGATGCATATAGAGAAAGATTTTATTAAAAAAAATAAATTCAAAATTAACAAAGATTGGTCATCAAGATATATATAGTAAATGTAAAATAAGTTAAAGTAAAACAAAATATTACCAACAAACCATGGGTTGAAAGAAACAAGACTTTCCATCTTTGCTGGATGGACCGAAGTTTATCCCTGGACTACCTGGTTTTGTTAGTCGGCGTCAAATGTGCGTTGTGATTTAAATGTGAATAAAAATATTGAGTTTGCCTAAAATTTTGTGTGCTAAATTGCTGAAAATATTGCAAAAAACCTATGGTGAATGGTGCAAATCAAAAACACAGGCATACGAATAGTATATAGCGTTCAAAGAGAGTCCTGAAGTGGTAGTTCCCTAGTTCAGATTGACCTTCAACGTCTACGAACGAAAAAAAACATCGTGAAAATCAAGAAACAGGTGCTTGAAAATCGTTCCGAGTCTTAGAGAATTAGCTCAAGAGGTGAACATATCTTTTAAGTCCTTTCATAATATAATGACTGATATTTTTGAACATATCTTTAAGTAAGAAAAGCGTCACCGCACAAATGGTTCCGAAATAGCTCAATTTTGCCTAAAAAGAGCAAGGAAAGCAGCTCTCTGAAGACAAGATTTCCCGAGCTCTATCAGACATGGGTCTACGAGTACAATATCAAAACCATCCAATAATCTTCGGAAACGAACCGAAACCCAAATAAACCGTGTAAAAGTCGCTCGAAAATGAAGGTTATGTTGACAGTTTTCTTCTGTTTACCTTAAACGATGTACTGCGCTTTTTTCCATAGAGAGAAAATGTGAATAACAATTACTATTTAGGCATCATGAGACGTTTGCGCGAGAATATCCGCCGAAAACGGCCAGATTTGTTGAAGAACAATTCATCAATCTTGCACTACGATAATGCACCACCACACAAAGCCATAGCTGTGAACGAGTTTTGGGCTAAAAAGGCAACGAACGTCATCGACCAAACACCATACCCGCCTGATATGATCCTGCGTGACTTTCCTGTTCTCGAAGCTCACATTACCTCTTCGAAAAAGGCATTTTGAGTCCAATTGAGAAAAGCTAAAAGTCAAACCTCAATCAGCCTACGAATAATGTATGAAGTGTAACAACAGTATATGCACAGAAGATAGATTTAATATAAAGCAAGAGCACAAAAAACAATTGTGTGAATATACATTATATTGGTAAACTATTTGGTAAACTCAGTTACATCCGGAAGAATAAAAATAGATTTGATACCTTAAGATCAAGATAATTAATTAGGTGCATCTTCCTGTCGTAATCTGTGGATCATAAAGAAAATGAATCGTCAAGAGAAATGAATTGGCTAAAACGGAAATTTGTTCGCACAGAGATATGAATGCTGATATAAGCTTATAGTAGACTAGAGACAGCGGGAACACAAAAGACATTTGGGAAGACCAAAAATAAGATGATTTGGACGAGTAGAAGAGAGGAACTGGATCTAATTGGATGAAATTACAGTGAGCAGAGAAGAGTAGAAACAGGAAAGACGAAAAGGATTGGATAGAAAATGGCTTTATAGATAGATACATAGATAGGTATAAAATATAGCAAAACAGTAAATCCTTTTTATGTCCCATTCTAGTGTGTAAACATGTTTATGATGTGAAAACCATATCAGGAACCCCAGAAACCAATACGGGTTTATAAGAGAAAAATATATTTTAAACAATATATTCGTAGCAAATTCCCTAAAATATTTCAATATTTTTCAATAACGAATATCAGTTTTTCCCACCACCACCTAAATGAAAAATCTATAAAACGAATTTTGTGGAATTTAAGCGCTCTGCATCACGTTGTCCAAATATCTTCCAGCGTATGTAATGTAAATAACCAATATTTTATATTTATGAATGCTAGCACTTTGCAACAAATTGAAATTATACAAGGTGTCATGAATTTGTTTCATATATATAAAACCACTATTGTAACTATATTATCTACTTCTGATAAAGCTAATATGGTTAGAGAAATATTGTCTCTAGGCTGTGGTTACTAGCGAAAAGTAGACAAGATCATCAAATTATTAAACGATTTTGTATGACAGATGTCATCTGTAAATTTTAGGAGTTTACCAAATTTCCACAAATCTCCGATTCTTTTTCGACAATTGGATCGATCGAAGGCAAGTTTATTACATGACAACACGTACAAAATTTCAGTACAAAATATTGCCGCAGTAAGTGAAATTGCTTCAAATATTCCATTTATATTAATTCGTCATTATTTTCAAAAATTGGCTCTTTCCATCGTAACATTACCACATATCAATACCACCAATCCCACATATCATACCATATTGATGAAAAACCTACGCTCCAATGAAATCTAAATTAATTCAAGACATAAAGCTAGGCGAACACTCTCTTAATAGATTCAGATTGAACATAAAACATATTGGACATATAAAACGTTAATGATGATAGAAATTATCACAGAAAAATTATTTGTAATAACAATTATTATGTTTAATAACAACCATATTTTCTTCTAGACAAATTTATTTTCTTCTTAAACAAACCTGGTTTTGGTTAAACCAATGACAGATACAAGAAAAGTTAATATACAAGAAACGAGCCACGGTACACCATGACATAAATATTTTTATGTAATATTTCTAGATTAGTTACATATTTTTAAATACTAGTATGAAAAAAACATACTAAAGAATATAAATAATATATCGTCTTCAGTAAAAATATCTAACATTTTTTAATTGGGCGTTGTTTCAATGTTTTCGTAGCATGAAAAATAAAAAATCTATAAATTGGGGATTTTATGAAAATTAAGAACCGAACATCATGCCACTCAAATATCATTTAATACTATTTCGAGCGCATGTAATGTACATTATCAATATTTCGCATTTCTCGTTAAATTTTCTCGTTACAATTTTCTAACAAATATGCAATAAAAAATATTTCGGACATTTATAACACCGAATTAAGCATTTAATTCAAAACGGAAACAATATTTAGAAAAATTGATTAAATTAATTATATTTCTAAACGAAAAATTCTATTAATCCAGAACTGTTTACTAATAATTAATTAAATCTCCTACAATAACATATATATATATATATATATATATATATATATATATATATATATATATATATATATATATATATATATATCTATATATTGTTGCTAAGACAGTACCTTCTAGAACGTCATTGAAGTTTAAACGATTTTGAGAATTCGTCGTATACGTGTGTCGTAAAAGTACGGTCATAAAGTACGGTAAAACTTACGGTCATAATGTCCCAACGCAAAACGGTTATGGCTGTTGGTTTAGATGATTAAAAAGTAGAGATTTCGACTTGATAGACAAAGAACCATGTCAACCGAAATAATTGCCGAAAAGATACCCAATTGTAAACATTGTCGAAAGAAGACGATATATAAACTCAACAACATATACCAGAGAACTTGGTCGCCGAACCATTTGAGATCGTCTGCGTGCCATGGAAAAAGTCTGGAAGGCAGGAAAATGGGTACCTCATCAGTTGAACGATAGACAGATAGAAGAACGAAAAACGGTGTCCGGAATTTTTGCTTCCTCGGCATGAAAGAAAGGCTTTTTGTGTCGGATCATGACTGAAGACAAAAAATGAATATATTTCGAGAACTCAAAATGCATAAAATTGTGGGTTTACCCAGGACAACCATCAATGCCGAATGCAACACCGAATCGCTTTGGAAAGAAGATAATACTGTACATTTGGTGGGATCAAAAGGGTGTTGTGTACCATGAGCTTCTAAAACCAGGTGAAACAGTTAATACCGTTCGCTGCCGTGATCAAATTATCAATTTAAATCATGCATTGATCGAAAAGGTACCAGAATGGGTTACAAGATACGAAAAAGTGATTTGGCAGCACGATAACGCCCCATCACATATATCACATTTCTGCACTTGGCTGAGAACTGTTGGCCCACCTACCGCAATCACCAGACTTGGTCCCTTCCGACTACAACTTGTTTTCATCGATGTCTCACGCACTTTTCCTGAAACACTTCAATAATTACGGAGATGTCGAAAATGGTTTGATGACTGGACCACCTCAAAAAATGTACGGTTTTTCTGGGAGGGCATCCACAAATTTCCAGAGAGATGGGAAAACTGTGCAGCTAGCGATGGCGCATACTTTAAATAACCTATTTTTTTTCCTTTCTCCAAATTGAAACGTGTTTTTCTAAAGAGTAAGTTAGTGATCAGTAAGTCAAAAATTATGGTTGTTACAAGCCAAGAAGCAAACATAAAATTAAAATAGATGAATATAAAATTAATTCAACATATATTGTGAAACATCTTGGGACAGTTTTAGGAAAAAGTGGCAGCATTGATGCGGATATAAATAACAGAATTATGGTAACAGCCAAATTATTGAACGCTTTGAAATCGGTAATGCTAAACAAAAAAGTCAGTAAAAACGGTTGGTAAAAAAAAGTTGTTGGATACATCTAAGATGACTAGAATCATGACCATCTCTAACATCCTTGTCTTCTTAACGAAAAAGTAATGTTTAATCGTCTCATTATTTCGTAAAAACTTAAAGTTGCTTCTTTCATTATATTAACTTTCACTGAATTGTTTAAAGCGAAGTGGTGCACAACAAGAATACAAGAATGACTTAGTAGCATTAAAAAATTCTTCACAATATGATAAAATCAACCTTTTGTTGACAATAAACATGCAAATTTTGCAATGCAATAAAATTTATTGCATTGCATGTTTATTGCAATGCAATAAACATGCACGTTATGAGTTTTTGAATTAAAGCAACAATGATTAACTTTCAATTTGATTTAAATATATTTCAGTCAGATTATATATATTTCAAATAAATACAACATAAGAACAACATTTAAAACAAAAAATACTCTTAGATCTCTATTAACAAAGACTAAACCAAACAATATACAACAAAATACCAAAAATGTGGTTTATAAAATTCCTTGCGAATGTGGCAAATTCTATACAGGTGAGAAATCTAGACCGTTAGATGTTAGAGTAAAAGAGCATAAAAACCTTCTTAGAAAGGGCGATTTTAATAAATCTAGAATTTGTCAACACGCATGGGAATCGGGTCATAAAACCAATTGGAATAATTCCAAAACGGTATTAAAAGAATCGGTAACAAAATACAGAAGATTAAAAGAAACCGCGATAATTAATTTAAATAAAAATAACTGTATTGCTACGCCTTCGGTACATTTAAATACAATATGGTTCCCGATTCTTAAGAATACAATTAAACACATTTAAATATTTAAATACACAATCAGTACAATAAACAATCACACAGTAAACATATAGTAAACAACCTATATATATTTTTTGGTATTATGTCACTGTCATGAAAATCTATTGTTGTCAATGTAAGTATCGTTGACATACACAAAAAAATATATTTACTGCCACTCGTTACTTTATATATTACAAATTAATATAATTTACTTTTTAGTTTAGTTTTGAAAACGGGGGGAAAGTACCCTCCGAAACGTTAACGTTAAAAGTTTGTAATTTTTTTTATAACATTTTTATATCTTTAAAATTTTGTTCGTTAGGCAAATTTATTACAAAAAAAAAATCACTGAGAAATTTCTCTCCGTTTGGTTTTTTGTTTTTTACCCAGTGATTCTTTCTTTACATAAGAACAGGTATTTTTGATAATTTTTGAGTTTTAGATAGTGGCGAAAAACCCAAATAAAAGAAAAAAATATATGAACACGCCACAATCATTCAGACATTACTTACAATTAATCAATTCTTCTATTGGAACCTTCGGTGTGAAACACTAAACTCAAGGAGATTTGCCACTAAACACCGAATCACTTTTTTTAAAGCTCTCGACGCACGTTTCGCTGACCATGTTAGCATCATCAGGAGATGATTCAATATGGTTGGCAAAACCTGCGTCGAGAGCCTTAAAATAAGTGATTCGGTGTTTAGTGGTAAATCTCTTTGACTTTATAATCAAGTTTTTTCTTGAATGTGATCAATTCTTAATTTTTCATACACAAGCTTTGAAGTTTCGTTAATAAATCATGCTAGTTTGATAACCTACGTGTTACAAAATCCCATCAAATTTCATCGCTACTTCTAAAATTATAATTTTTCTTTGTACCGTTTAATAATTACTTCATATTTCTCGAGGCACACAAAAAATACCTGACAGTAACTTTGAATTGGTACAGTCAGAAATTAATGCTCAAAAATGTTTCGCCCGTACGGTAAAAGAACTTTTTCTGAAATTTCGCTCCGGCACTTGTATTATTTTGTTTACCACTCTACCCAATTCAGCGATCATTTTTCTTTTACCTGTTTCAAAGTTTAAAACTTCCTGTCTGCCGCCCCCTTAATTCGAATTCGAGTATTTATTCTTCTGTCAGGGCCGGGGATTTCAGCCCCGTGTTCAACAGCATCCTTCTAAGGAATTTTAATTACGTTTACCCTTCTATTTCGTATTTGTGTTGGCTTTATTTCAACTTAAATTAAATTTATTCGAATTTTTGCGGTTGTTTATAAGAGATATTGACTGGGGTCGAAAGAGGCGATCTTTGAACTTATCGGGAATTTTAATTGAAATATAGGAAAGTTTTGCTTTCTTATCGTTCTTCTTTCTGATTCAAAATCCTTAAGCTTTATTTATGCGATTCTTTATCTGCTAGAGTACTATATTAGTAGTTAATGCATCAAGTATATGCACAATTTTTCACATTCTGATATGCGAGGTACCTACACTTAATATAAATTATTATATGCGACGGGATATTGAAAATTAGTTGATTTAATCTAAAAGATATATAAAAAAATCAACGAGATCACTAAAGACCGAAATTGCGAAAAAGGTAAGTGAATAGATAGTTTGATACAGTGGCGTGCGCCATTACTTCAATTTATGAAAATATCTGTATATCAAAATGTATATAAATTGATTTAAATTTTTTTCTGTGGGTATATTGGATTCGTACTATTATATTGTATAGTAAAAAAGAAAAAACACGAAGTAGACACAACGATAAAGCTAAATTGAATAAAACAAAATAACAAAAGTGTGTGTGTGTGTGTTAAGTGTGTCTGTGTTAAGTAGCAACGAGTTGAGTTAATTTGCAATGAATGCAGTAGCTGCTATATGGGGCAAGCAGGCCGAAGTTTTCAGACCAGATTCAAAGAACACCAATCTGCGTACCTACTAAAGAAACAAAATTCTAATTTTGCGAGACATCTCACAGATACCGGACATATATTTCCGACAAGTTTAATTTAATATATTTCCGGTAAGTTTCCTTTTATTATAGTTATTATAGGCTATCATAACTATAGTTATTCGAGGCTAATATTGAATACATAATAAATTTCTATATTTTTTCAATTTTTCGACGAAACTATCAATTTTATCGAAAAATGTTATTCAACCTTTTTTGTAGACCATTCCATTTCCTATAAATTTTCGTTAATACATTTTTTGAAACTCCGTAAGGATCATGAGTTATTTAAATTGAAATCTGAGTTTTTCTAAATAATCGGATTTTTATTGTTTATAACCGATTATAAAATTAAAATTATTCAATTTTTCAACTGAAAATTACTTACTTAATTATTAACTTAAATGGTAAAAAAACATGTACTTATTTAAGCTAAAAATAATTGATTTACTTTATTTATTTCTACAAAAAAGTTTGAAAAGAAATGAAAGTTTCGAACGAAAATTTTCTACGAAAATGAGGTCAAGACGGGCGAAACACAAAAACCAAAAAAATGATTTTGTATTATATAATTTATATGATACTAATATCTTTCAAGGGCTTCATCTTATACCGCGATTTTATAAGCTGCACCGTGGTTCTTATTCCAAGAATCACAAGTTTGCTCAGCATTTTTGATTCGAGTAATATTAATCCATTGTTAAGTATTCTTTATTGTGAGTGAGGTGTACCAGTCTTTTGCAAATATATTCGGAAGGTGCAAATATATTTGAAAGATTTTTCTTTAATTCCCGGAGATTTACTATATTTTGAAAATATCTCAATTCAGAAAATAACTGATTTCACTGAATTAGCAAATCAAAAATCATTTGAAAACAGTCAATTGAAAAAATATTCTAGTTAAAAAATAAGTATAGTAAATCTGTATTTTTCAATTTGAATAAGCGCAAGCTTTTCTAAAAGTTACTCAAATATAATAAGCAATTTTCAGTTGAAAAATTGCATTTTTCGATAAAATTGATAGTTTCGTCAAAAAATTGAAAAAATGTAAAAATGTATTATGCATTCAACTTTAGCCTCGAATAACTTTAAAAAAAGTAAATTTATCGAAAATTGATAAGAGACCTTCCTTGAAGAACGTTCAATTTCCTACAAAGAATAGTCTTTCTACAATAATGTTCCGCTGAAGAGCTATAAAATTCCAAAATTAAAAAAAAATAATTCCTATGTTATTTAAATGGTAAATTGAAATTTGCGATGCGGCACCCTTTAATATTAATATTAAGAGCTCTAACTTTCACAGTATTTTTTTTTCTCGTCATTTCTAACAATATTTTCGATACCTTTAATCGATCGATATCTTAATTTAATGTTTAATGAATTAAATTTAATGATCTCAGATAATTTCATCTCAGACAAAAAATGGAATTAACTAACTGAGAATTTTCCTGCGATGACTTACCACGACTTTCGACGTTGATTATCTCAACAACAGTGCATCGATCAACTCACTTTGACTTTTGGCGATGAACCACTAACTAAAACCACTGTATATCTAAAGTAATTTAAAGAAAGTCGTCCAAAATTGGTTGTTGTACCATAAAACATCGATATTGTGCGGAACTCCGCATAATTTGACAATCGCTCCAAAAAAAGGCTCGTGTCGATTGGTGCAAATAAATGTTAAAAAAATACAAGCGTGGGGTATCCAAAGCTATGTATAACATCTCCACAAGTGACGAATCTTGGATCTATATGAGCCCGAAAGTAAACAGCAGTCGACTGTATGGGTCTTTCAAAATGAGTCAAACCTAACAAAAGTTGTTCGCGCAAGAAGCACTTCGAAGCAAATGGTAGTTTGTTTTTTTTAATAAATGTTACAAAATGGCTACCGTGCCATTAGAGAATCGTAGAATGGCCAATTCTGAAGGGTACACAACTATTTGTTTGCGAAAAGTATTTGCAGAAATAAGAAAAAACAACTCGCGACCCAGGATCATTCTTCACCAACAACTCAATATCTGGCCGGCCAAAACATTGAATTGATGGGTCATCCGCTGTACAATCCTGATTTGGCACCCAATGATTTCTTTTTGTTCCCCATACGTAAAGAATAAACTACGTAGTCAACGATTTTCGACGCCAGAAGAAGCGGATGATGCGTTCAAAATGCATGTTTTGGAGATACTTCAACCGAAATGAAAAAATGTTATAAAAATTGGCTCAAACGTATGCAAAAGTGTATCGATCCTCGTGGAGACTATTGTGAAAAACAATAAAACCATTATAAATATTTGCTTTTATTTATTATTCCGGATACATAAATAGTAACCCTCGTATATAGGATAAAAAGCTGTCATACTTTATTCGTACTTGATAATGTAACATTGTTTACGAAATTATAGTCAGAAAGTTAAAAATAAATGAAGTGGTACATAAAAATAAATAAAATTGTTATATTTAATTTAAAAATGAAGTGTTACAAAGCTACAATCAAAAGCTACAAAGCTACAACAATGTTACAAAGGACAAATCAATCAATTATTTGACAAGGCTAAAGTTAGTATTCTTTATTCTTTAAAACGAATCAGTATTTAACGACTATATATATATATGGGGGATCTTGCCCGAACTGCGGCAAGATTCCGCTCGTAGTGATCACCATTCAACTCTTACATTTTACATAAATAATCCTTTTTACATCTCTGTTGGTCTGCAGTCTGAAAATTTGCTTCTTATATTAAATCCTTAACATAATCGTTAGCCTTCTTTTGACTAATTTTGACATTTATTTATGATAAAAGTAATATTAACTTAATCTTCAAAGTAATCTCCCCCACTTTCTATATGTTTTGGCTCTCTTTTAGATAACTGTCGAATCCGAGACCGAAGAAAACTTGATGATTTCAGTGTAATGTGGTTTTAAAATTTTCTCGGCTTCCTCAAGAGATGTGAAGCGGATAACAGCTAAGTGATGTTACAGGGATCGGAAGTGATGAAAATCAGTGACCATTTCCAGAGTTCTTTTTAGCGTATTTGGCCATGCGTTGTTTTGAAGCAAAATTATTTCCTTTTTTTTCCTAAAATCAGTTGTTACTGATAATGGGCAGCAGTGATTATTTGAACAGATTGGATCTGATCGACACCCAGGTCATCAGACCATTTACACAAAAACATCTTTTTGGCATGGATTCATCACCTAGATTAACTTTTCATCACTTTTCATCACAAGTAGTCAAAATCTTATTATGCAGGAAGTTCTTCTTCTTGAATCTGGAGAGTAGAGAGGGAGAATGACGCAACAAGATCAAAGCATCTAGTCTTATTCCCATATGTGCGTTCAAAGGGGCTCGCGGTTCAGGGGCAGGGCTAAAACGATTCTTCTTTTAAATTTTCTCTAGTTTTTCTATGTAAACAATTAGAAATAGCTTGTGGTGTTCCTGATCGAGCTCTAGAAGTGTATGACAAGGATTTTCTTTCAGCAGTACTTCCAGTTTTGCATTTTCCACTCACTTTTTTGTTTGGCTGTCATGACTCTCTATCATTAGTCAATATTTCAAATTCGAAAGTGCTAGAAACTGTACGAAATAACAATATCTCTCAAAGTCACACAAATCGTGTTCTGAGCTAAGAATTTTAGTTTAGTTGAGAGGCGAAAACGAGACATTATATCAAATGTTGCTTTTTCGATCAACATCGCGCCTATACCTTTTTTTTTTAGATAATATTCATAATAAGCTACATATTCATAACAGTATACATTGTCTTGAAGTTGAAAGATTGCACTTTAACATAACCATACGACCGAAAAAAAAATGGTTCAAAAAATTCTGCAGTCCAAGAAACTTAGCGTTCGAGAATTAAGTTGAGAACGTAATATATCTGACTGAGTTCTGCGTCTCGATTTATTCCCTGGATTTGTGTATTGTCCAACAAATCGTTAAAAGTTCAAACTTTGTACAATATATACAGGTATGTAAATATAAAACCGGAATTTTCGTATAGGAAATACACGTATATTGTATGAAAATTATAAAAATTGTTTTATTCCAAGTATTGCTCATCTCTAGTTATACATTTTTCCCACCTGTCTGACAATTGGTGGATGCCACGCCAAAAAAACTGTAGCTCTTTTGAGACAAAGCAGTCATCGAGCCATTTTCGTACATTTTGTACAAAATGGCCGCTTTTGATTTTTTTTAAACCACTCAAAGCACTGTGATTTATCAAGAGCATGCTTACCGTAAGCTTCGACAAGCATTTGATACGAAATGGAACAGAAAATCAATGCTGTCCGCAAATCGTAATTTTCAAGCACAAAATTCGACATGTTCAAAGCTATTACAAACTATGCTGTTGTATGACACTTGTGTGTTGAAAATCTTTGTCAGATGTCAACAAGGAAATGGCTCCAATGACGCGGTTTGGCGGTAACTACTTTGACAGTTAGGACCATTTATGGGCAAATTTCAGTTTCATATGTATGTACAGACCTGGTAAAGTATGAAATTGAACCAACAAAACAAACAGGTAAAGAAGCGATCAATATATATTATTCTTGTACTTTAGCCACCTAGTATAAAGATTGAGAAAGCATCTACAATTTCTGAGTTAAATAAAAAATATTAACTTAAATAAATATATTAAAAAAGTGATTTTAACAAATATGAAGTAATATCTATAATATGAAAAAGCATCAACGAAACCTGGGCAAAATCTGAGTACCGTAACCAGAAAAACAAATATTTCATAACGGATATATTGAAAATGTAATGGCTTGATCCGTAAAATGTTCAGATCATCTCCATCTCCTTTTTTCTAGATTTTCTAGTTACTCTTTGAAATAAACTGTGCTTAAAGATCGGATATTACTTTCTGGGAAGCAGATGTACCTAAATTACTCAAATATGCCTTTTAGTTTCCGTACTTTCCGGTGCGTCGACATTATTAAATTTTCTTCCGTTTTCCGTTTTAGACAAGCGGAACCTTTGCTAAAGAAATTTTCCGATTTGCTTTTCAAATTTTCTTTTAAAGGTCCTTTTTTTTCCTTATTGTACAATAATATGGACATTTCCATTAACCATTAAGATTATAATCAAGAGTCAATTAAATTACGTTATTTTGTGAATGAAATATACAGGATTCATCGCATTCCTAAATTTTTTGCATTTTTATCCCTTAACTGTCCATTAATATCCATTAACATTTATATCACTTAACATCGAGTAAATAGTATACATTAAATTTAGTCTAAAAACCGAAGTTTCTTGTGCTGATGGGTAAAAATATTAAAAAAGTGTTGCGGTGATAAAAGTGCTTCAAGGCCTTTAGTGATGGTAGAAAAGCTGTTGACGGCGAATCTCGTTCGAAAAGACCTTCTACGGCAACCAGTGAACAAATTTAATAAAGAATATTATTTTTACGATGTAAAAAAAGTCCGGATTTGTGGCAAAACAATTCATGGTTGTTGCATCACAATAACGCACTATCGCACACCACAATAGTTATTCGTCAATTTTCCGCCGAAAATTTAAAAAATTCCCGTCCACAAGTACCATCTTCCTGAGATATAGTACCGAGTGACTTTTTTTCACGACTGCCGACGCCATCATGGACGCCGTTTTGAGTTCATAAAAACTAAAGATTTCTCTGCCAGCTTTGAAGGTAATATCAGAAGTCGAGTATAAACATTTTTCAGAGATTAAAAATATAGTTTAGACTAACAAAATTGCATTGAGCAAGGGTTATTTTGAAGGACCTAAAATAAATTTGTATTAATAAATAAATATGTTGTGTTATATTTTAATAGTAACTTTTTTTTTTGGATCATAGTAATATTAGATATATATTCATGAGAAGACTTTACTGATTTTTAATGCTTTTTTGCATTTCATTTAGCTGGTTATTAATTTTTTTGGCCTTTTCACAGAAATGGTTTATCGCATCCCATTTTCAAGTAACTGCTTCTTTTTTATATCATGGTTGATTGAAATTATTTACAACACGACTCTGGTTTAAAAAATGTAGAAATTACCGCAAGACCGTAGAGGGGGTATTTCCACATTATTCTACGAACTTTTAAAGGCGGTTTTTTTGTTTTCTATAGTTTAGTTTGTTTCTGTCTCATTTGCAGTATGGTAGAGCGGGGCTAGTTGAGCAACTTTTCGCTTGATCTTGCTCTACTCTTCGCTAATTGATTCTTACTCTGTTAAGTTCGTAATTTACTCTTCTTCAAAACGTCTAGCGGTGTAAAATCGATCCGAGTACAAGTTTAAAAGTTATTGTCGGAAATGCGAGAGCGCTCAAAGTGGTTCAACGTGCCCCACTAGTGGGGCTAGTTGAGCATGGGTATGAGGCTAGTTGAACAATGGATAAATGGACTTGATGATTGTATAGAATGATCTGAATACAAAATAATTGTAATCAACAAGCAAATATTTATGTACTATGATTATTACATACTCATATTGTTATTATATCTCTGGAAAAATTAAATTAAAATCAAACAAAATTAAATCTTTCCAGTCTTTGGATTATTATTACACATTTTATATTTAAGTAAATATGAAGTTTAATTAAATATGAATCCAGTTTTCTCCAGGTATGCTCTCAGAAAATTGCCCGTAACAAACCAGGTAAGCGTACTCGTCTCTTTTTTCTGTACGCATCCTAAAATGTAATAATAATCATTAATACAATTATCAATATAAGTAATTTTAATTAGTAAACTTTGTGTAGAATCATCACGTGCACAAATTAATTGATGGTTATTAATTTATTAAAGAAAAATTTGATTTCTGCAATGAACATCTAGTGGGGTTAGTTGAGCAAACATTGATCGCGCATTGCTCAACTAGCCCCAACTGAGGCAACAAAATAAAAATTATGTTAAAACAATCATAAGAGTTAAAAATAAATAACCATCTATAATCGAATGAACAATAATTAAGCAATATTTAAATACTTACGTGGTCCTTATTATGTGTTTTTATACGAGTATAGTAGAAAAGTTATGATGACCTGCAATTGTTTTTACGCCGAAAAAAACGAAGTGTTCTCATATTTTATCGGAGTACCGGACAACAATTGACAGTCGCGCAATGTATTCCCCTTTCATAACCCCTTCTTTTCGCCATTTACACTTTTGCTCTAGGTTGCTTAGTTTTCGAGATATTTTGATTGCACAACTTGTCCCTATAATTAACTAGCCCTGCTCTACCCTACAGTCAAGTGTTTAAATCAATTTTTTATAATATGGCAAGTCACAGCTAGATTTATATTCGAGGAAGTCAAAAAAGCCTATAATTTATATGTTGTGCTAAGTGCCAAATTGGAGATCAAGATAAAAATTGGGCTCCTCATGTTTGCTATGTGAGTTGTGACGTAAATTTAGTGTAGTGGGTGCATCGCAAGATTTCTATGCCATTTGCTGTTTCTATGGTGTGAAGAGAACTGACCATGTAATTGATTGCTACTTAATATGGCACTAAAACAGAGGGAATTTCAAAAAGCAAAGGGATAACATTCAGTATCCTAATTTCCCGTCTGCACTTCCTCATTACTCATTCGTAGCACTTCCTCATAGCCAGGAACTACCAGTATGGATTGCGCCTTAAAACCAGGAAACATGTTGTTCCCGGTAATTCTAATTCTTCATCCAGATCTGATCCACAACTTCCTGAGAACATCAGTTGTGATCCAACATTTTGAACAACTACAAGTAAATCTCACTTAGTAACTCAGAATTGGGTTTGTCAAAACAAAAATCGAAACTTCTTGGTTTTAGATTTCAACAGTGGAACCAGTTAGATAAAAATGTAAATGTTTCATTTTACCGAAAACGGAATGTAACATTTTCAAGTTTTTATAAAACGGAAAGATCGCCATGTGTCTGTTGTAATATTGATGGTTTAATGAATGAGCTTAATATAGAATATGTAGCTTTCGAGTTGATTATCTTCATATATTCAGCCTAAAAGCCTAAAAGCAGTCCTGCCTTATATTGGAAACAGCATTGCCTTATATTGGAACACTTCTTCCAAGCAAGCTGGGAAAAGAAGAGGCGATATTGCGTCACCCTGCCGTATACCTCTCTGTTCATTAATTCCAACCTCAAGATCATCAAGATGGACTATATGGTCGCTGTAGCTTTAGTATATGTCGATCCTAGTAGGTTTACATAGGTTTTCTCTACAGCTTGGTTAAGCAATGCATTTATTATGGCCTGTTCTGTGATTGAATCAAATACTTTTTCATAATCGATGAAAGCCAAGCACAGTAACAAAGTATATTCGCTGTGTCTTTCTATAACCTGCTGTAGAACCTGGATATAATCCATTGTACTGAATGCACTTCTGAATCCTGCCTGCTCTTTTGGATGTGCGTCATTAAGTTTTCATAATATTCTTTTAGATATCATCTTGGTGAAAATTTTGTACAGCACTGATAGGAGGATTATTGGACGGTAGTTCTTTAAATCTTCCTGTGCTTCTTTTTTACATAAAAAAATCCCTTCTGCATTTTTCCATAAGTTGGGTACTTTTTGCTCTTTAAGGCATTCTGAGTATAATTTTGCTACTGTTTTCCAGCTACCAGCTTTTGACACCTCAACAGTTATACTATCCTTTCCTGGAACCTTGTCATTTTTTATCGAGTCTATAACCTTTGTCACTTCCTCCTCAGGATATCTGGCATTTGTTTTTCAGTGGGCATTGCTGTTCTTGACTGGTTCTGATCCTCATATAACATTGAAATAAAATCTTCGGTCAATCTCTAATATTTTCATCCTTTCCCTGCACACTGTACCATCCTCACGCATTAACGCAAAAATTTGCGTTCTTTTCTTTCTCAGTTTCTGTTTAGCATTAGTAATTCCCATGTTTTCTTCCAGTTTCTTGCTCTAGCTGCATGTTGAATCGGCGCGTTTCCTCTCGAATACGTGTTCTTATAGTTTTGCTCAACATGCTTGACCCTGTCAAAAGGATTACCTGCATTCTTCATTCTCCATCTGTTTTTTGTTAAATTTGATCTCAATGGAGATTTTTGTCTGTTTGAAACGTTTATCTTTTGGTTCTATTGAAACAGCCATTTCAAACACATTGTCGGCGATTTCTTCATATTGATCTGTAATTTCTATCTCCTCCAGATATTGCAACATAGCAAAACGGTTCGACAGAACAATCTCAAAATCGCTGTCCTTCTCCAACAGCTTCCCAAAATCCACTTTGTCCCCTTTTAATCTTATCATTCTTTACCGCTCTTTTTGGCAGTTTATCCTAATCTTTGCTCGTACCATTCGGTGGTCACTTCCAACATTAAAGTGGTTAATGACAGTACAATTGCAAAATATTGTTTTATCGTTTGGCATGATGTAATAAATTTCACTTGTGAGTCCAGATGGACTTTTCTATGTCCATTTTCTGCTGATATTTTCCTTATGTTGGAAACAAAATCCAATCGACTTAGCAACTTAGATGTAGTACTAAACAGCCTAGCTGTAGATTTAGAGGAGTTTAATTTCAGATTATGTGCTAATGAGAGTCTTTTAAGTTTGTTTAACTAATTATTAATGATGTTATAGGCCCTAAAGTATTCATGTAGAGGAAAACTGATATATAATTGTGTGTAATCAGTATAAGCCTGCATTACCATGATCTGAAAAGAACGCAAAATATCAGAGTCTGAGACACCACAAAGAACATTCACTTCTAATCTACAATCTAGCAACAATTTCACTAGATTAACCGATGATTTGTCAAACCCATAGTATGACAATTTCGCACATAAGAGGTTGTGGTTTAATGTATCGAACGCCTGAGAAAAATCCAGTAATACAAGCACGTTAGCTAAGCCCCTGTCATAGCTGTTAAATAAATAACTAGTCATAGAAGCCAGAGCTGTGGACGTTGAAAAACCAGTTCTAAAGCCACATTGCAAATCGGAGATTATTTTATTGGAGGCGAAACACTCGTACATCTGTTTACCCAAAATTTTCTCAGAGTTTACCCAAGATTTTCTCTCTTAGAAACAACTGGAAGTATGCTAATAATACGCAGGTCAGAAAATGAAGAAGGTTTACCATGTTTCAGAAGAGGAATCCCTATAGCCTGCTTTCAAATTAAAGAAAAGTAGTTTTGCTCTATACAATATATTAAGTATATATACATCAAGAAAGGGACTGCAATACCGTAGCATCCACATAGAAATATTATCAGCACCTGCCGCATCTTTTTTTAAACTAAACAACATATCATCCATTCAACCGGAACGACAATGCGCCTGCCGAGGGAAATTTATTCGAATAGTAGTAAGTTATCCTTTCATTGCAATTATAATTTACATCCGAAACAAAATGCCCAAAATGCCGGTTTATAAGTTCAGACTAATTTATTTTCCTCATATTATTTGGTTAATTGTATTGTCAAAGAAATTCTTTTTTCACGACTCGTCTCTGAAACAACAAAATGTCTCAATTATTTATATGCTAATCCAATTACGATTAGATTTTGATAATTTATATTTACGCAGAGCACATTCCCTATGTGTGGCTATCTATTGCACTATAAGCAATCGCAAATTTGAGGTCAACCAATGGGCCTTTGGCTTAGTTATGCTACGGGTAACCATGTCAAAGGCCGAGACCGTTAAATTATTAAATATTAAATATACCGATTTTCTTATCAATATTTTTTCGTAAAATATTATATTCAAATTTAAGAAAGATATATAATGCATACATTGCTGAAAGTTAAATTTATTAAATATACGGTAAGATATTATCTTAGGAGATAATTTGTCATCGGATCAAATCGGAGCAAATATTAATTTGTAATCTGAGATATTGGTGTCGAGAGTACCATATATATGCAACTTCACACTCAATCAATGAACTTGATCGTTCGGATACTCTTGGAGACTCATTTAATACCTGAGACATATCATAAGCCTCCCAACATATGCTAATTGATTTAGTATTAAAGAAATTTACGTTGAAATCACATATACACATTATCCTATTAAAAATTGTGCCAATGTAGGAATAATGCCAAATAACTCAGCAAACATACCAACACCTACATCAAGCGGTCTGTACAAAACGCCAATACAGTTTCGGACATCTTATTACCTTTATATCGACAAATAAATACTCAACATTAGGGCTCAAAACAGAGTCAAAATTAAATTCATTATAGTTAATATAATCGCCCACAAATGCACCAACATCACCACCCCGCCTGTCTCTTCTATCTTTATGAAAGAATTTAAAACCAGGTATGACAAAAGCTTCAAGCGGAGCATGTAGCTCAGCCACGTCTCAAAAATCAATATTATGTCATAAATATTTGAGTGCACGGTAAAAATAAGCTCACCAAAGTCAGTAAACATAGAACGCATATTTATACGATCAAGTTTCGTTGTTCAATGCTGTAACCAAATTCACATCAATGTAGATTTAAACAAAAACAAAATTTGTTAAATATAATCTTTGTTTATAAGTAAAATTAAAGGCAACAGGTGACATGCAAATTTAGGCAACAGTATAAGCGTTTTGCCAATATTAAATTTTAAATTAGCGATTTGAAATAGAAATGTGTGTGATTTTTTAGCAATGAGGATGCTGATTTTTGGCAAAATGCATTATGGACATGCTACTATTGACAAAAAGTTGTAAATAATAGTGGTAATTATATAATCAACTAAATAAATATTTACGTAAACTATTTGCATTTTTGTTCCTCTTCAAAAAATTCCAAAGAACTTTCCGGATAACCCGATAGAAATAATGCCTTAAATTGTTTGAAAGTTATCTCTAAAACTACATAGAAAAAATGCTCCAAGAATTGAAAATATAACGTTGACGTGGATGCATTTGAGTGACAGGAGTGGCAGTAAATAAATTTGAAGTTTAATTTTTTATAAGATCAGCCTTGGATCTTTTAAATTAGATATCATGATAATATTATTAAATTACTTCATTAGATATTGAATTTAAAAGAAACGAATTTATTCAGCCATTAGATAATCGACAAAAAAGCAAGGAAAACTTCCAAAAAGAAGTTTTTTAGACGACGCGCACAAACGCCTGCCAATGACAAGTTTGGCAAAGTAATCGGTCCGAATTATCGAATTGTTAAGCAACTCGAACGTATTCAAATGCGGTAAAGTTGGTGCCGTGATTGCGCGGTCAGAAGCAATCAAACATTCTATAGTTTCACGCAATTTACACTTGCAAATGTCGGAAATTTAAGACGGAATATCTTACTTAATTAACTGAACGTATTGGACGACAGAATTGGATGTGTTGATTGCTGTTGGAGTATTATTCGCTATCGAGGCGACGCGGGAGTTTCGTATGAGTCATTCACCTGGAATAACTTTGATCGTTCTCTCGATTTTCGATTACACTATATCAAAGTTTGCTGTTGAGAAATACCGAATGAGCCACGCTCTATATTGGCTTTACAGATTGATTTTAGGTTTTTTTGTGAACAATATGATTACATTCGTATCATAGTACGAACATTTGTTTGCTTTTTTATTTAACTTATTGACATTACTAAATAGTTACTATTATTAGATATCAATTCTTCTATTGGAACCTGAGGTCTGAAATACTAAACTCTAAAAAGATTTACAACTAAATCTCAGATCAATTTTTTACACTTCTCGATGTGCGTTTCGCTAACCATGTTAAAACCATCGGGAGATGATTGGATATGGTTAGCGAAACACGCGCCAAGAAGCTTAAAAAAGTGATTTGGTGTTTTTTAGTATTAATTTTTTATATATTATTTTAATACTACAAAAAGTTCAAAATAAATATACAAGATGCATCTCAAAAAAACAGATTTTTTCTACAAAAATCATTATTTTTATTCAAAATAGTCTCCTTGCGCCTCAATATAACGTTTTTCATGGCCAATTAGGTTGACGAATTAACTTTTCAGCTCGGCCAAAGATATGTCCTCCAGGACCATCGGTCGACGCCTTTTGAATGGCTTCATCTTTCATTGCCAAATAAAATTTTTCGAAGAGACAGAAGTCGCAGGGAGCCAAATCAGGCGAATATAGTAAATGACTGATGGTTAAAATGCAACAAGCGACAGATGCCTTGTTGGCAGTATTGTGCCTGCACACGACAAATACGCAACAACATACGCTTTATAACACCAAGGTAAAATAACATTGGCCGTTTGACCAGGTTGAATAAGCTCCTTGTACACAATTCTCTCCGAATCGTAGAAACCAATCAGCATTGTTTTGATTTTTGACTTCTCGAGATGGCTTTTCTTCGGATTTGGCTCGCTCGCGTGCTTCTATTAGGCACTTTGACGCTTGGTTTCTAGATCATATTGAAAACACCACGTTTGATCACCAGTAACAATGCTGTACTTAAAGTTTTCGTTCTTTTTTGACTCTTTAATTAATGCTGGATTCGGAGCAATTTTTGCTCATCACGCAATTTGGAACAAAACGTGCACAAACCTTCCGAGGTTCCCAATCAATGTTACTTTGAGTAACCATGGAATTTTTCGGACTAGGATGTTCGTTGTCCTTGATGTATGTCCTCACCATACATTCATGAACTGAAACGTTTCGGTTAATGTTTTACCTAGGTTAATGTTTATTATAATGCTTATAATGTTGTCATACCGACACTTTAAGCGATAACTTGACTTTTACTGATCCGAATGTCATGAAATTTTATCAGAATGTCAGTAAAAGATGGACCTGTCCAACGCCTAACCGCCCCGTCAAACGATACCGATAGCTAAAATTATAATATATATATATATATATATATATATATATATATATATATATATATATATATATATATATATATATATATATATATATATATATTTTTTTAATAATATAATGATAACAGGACAATTTGCTAGTACCAACTATCCCTATATGAAATGTAAAATTATGGATTATACATAGTCACTAAATATCTGTGTATATTAATAACTAATAACATGTGTATTTGATTCCTGCATACTTCTATGTTTGCAAATCTATACTTTTGTTTTTTTTGACTTAACATTCTGTCAATACACTGTTCTATGTCTGTCTCTGCACTATATCTTTATCAGTTTTCTTCATGCATTTTTTCAGTGTCGTTTTGCTTACCATACTGGTTTCTGTTGTCTCTTGTGATCCATTCTTATGATATTTGCAAGCAATTTTAAATATTGCCTTTCTATACTTTCAATGATTGGTTCTATATTTCATTCTTGCCTCATCATTTTGTTTATAATTCTGTATTTCCTTATAGTGCCTTTAAAATTGCTCTTAGGTATTCTATTTATATAATTTGTGTTTTACTTTTTTCTTGTGTTGTTAGTACTCAATAATCGTATGTAAGTATTTCTTTCAAGATTGTTGAATATTTAGTTCAAGTTGCAGTCTTATATTTTTGCTGATATCTTCCTTGTTGAAAATCTATTATTATGTACACAGTATTTACTATTTGCTTTATTTGTGCCTCAGTTTTGCTATTTTTATGGATATTATCTTTCGGTTATTTACATGTTCTACTATGCTCAAAAAGTAAAGGGACTTTTTAAATAAAGCACAAATTATTTATTTATTCATGCAAATTTATTTTATATCAAATTAATCAAATTCATTTAGATTAAATGAATTTCCATCAAATATTGCCTACCTCGGTTAAATTAATCAAATTAATTTGAGATTAATCTCAATTAATCTCCTCTAACTGCAATATATTTATTTCAATGATTGTTTTTTCAGGCTTCGAAACAGTCTGTTTTCTACGGTTCTGGATTTTCTTCTAAGCGACGGGCGAACTCTTTTGAATAACTTCAATGGACTTCTATGAACTCATGAAATAGTTTTCTCATTCAAGGGAACAGAAAGGAGTCATACAGTTGCATTATCTGGCACAATTGGTGCTTGTGGAATGATATTTGATTTTTACCGACAAATTGTCGCTAGTGATGCAAAAGTCATGAACTATTTTGTTACGGTAATATCTACAATGTCGTTGTGTACCTTTATTATTTAATCGGTGATTTCTTTGCACAAAGACGTTGATTCTGACAATGTTTTCTTCGAAGCTTAACGAGGAATGTCTTCTTGAACAAAGTGAATTTTCAACTGCGTATATAACATCACTATAATTATTTTAGCACTTGTATTTTTTTTTTGATATAGCTTTATTACCATAACGATTTCTTAACATTTTTAATGCATCAATATAAGAAACTTCATCTTCTAGGCAACATTTAATGCAAATTCTTTACCCGATGAATTTACCCATTTAAAAAATTGTCAACAAAAATTTTTAATAATTGCAGAAGATTGACTAACTTAATATGAATGATAAAAAATTTCTATTGCATATCAATGACAGTCATAGCAACTCAAAAAAAAGTATCTATGCTTAAATCTCGCGAATGTTTAAGTCACTTTACTTTTTAACCATAGTAGTATTTCAGGTAGTTAGTGTTCTTGTTCAATAATTTTGTTATTTAGTTTAAACAGCTCAAGAGTTGTTCAAACAAACAGTTTTAAACTTCTGTTTCGTTGAAAATTATTTCACATGTTCAAATTGCGTTAGTTATTTAAGATGATAAAAATAATTATATAATATACAAAAAAGAATGATAAGCAAAAAATAATACAAGACGATCTGCGAAATTGGTACTAATTTCCATATTTGTGTATCCTATCGGTAGTTTTGTTAGTTTTCCTTTCTTTTTATATATTACATTGTCAATTATTACAAGGGCTGTATAATAAGTCCCCGGCCTAGGCGAGAGGTGGCGTTGCTAATATTTAAAAAGTATTTAAAAAGTAACATTTTGACAACAATACTGTCAAAATGTCAAGCCGCTGCGTGGTCTAGTTTATGTTTAAACAGAATAGCTTTTGCGATTTTTCAGTAATGCGAAAAACTGAATATCAAGCAGTTACAAAATAGTTGTTTTTGAAGAAGAAAACAAATGGTGATATTAAAACGGAGCTCAGCAAAGTTTATGGGGACTCTACACCTTCGTTATCAACCATAAAATATTGGAGAGCTGAATTCAAAGGTGGCCGTACAAGCATTTTTAATGAAAATCGTTCAAGTCGTCCAAAGGGCGTGAGATTGCTGAGGCTGTGGGCATCTCAATTGAACGGATGCGGAATAGTTTAACAACTCATTTGGATATGAAAAATCTTTCCGCAAGTGTGTCAAATTCAAAATAATGTTAAGCGATGTTAAAACGCAATCGGAATTATGTTTGGCATCCGTTTATAATTCTTGACAAAACATGGATTCATCATAGCACACCAAAGACCAAAGAACAGTCACGCACACTCAACGAACACTTATTTTAAAGGGTTGGTGCAATCGTATTTTTTAGATGGGATACAAAAGATTAGACTAAGTGCATCGAACAGAAAGATGATTACGTTGAAAAATAAAATAAATTTTGCACATAAAATTGTTTTTTCTTATCAATGCAAGGTACTTATCATACAACCCTCGTATATTGAATAGTGTCGGTCTCAGTATCCCAGGTGAGGTTGGTGTAAATCTATAATTGGACAAATATATATAGAAAAAATAAATTATCTCTCTTCCTTTCTAGTTATTTACCAAAAGTTAGTAAATATGTCAAATTTTAATATGAATAGTATTCCAATTTTTTGTGATTACAATTATTTAAATATTCTCTAAGTAACATAACTGAGAATAAAATCAAACTGTAAACCTACGCATAGAGAAACATTCACAAACTGAAACACAATCGATATGAGAACCGAAATAATTTTTAAACGAATTCAAATAAGGAGCACATTGAAAGTTTCCACATCAGACCTTATGACCCTTTGATATTCTCTTCTTTTCTGTAATTGGCTGACTTTTCTTTTTCGAATTCGGAGATCTGAAACGGAGGAGAATGTTACCTTGTTAAGTCTAAACGATGAAAAGTTTTTACTTCAATAGTTACGTTAAACATCAAATGATCGTCGAGATGAACAAGGAGAAATTGGGGTCGTAATTTTTTTGTCGTTTTAATTGGAGCCAGTAAACTGGCGGCAAAAAAATACGAGCAAAATGTTTTGCTATGACGAAAAGAGAAGTAAATATGCTTTTTCTTTTTAGAAATAACTGAAAAATTTGCTGCAGGCGGAATTTTTAATAAATATATATTTATAAATATTTTTGACCGATGTTTAGAAATACCTATATTTATGTTTGATTCCACTTGATTAAATCTTCTTTGTTAAATATTTTAAAACTGCTAAGCAGTTTCTTACAACTAATGAAACACATTGAGTTATCTGACAATATTCGTCCATCTCTCTGACAAACTTTCTATTCCATTTTTGAAAAATGACGGTGATTTTGAATTAAAATATTCTTCAAGAGCAATTCTGGCTGCAGTATATTTGGTGCAGCATTAGGAGAATGGTGAGTGAGGAAGTTATTCCCAGTCTAACTCTTTGATTTTTTCTTGAGTGATTCTGGCACTATGAGGTCTTGCATTGTCATGCTGCAGAATACCAACTATTCGATTAATTAATCTTGGAGGTTTTTGAATCAAAGCCATATTTAGTACATTAAGATGAACAGAGTAATATTCAAACACTTATAGTTTCATTAAGATTCAGAACTTCATAGTAAATTATTCCTGTTAAATCCAATCATGCTGGCAGAAACAATTTTTACGGCGAAGACCTAGTTTTTTAGTTGAGTTCAACATATTTAAATTACAGTTATTACATATTTTAAATCAACGACCACATATTTTACTATGTAAGGCACCAGGATAAATACTCCATTTCAATTGCTTCACTCTTCTAATGATGTCACACACCTTCGTTTTTTCCCTGATCCATACGCAGGGCTTTCTGTCTCGTCGTAATGCCTAACATACCGTAATGCATAATATACTATAGTATAATTTTGCCAGTGTTTTATGTAACGTCCGACCACCAGCTTTTACCATTTCGACAGTTACACTGTCCTTTCCTGATGCCTTACCGTTCTTCATCAATTATATAGCACTGTTACTTCCTGCACTAGGATATCTGGCATTTGTTCTTCCATAGGCATTGTTGCCCTTGATTGGTTCTGATCTTCATATAACTGGGAATAAAATTTTCTGACAACCTCTAACATTTGCGTAGGCGTCCTGCACACTGTACCATTCCCGCGACTTAAGGTATAAATTTGCGTTTTCTGTTTCCCAGCTTCTGTTTAGCCTTGTTAATTCCTTTGTTTTCTTCCAGGGTTTTTTGCACTAGCTGCATGTTGAATCAGCACGTGTCCTATCTATTTGAAGCACATTGTTGGCGATTTCTTCATATTGAACTGATATTTCCATCTCCTCCGGATCTTGTAACACAGCAAAGCGGTTTGACAAAGCAATCTCAAAATCGTTGCCTCTTTCTAGCAGTTTCCTAGAATACACTTTGCCCTTCTTTGACTTTACCATTCTTTCGCGTTCTCTTCGACAGTTAATCCTAACTTTTGCTCGTAACATTCGGTGGTCACATCCAACATTAAAATTTTTAAGGGCAGTACAATTACAAAATATTGTTTTATCGTTGGTCATGATGTAATCTATTTCACTTGTGTGTCCAGATGAGACATTTCCATGTCCATTTTCTGGTGATATTTTTCTTATAGTATGAATTCATAATATAAAGTTCTTGTCCTTCAGCAAAATCAACCAATCTGTCCCCTCTATTGTCTCGATCGCCGGTTTTATATGCGCCAGTTGCATTTTCATCAGTTCATGTTGTTCCAATTCTGGCATTTAATCACCCATCAGGATTTTGTACCTACATTTCTCCTTGTATAAAAGCTGGACCACATCATCATAAAATTCCTCAATTTCCTCATCCTTATGGTTTATAATTGGTGCATAAGCTTGGACGATTTGAAGCCTAAACTTTTTATTCAGCTGAATGACGCATTGGGTTAGTCGATCAGATGTATTTTCAAATTTTACTACACTGTCCTTCAGCTTTCGATTGATGAGAAATCCAATTCCGCCACATCGTCCATTATCCGTACCTCGGGTGTAGAGTACGTGTCCAGTTGGTTCCAGTTTGACTAACTCCTCGCCCTTTCTTCGTGTTTCACAGAGCCCAATAATATCCCAATGTATGTTGTCAAGTTCGATTGACAGTTCTCGCCTCCGTTGTCATAGTCCGTATATTAAACGTAGCGATGTCAAAAGTCTGGCAACCTGGTCTAACCCGGTGATTCATAGCACCCTCTGCTTTGGGGCAGATCTTCCCTATGCCGTAGGTAGTTGCCCCTTGGCCTCCGGGGAATGAGGGCCGTGTTTGAGGTTGTACTGTCATATTAAAATATCATGTTAAAGGTATGGACCGTAATCTGCCACGTTGGTCCAATGCGGGTTGGGAGATTTTGGATCATGTTAGTCTGAGGCCTCTGCCTTGACCTGTCTGCCAGGGGTGAGACCCTCCTAGGAGCATAGACTCCAGACGACATAGCTCAAAATTTCATTGCCCTAATACATATATATATATATATATATATATATATATATATATATATATATATATATATATATATATATATATATATATATATATATATATATATATATATATATATATATATATATATACTTCTCCCTCTTTCTAGTTTCGTAAATCATTGGGCTTCGGTACTCTTCTATTTATTTCTTAGGTTTATATATTATCCTTATTAATTTCCTCTTACTATATTCCTCTAGAGACAAAACTATCAGTTTTCCAAAGATAAACATCTTTGGTGGTGAGGGTCATTATTTCTATTGCGTACACTGGGTCTTATAATTGCTTTATATTGTGTATTCTCCATTTTGTGACATGACTAATATTTCTGTTTTTTAATAATTTCTTGTATCTGTAGTTTGCTTTGTTGCTTGTTTGGATTCTATGACCATTATCCATACTCTTGTCGTGGTTTCTGGTCTCTACTATATCCAAATATAGTTATAGGATGCTTTTTTATAGATACTATCAGGTTATGTTTTTACAATATTAATTTCAAGACGATAATTAAATTATACTGAAATCTACAACAAAAATAATAATCTTCTCATCAAAATATTTTGAATGCTGTGAAATATAATAAAAATTCTAATTCATATTTGCATAACAGAACGCTAAGTCACAATACAGTTTCTGTTGAAATACTGCCTGATTTTGATTAAAAACAATTACAATATAATTTTAGAAACAGAGATATTCGATTTTAAATAACAACATTTTTACAATTCGCCAATATTCACCAATATAAAGTCTACTACAGTACAAGTGAAAACAAAGCGATACATCTCAAACATATAAAATGTCATCTCGCAAATCATGGCGTGTATATAAGCGTCGTGGAAGAGGTGTGAAGCGTACAAAACATCCCTTATAACGAGTAATATGAGATCTGTCGCAAGCACGCTATACCCCCCCGAAGCTCGTTTTGTAAAGCTATGCCTAGGTGAAGTTCAAATTATTACACTACGTAGGTGGCCTACTATGCATCCCACTGGAAGTTGTATTAGATTTCAGGCATTTTATTTTTAAAGAAAAGACTGTCGTCAGGTAAGATGTCTTTCTAATTAACTGAACTTTATTTTGTATCATTGAAAGTAGTTCCTTCTCCCTGCAATACACTTATTTCAGCGTTTGTTGCAATCTTCTAAAAAAAATTTATACTAGACCTCTGATATTTCCTTTAAAGCGGCCAGTGACGTTTTTTTAATGGCTTCTATGAAACTAAACCACGCCCACGAAGTGGTTTCTTCAACTGAGGGGACATAAAAAATCACACTGTACCACATCTGGTGAATATAGTGTTTGTGGAATGATATTTGATTTTAGGGGAAAATTAACGAATAATTATTGGGATATGCGATAGTGCGATAAGTAGTCTTTCAAAATTAATTGAATTGATCTAAATGATATTCCAGTAATACCCACAATGTCTCTAATATGCAATCGATGATTACTCAGTACAAATTTTTTGATTTTGGTAATGTTATTTCCATTGATTAACGTGGAAGGCCTTTCTGGACGAGCTTCATCTTCAACTGCTTCTCTACGATCACTAAAATCCTTGTTTAATTAGTAATCATTTTTTAACATGACTTCATCGCCAGAACACTTAACATTTTTAATTTATTATCATAAGAAATTCGTTTTTTAGACAAAATTTAATGCAAATTATTTGCTCGCCAATATTTTTTTAAATAATTACAAAAAACGTTATAATTTGTAACTTAACATACGGAATGATATTAAACTTGTGTTAGATGTCAAGGACAATCATGCCAACTTACAAATCAAATAATTGTATCGATATGTCATGTCGTATGTCAACGCGAAATTTATTAAAAGGAAAGTCAACCTACGTTTTGATCATAGTGACTATAAATAGTACATTGGGGTATTTATTAAGTTATTTAATCGTCACAAAGCTAACATTTTTTTTAATGTATATTTCCAGAAAATATAGTGCCCCTTGTCCCTATCAAAATATAGACATATTTTAATATATAAAACTGGTTATTTTTACTGAAATTCGTAAAAACAGCAAAGAAAACTTCACATCACCATCACGAAACTAGATAAACATAGTTTTAACATTAACATACAAAAATCATGAGGTTTTGCAATCATTACTGCAACATTTCATCACCTCTCACAATTTATATTTAATGATATTTCATCACAAAGAGGTGAATAAAGTTGTTTTAAGCATTGTTGTTTAAGTAAAAAATTGCGGCACGAAAATATCCACCAACTATTTATTCGACCAGACATCACGGTCAGGGGGGCTAGTTACTTATCTAACACTTTACAAGTCCCGGATATGGATGTTTATGTGTCTACCTTAAATTAGCATACATAATATATGGCACCGTAACTGGAGATAAACTTAGCATCACAAATCAAAAAAAGATATGTCCACACTTGTTCAACTTTTGGTGGTCAAGGCACATGAAAGGTTAGGTTGTTGAACGAGAGGCATGCGAAAAGTTATGACGCATGAAGAGACGCAGAGGTAGCACACCGACTCCCACCCATATTGGATATTTTGTGCTTTCGCTTTCAACTTCGTCATATAATCTGCAAGTTTTTTTAATAGTTTACAAATTTAATTTAAAGTAAAGTAGTTTAATTTTATTAAATTAAATATATTAAATTAGATATTTAAGAACGAATAATAAATATATAATTTTGAAAGTAATACAATTTTAAATATACTGTGTAAGACATATTTTTTTAGTATATATTTTCCTGTAGTAAAATGTAGTCATTATTCTAAATATTTCTTTGTCAGTACAGATTTTTTAAATTTTTCCATTCTTTTCCGTCCTCTTATCAACACCAGCACAGCAGCACTCATACCGGTTAACATGACAACGTCAGATGTATTCATAAAACTGAAATTACACAGTTAATAGTAGGTACTTACAAAATAAAATGTTTTTACCGTTTTTTAAAAATAATTTTTTCTGAATTCGGCAAAAATGTCGAATGAAACTAACGCAAACATGTGGATAGGAAGAAGGCATACCTCTTCCCTTGCTCTAGAATGCAGAATGACATGTTGGAAGAAGAAGGTACGTTGAAACGCATGTTGAATGGAAAAGTGTGGACATACCATAAGACATCAAAATTGCTCATAGAATGATATATTCTGATTGCTAATAAATTATTTTAAAAAATGTTCACCCAATAATAATTTCTTTTTTACAAAATGTATTTTCAAAGTGTTATGTAAACGAAACTCTTTTTAGTTTTGTTTTTACCATAGAAAACATATTAATTATGTGATGACATTAGCGACTCATTCATACCATCAGGATTGGTTCGATGAGAGATAATTTTGCAGCGATTCACATCAAGAAAAGTAATATAAAAAAAATCAAGCCTCGCTTTCAGTTCTAGCGTACCAAATTAAATATTTGGTATGAAATATTTGAATATTTGCAACTAGCAGGAGTCCTTTTCTCCCGATGTTTTTATAACCCTCTATCTAGCTCTTCATTATGCGTTCCAGGTTGGTCTCCTCTGAGAATACGTCCCAGGTAGTAGCAAAAAATTATTTTATCTCCTAAATTATCTCTGCTTTATTTAGAATAGCTGCGTTGTTTATTTGCATGTCCCTCCATACACCTCGAATCAGCAGACTATCCAGGCACATCTCAAATGGGTCCAGCTAGTTAATTGTGGTAACTTTTAGAGTCCATACCAAGATTACCATTGCGGAAAACTGATGGCATGTTCAAAATGTGCGGGCTATTTCAATTCTACAATTTAGTTCACTATATGGGTTTAAGTTGTTCTATAATGCAATAACTGGAATATTTAAAACATTTAAAACAAGCTAATCACTTCACTTGGTGTTCATTTATCAAAAGCGGACTATCTGAATGTACAATACGGCTGATTTATGAATTCTGCCTTGTTCACCTTAATATTTGGACCCATGTCTTGTTATTTGACATTTATGCAATCTAAAATCTGTTGAATTCTTGTAAATTTTCACTCAGAATATCTGTATAGTGCTTTTTAACTACCGTTTATATATATATATATATATATATATATATATATATATATATATATATATATATATATATATATATATATATATGTATTACTGGTTCTCGGGTAGAACCGCGTTTTAGATTTGTAAAATATCGACGTTTCGACATCCACTTTGAAGTTATTATCGAGAGAATCTAGTTGATTTACCCCGATTTTTTAAATGTTCCAAAATGGTGCAGATAAGAATTCATAGGAGTACTATATGATGTGACGAATGTTTTCACGGGTGTGAAATGTAATGATAGTTTCTCGGGTATCCCATCCATCATTTTCAAGGCATTTGTCGTCGAAACACCGTCGAGTAAACGCTTTGAAAATGATGGATGATATTCCATCGAAACGTCAGCGAAACCGTCCACCAGTGGACATTCAGCTAACACGGGATACCCGAAAAACTATCATTACATATATATATAGATAAAGGGGAGGGACGACACAATATAGGTAAAGGGGAGGGACACAATTTTCTAATACCTCTCAAAATCTGGCATTCTTTTTTTTTATATTCGTTTTCTACTTTCCACTTTCCAACAACTCTTATCTGCACCATCTTGAAACATTAGAAAGCAATGAAAAAGCCGTAATCGACTAAGAAAATCCGGTTCACAAAAAGAGTTGTTACGGACTACCAACGGACTGTAAGGTGTTCAAACTGAAGACGCATAAGATCTTGGCCTGCCTCCCCACCAAAAAAAGCAAACAGTATTGCCAGATAAAACGCTATGCCACTAGGCTCATTACTTTATGTACGTACATCGTAAGCGTTAGAAATTCAACTTAATAAACGATATAAAATGATTTTTAAGAATAACAAATTTTGATGTGAACAAGTTGTGAAATGGGAAATGATACTTAAAATAACTCAGTTGAAATAATCAAATGATACTTAAAATAACTCAATTGAAATAATCTTCAAATAAATAGATATTTCTGGAACACATATTAACGTTTAAAGTTAGTCATTGTCTTCGAAGTATTTTGTATAAAGGCCGATGTCAGCTAGTAAAGGCCTTCGAGCGACCCGTTTCCAATTTCGTGCTAAAACTTAGACCACGCAATTTCCTTTACACTCCACATTTGCCAACACAAACAGCCATTAGTGTTCAATTATCCTTGAAATTACCAAATTTATTACTTGTATGGAAAAAGTTTATGAAGCCTGCCGCTCGTCTTTATACGACAGCTGCCAGTTAAACAGATTTCTTTTTTTAATTTAATTAAAAAAAAAGGGTAAAACGCTAAATTCCTTCGGGAAAAAAACTCGATCGTGACGGCGGTGAACGGTAATTATTGGAAGGCAAATATTAATCTTGCTTTTCTTGATGGAGAAATTATCATGCAAACATTCGAGCTATGGCTTGAAGATTTATGCCTTTTTTATGTTCCAAGACTAACCAGAAAAAATAGAGTAGGTTTTATAAATGTATAAAACCGACCATGAAACTAATTTTATTGACCAAAGACGATTTTCAGGAAAAATGTTTGTTAAATCTTGTATTTATTTATGTATTTAATCTGCTATTTTCGAACCGCTAGGGGTCGGATATATATATATATATATATATATATATATATATATATATATATATATATATATATATATATATATATATATATATGGAGTATTGGAATTCTTTGGACTGCATCCAATGCGACAACAGTGTTGAGTGTCATGAGACATCCAACTGCTGGGTTCCTCAATCTCATGTGGAACACACAACCTGCGTCTCCGCCTAAACAAACATTTTGTTGATTGATTGACTGGCGATCAGTTTTCAAGAGACGAAACATGTGCCCTCCAATGGAAGGGAAGGGTGGGAAGTGCTATATCGAAAATTCATAAGAAATTCCAAGAAACAAATGACGTAAAGGATCGCACTAGAAGTGGTAAAAAACGATGTAGAACAGCTACAAATGACCGGCAGATATCAATGATAGCTCGAAGAAATCGTTTGGAATCTATAAAATTTATTTTAACTTTGTTTTCCTTGAATTTTCTTTTCCAAAGGTTCCTGTCCTGAGTAAGTCTACTAATCCCATACCATGCAAGTCCTCGTTAAATTGCTGCTTGTATCACTTGTTCTTCCGTGGTTATAAATGCCCTTCCACTTGTCCTGCTACTTGCCCTTCCTTATCTTGCTCTCTTTGTACATTTGCCTGGATATTCTCAAATTGTTTATTCAGTGGATATGTCCTAACCAACCAAGTTACTTTCGACATATTCTTTTTTCCGTTTTTTTTTCCTTGTTCTAATATTGTCTATCTAATTACTGATTTTGTCTAATCTTGTGATTCCTTGGATTTTTCTGAAAAAATATCATTTCTATAGTAGTAATTCTACTTTTGTTTCCGTTTTACATCGTTCATGATCCACTACCATATATTAAAGAAAATCTTATGACTTTTGAAGCTTCGTTTTTATCTGTTTGGTATTTCTTCTTTCTCTAAAACTGTGTTCTTAAACATGTTGAATATTTGTCCAAACTTTTGTATTGTCCCTTCTATTTCTCTGTATCTTTTTCTACTCTCTTCCGTTATTGTACCCAGGCAGTTGAATTTATGAACTTGTTCTAGAGGTTTTTCATCTAAAGAGATCTTGTGTTTCTTTTCGTTTGATGTTATAACCATTGTTTTTGTTTTCTTTTTATTAATTTCCACTTTATTTTCTTTTAAGCTCTATTCGATAAGTATTTTGTATATTGTTAAAATACTAATAACTCCATTCATATAATCTGCAAGCAAAAGTTCCTGTAAGTCACTTGTTTCATTTTCCTGTTTTCAATTATTATTCTTCGGCATTTTTGAGTACATCTGGAAATAGTAGAGGAAACATATCCAAGGACAAATCCCTTCTTTAAATCGATTTCAAATTATGTGGATTTCTCGTCGTGTATTATTAAATGTTATTTATTATCTTTCTATAATAATTTTATTACTTCGATAGTGGTTCTTCCTAAGCATCCTTTTGTTAAACATCAAGGCGTATTCACTACCAAAAGTTAATTTAATTATTAATTAATTATTATTAATTTAATTTTGGATTATAGGTGAAATTTGCTCGTTCTTTTTAATTATACATTATTTTCTAGCATTATCAATATTTATTTGCCTTTTCTATGTTCTGTAAAGCAAATGTATTCACAAATTTTTACTTTTCAGTATGTTTGCTTCCGATTGTACCTTCGATATATCCTTAACTATTAAAAAATGCCCTTTTAAAACCTCATATACTCAAAAAATCTAAACAAAAAAATAAAGTTGAAATTCTAATATTGATTTATTTATCCCATGATTCTATGTCAAAATAACTCAATAATAATTATAATACTCTCAAAGAATTTTTTATACATAATATACAATTTTCTGTACCAGATATTTCCCATTAAGACGTTTCTGATTTCAAACTAAATTGACCATTCCAAACTGGCTCAGGCCGAGTGAGAGCGGTTTCTTTATGTTTGCGAATTTCTTATGTCAGCAGAAAATCATTATGGAATGGAAATACAAACGATTGACCTGGAAAATATTCTGCATTGTTCGAATTGGTACGTCACTTAAAGTATGTCTCAGCTACGGGCGTACGAATCATCCTATAGTCCTTTGAATTGAAATAAAAATAGAATTAATAGTCTTCGAAGTTTATTAAATGTAAAGTTGTAAAGAAAACGTTGCATTTTTGAAATAAAGCTAAGAATCTCTTGTGGATATTAGACAAGTATATAATTTGCCTAGTTGTTATTTACAAAATCAGTTCGAAAAGTTTTTGCCCTGATACACCGAGGTCGCAAATATGAAAAAATGATTATGATATTCTATATTATTATTCTATATTATATATTATGATCAAGCTAAGCAAACAATTATTTTTATCTTCTGAAAAATTAATAAAAAGAAGTTGAAGCCTCTCAAGACTATTGCGACTTATTTAAGATTTGAGTGCTGAATTTCTTTAGCGTTTCACAACAGTTGATGAAACTCAATAGAAGGCTGAGACTAAAAAAAAAGGTAGGCAGTCATGGGGACTGCCGACAGAAATTAAAACTTGAAACTTTGGAATAAGTGTGTTTTTTTTTTTGAATTTTTAAATGAATTATAAACTTGAAGAAATTTACCACTAAACACCAAATTACTTTTTTTGAACTGCTCGACGTACGTTTCGCTAACCATCTTAGCATCATCAGGAGATGATTCAATGTATTTAATATCTACAGATTAAATCATCTCCTGATGATGCTAACATGGTTAGCAAAACGTGCATCGAGCAGTTCAAAAAAAAGTGATTTGGTGTTTAGTGGTAAATCTCTTCAAGTTTAGTATTTCACACCAAAGGTTCCAATAGAAGAATTGAAATTAATTATACTTTAAATGTATAATTAAAAAATGTATCATTTTTTTTCACGCAGGATCGATAATCTAAACAAATATAGAAAATCGACATTTAAAAAAACTAATTATTCTATATATATTCTATATAAAAACTATTAAGTTCTAATAATAAAATTGAATGATATAAGTTTATAAATAATCATTTTGTAAAAAATAACACAACACGTATTTTATTTCCGACAATTTAAACCAATAAACAATAATTTTGAGAAATTAAATTTATTATAAAATTTTATAGAATTTTTAACTAGAAATATGTTTTACCACCCTAGTAAGACAACTCCTAAGCCACTATGAAATATTCATATTCAATTTTTCAACGCAGATAGTGATACCAATATTGGAAGTATTCGAAAATAAATGGTTTGTTTTTGTTATTCAATTTTCTACATAAAAATGTTAGTATATTAAGTACTCACTCTTATACTGCACAGTAATTCTACAATTAAACAATTAAAATAATGATTATCTAAAACACAGTTTAATTTAAAACATATTAATACACATTTAAAACACAATTGGCGTCACCAATCAGGCGCAACACGTCACTACCATGTCGGTGACGCAAACCCGTAAGTTCTGCCCCTAACGAAAATCGCTCAACGCGGCTAAAGAGGTTTTCACTTAAAAAAAAATAACTGAAGGTAGAGATGCAGCAGCACTCCAAACACTGGGTGGGTAGTGCAGGTGAAAGTCTGTCAAAGGAAAATGAAAATGTTCCATCTGCAAAAATTACGGTTTTTTGAGATTCGAGTGGTATGGTGCTCATAAACTACTTGGCAAAAGGCAGTACTATGGCTAGGGAATATTACGCTTCACTGCTAGGTTAATTGGAGGTTGCTATTCAGGGTAAACTTACAAATCTGGCCAAAAAGAGATTGTATTTTTACTGCAATAATACGCAGTGGAGCAATAGCTGCAATAATAAGTCTCGAGTTATTACTGCAAAACTCCATGGCCTACGTCATCAGGGTACCATAAAAATCAAGGAAGTTCTTAGTGGGGAGGAGGCAGGGAATTTGGCCAGGCTGGACAACCATCGTCTAGAAAAGTGTATATTATATGATGAACTGACCTCAGATGAACGTAGACATAGTGGCAGAAACTTGGTTATATATATATATATATATATATATATATATATATATATATATATATATATATATATATATATATATAGCTCGTAGTTATAAAAAGGGCCATGTCCAACATTTCAAAATGATCCTACATACAACGTATTTGCCGAATTTAGTACCCGGCAATTACTTCCACTTTCCAAAAGCTCGTTAGAGAAATATTCACCTTAAGATGTGTGTTCAAAATGTACGAAAAACTATTATTTTTTGGACAAATCGCATTATACAGAAGCTATTAAAAGTTGGAACATTATCAATCCAAATGTATTGAATTGCTTAATAAAATATCTCAAAATTGCCGTGTTTTCTTTCTCAGGTCGAGAACTTTTCAAACGATCCTCGTATATGAATGGTATTGTATAATTCAGAACAGCGTGTACGCATTTCTGTAAAAACTCGTTTTAGTCTTTAACCATCTTTTTATACAGATGTAAAATATAATTTTATATTTTTTTACAGATATAATGCCTTCCTAAAAGTACGATTTGTCGTACTCTGCAAAATAATCTGATTAGACGATGATCTCTTCATTTGATGTGAATTTCTTTCATCCAGCTATTTCTAATCCAAAAAAAGTTCAAATTTTTCATCCAAAAAAGTCAGATAGGGATAATTCCGGAAAATAGGTTGGGTAATCATTACTGGCGCAAATAGGCCAATTTCGTTGTCGTAAATAGTGGATTCATCAATTCTTCATGGGGTTTTCATTCAATATAATGTTTTTGTGCGGTTATTTTTCCCTTTTCTAAATATTCTAGAGAGATAATGCTTTATGAATCTAAGAAAACAGTAGCCATTACTTTCAAGCCGATGGGATTGTCTTCGCCGTCTTCGGGTCACATTCCCCGGGTAAAATCCACAATTTTGACAGTTCCTTCGTTTCTGATATGTAGTGAAGTTTCATCAATAGTCGGGGATCATGTAGAATCTCGTCCTTATTGCGTTCATACATGTCTAAACACTGCTATAAAGTGGTAACTCGAGTCCGTTTCTAGTCCACAGTGAGCACCCACCATGAGATATCTTCTTCATACAGGAATGTTCATGTAGCATATTTTGTATGCGTTCGTCCGAGATGTTTATCATCTCAAGAATGTGTTTGCTAGGGTCTTTCACGCAAAATTTAGTGCTTAAGCCACACACTATATTATCTTTTATCCTTGATAGGACAACATGGAACTCATCTGTTTTCGAAGACTAAATGTTATATTGGCTTAAAATTTAAGAAGCATTACTGAAAAGGAAGCTACTTTTCAGAATATATATATATGGCCCAAGCATTTGATAAAGTATGGCATCAAGGATTAATTATGAAACTAAAAAGATGCTTACCATTGCAGTATCTGCAACTTGTTGAAACCTATATAAATCTGATGATGATACTGCAGTCTTGGCAGTTGGAAACAACATAGAAGAAACAATTGTCAATCTCCAAGGCGTAATAAATGACATAAACGCTTGGACCAGATAATGGCGTATAAAACTAAACGAAAATAAATCTGTATATAATAATTTCATAAACAGAAAAATAAATTACCACTTATTGAAATTGAATAATAATACAATCCCATGCAAAAAAAAACAAAAAACAAAAAGTACTTGGGCCTTAACCTGGATGCCAAACTAAAATGAAAAAAACATGTTAAAATGAAAACAGAACAATTAAAGCTCAAAAATAAAAATACCTATTGGCTGTTTGGAAGGAATTCCCAGCTGCCTATCAAAAATAAAGTACTGGTCTACCAGCAAGTGCTTAAACCGGTATGGACATACGACCTTCAGCTATGAGGTTGTACCAAAAAAAGCAATTACAATTGCCTTCAAATATTCCAGAACCGAGTGCTAAGGAGTATCATCAATGTTCTTTGGTATGTTCGGAACGAAGATCTTCATCGTGAACTACAGGTGAGGACAGTTAAAGAAGAAATTAAGAAAATTACCAGGAGTCATGATGAGAGGCTCCACAAACACCCAAACGTTGAAGTGCTTCAACTCTTAAACAATTAAGACCTAGTGCGACGGCTTAACAAAACCAAACCAGTTGAATTTGCGTAAGAATGCAGCGACCAGTGAAAAGCAGAGAACAGTGAAGTGTAGCCACATCAGATAAGTGCGCAAGATATGTCAAAAACTAGGATGAACCGATGGGAATATCTAGACTCAAGTAACTGTAGTAATTTAAGTTATATTTAAAATGCTTATTAATCTTAAGACTAGATTAAATGCATTGTCCATTTTCAAAAAAAAACTGTTACAATCGAATGGCCAGAAAACTATCTGGCTTTTACCATTTCAGTATGAATAAACTTTCCCTTTAGTATAAACATATAGATAGGAATTTGGTCATCACCATTTTCGGTTCACCTTAATTTTTTTAAACAATTAATTATATTAGTAATTTCCTATTAATTGGTAAGATTCAACTAGAAAAACTAATTTGGTTCAGTTCGATGTGTACGTTACTTAAAATTGTTAATTATAGCAAGTTATATTATTCATATATATATATATATATATATATATATATATATATATATATATATATATATATATATATATATATATATATATATATATATATATATATATATATGTAGATTTTGTTATGATTTGGGTTATTTACAAATTTGTACGAAGTATATTTATATTATATCTAATAAATTAGAGAAAATAACTCATTAAGGATTAAAATACCGTCAAATAAATATTGTATACTGCAAGTTATAATCATTCTTATATAGATATCTGCCATTAGGATGTTTTCGATTTCAAACTAAATTGACCATTTTAAAGGGCTCGGGCCGAGTGAGGGACGCTCCTTTAGGCTGACGAATCTTCTTATGTCAGCAGAAAATCATTATCGAAAGGAAACGCGAACGATTGACCTGGAAAATATTCGACATTGTTCGAATTGGCACCCGACTTAAAATATGTCTCAGCTATGAGCGTACCCAACCTTCATTGGTCTTTTCGATTGAAACACAAAGTTAATTTCATGGAAATTTCGGAGTTTATTAGATGCAAGTATGTGAGAGAGAATTTCCAATTCAAACGAAGTAATGCCGTGACGGCAACAGAGAAGCGCATTCCTTGATCGCTCTCCTCCTTATCTCCAAGTTTCAATATCAGAACTCGAGAGCAAAATTCATTATTAGGAAACAAGTTATTTAATATTCCACTTTTCTTTGATCTCCTCTGTCTACTCGCAGTGCTTTAAGCTGCATTTTTTCGCAACGTTAGGAATGTCTTAAGGATCTTTTTAATTATTCTTTATTAGGGTTTCGTTTTACTGACATTTTTTTTTAATTTAAAATCCAAACTTAAAAAAGGACTAATTGAAAATTCGTCGAATTTTAGTACTGAAATGCCGCAATATTTATTGTGAGCATGGAAATTTTAAATTTTATTTATGTATAAAGAAAAATTTTAGAATTTCCGGAGCAGTAATTTGAAAAAAATAAGTAATGTCAAATCAAAGATTGGGTTTAAGCTTAGACTAGTTCCGGCAAACGTTTCAAAGTTACTAACTTTCCAGAGTTACTAGAACAGAGTAACAGTTACAGAGTAGAGTAGAGCGGAGCTAGTTGATCATCGGGGCAAGTTGTGTAATCGAAATATCTCCAAAACTAAGCAACCAACAACAAAAGTGTAAATGGCGAAAAGAAAGGGTTATGGGAGGGGAATGCATAGCGCGACTGTTAATTGCTGTCTGGTGCTCCGATAAAATAAGAGAACGCTTTTTTTTTCAGCGTAAAAAAAATACTACAGGTTATCATATTTTTTCTACTATACCCGTATAAAAACACTTAATAAGGACTAGGTAAGTATCTAAATGTTCATTATAAAAAATCATTTTTTTTTAATAAATTAATAACCATCAATTAATTTGTGCATGTGATAATTTTACACAAAGTTTACTAATTAAAATTACTTATATTGATAATTGTATTAATGAGTATTATTACTTTTTAGGATGCGTACATATAAAAGAAACCTCAAAAGGTTTAGCTACTAGTCAACAATTGAGTGACGTAGCAAAAGTTGTTGAGGAGGAAAAATGAAATTTGTATTAATTGTGATAGAGAAAAAGATGATTATTAATTTAGGATTATTTCTAATCTAGCAATATTCTTGATCCCATAATTAGTTACTACTTTAATATAATATGTATTTGCATTATAATTATTCTTAAATATATAATTTTAAATATAAAAAGTGTAATAATAATCCAAAGACTCGAAAGAGTTAATTTTGTTTGATTTTAATTTAATTTTTCCAGAGATATAATAACAATATGAGTATGTAATAATCATAATAAATAAATATTTGCTTGTTGATTACAATTATTTTGTATTCAGATCATTCTATACAGTCATCAAGTCCATTTTAGCCATTGCTCAACTAGCCCGATACCCATGCTCAACTAGACCCAGTACTAGGGCACGTTGAGCAACTTGAAGTACACTGGCATTTCCGACAATAACTTTTAAACTTGTAGTTGGATCGTTTTACACCGCTAGACGTTTTGGAGAAGTGTAAATTTCAAACCTAACAGAGTAAGAATCAATTAAATCCCACGCATATTCTTAAAATTACGGAAAATCAAGCGAAAAGTTGTACAAATAGCCCCGCTCTACCCGACTTACCTCTGCGATAGTACCGTCATCTGTCATTTAATTTTATTTTGCATTAAAACAATGTATAGACCTAATTAAATAATTTTTCAAGTTTTGGTATCCGAAAACTTACCCATCTTGACAGATGCTTCTAAATACTTCATTATACTCACCTGTAAAAAAAACAATATACATAATTAATAAAGTTTAATGTACATTATTTAAGTCATTTAAAATTATTTTTAATCATTTCCTAATTTAATATTGTGAAACAGCCCAACAATGAATATTCAGTAACATTTTGCTTTTCATTTTCCAAATCATTTTCATCAATACCAACCAGTTTTATTTCAATTATTGTCTGCTCTATTAATATGAAAACCCTGAGTAATTTCGAAAATACTTTTCTAAGAAAATAAATTAAAATCTTAAGTGTGGAATTAATTTTTGGCAGCTGTTACTTGATAATAATTGTAATGAATCATTATATAAACCTGGCCTATTTCATTTTTTCGTTTTGGATCTCTTTCGTTTAATGCTAGTTAATTGGTAGCAAAGCGAAAAGCAAATAACTGAATTTCAAGTAAAACCAAATTTAAGGATGTGAGAGAGCAAGTGGCTCAACTTAAGTAAAGTTTCGTTGGACACAACCCAAGACTGAAAGGTAACAAATGAAATAACCTAATACAATGGAGACCATGGTTAGGGAAAAGAACGAGAGATCGACCTCAGATGATATGGGCGATAACTTGAAGCAAATTAACAGACTACACTGGAAATCTGTGGCACAGAACAGAGATAGGTGGAGAGACTTGAGCAAATACTTTGCAAAAATCCAGCAACATTAAAGATTTTCTCAAACTCTTTCGCAGCCTTTGCCTGAAGAATGGGCCCCAGCAATCAATGGCGACTCGTGAGCGAGAGCGTTGGGGCACCCCCCCTCCAGCATTTATCAACATAAACAATTTTTCAGAGCAAAACACCATATTGTAGTTCCGTTCAGTTTCTTTCCTTTAACTCATTTTCCTGGTTCATCTGCAGTATAGGGTTTCAATAGCACGAAAAGTTAAAAGGAAGAAGAGAAATAAAAAACATTCTTCAGCAGCACTATTTTCTTCTACGCCCTCCCATTCTAAAAACCCACGAACCGTCACTGCCAGTAATTGTAGTATTCATGCTTCTTTGACACATAAACCATTGAAGTAATGTTTCATCCATGTTTTTTTTTAATAGGTTTGCGAATTTTACCTTGTTTCGGAAACTACGAGGAATTGCAATATTTTGTTTGTTTTTCAGTATGGTGCAACATGTTGTCTTTTTCCCTGGATTTGCAGATGTCGAATTGTTTAGCACTACTTTCTATCTCCTGAATTATTGATTTTTTTTATCAATTTTTTCCAATCCAACCGTTTTAATGTAAGTAGCTTCAGATGATTCATCCATGCTTAAAACACAATTCGTCTATAAATCCGCTTAGATACGATCACAAACAGCCCTACTTATAACACCAACAAGAAAATTAAAGTTGCTAAATAAAATTATAGAAAATAGGCCATTTAATAAAAATATAATACAAATAATCGCGACCTAATCGCAAAAAAATTCCCGTAACGTTTGTCGGTTGATCCAAAAGCGGCTGCCAGTTTTTGTTTTGATTTCTTGCCGTTCTATCACACAATATATGTTAGCTAAATAAAAATAAAATTAATTAAAAATAAAAAGTACTTTATTACCTTAGGAAATTTGGTACTTTCTATCAGAAGTACTTAATAAGGGAATACGTTATAAAAATGAATTATCTATTGAATGTTTGATAATAACTGCCGGGACTTTGTTCTTCGGTACGTTATATCCGCAGATACATAATAAGCGTGTACGTTATAAGTGAACTTTATTGTATATATATATATATATATATATATATATATATATATATATATATATATATATATATATATATATATATATAGGAATAAATACTTGATGATGTCATCGATCCATCGTGTTTTAGGTCTTCTTCGCGGACGCTTATGACCAAGCGGTATCCATCCCAGGATTGCTTTGGTCCATCTGTCGTCACATCGTCTCGCTATATGGCCTGCCCACCTCCATTTCAATTCCTTCACCTTTGCAATGATATCACATACATAGTCTGTTATCTGATCCATGTGCAGGTCTTTCTGTCCCGCTTTATAATGCCAATCATAGACCTTTCCATTCCCCTCTGTGTTGCCCGAAGTCTTTGAATTGATTGTGATGTGAGAATCCATGTTTCACTTCCGTATGTCAGAGCAGGCAGCACGCACTGATCAAATACTATTCTCTTCAGACAAACTGGGAGTTTGTTCTTAAACACCATGTTGAGCCTGCCAAATACCTGCCAGCCACACTTAACGCGCCGCTCCACTTCCCGGAAGGTATTACCCTCCATTGAAATCCTTTGTAGTGGTGCACCACCTCTAAGTCACGGATCTCAGTAGATTTATCTAGGCAGTATCTATCCCTTGGTTAAGCAAGGTATCCATTATGGCTTGCTTTGATATTGAATCAAATGATTTTTCATAGTCAATAAAAGCCAAGCACAGTGGCATGGTGTATTCAATGTGCCTTTCTATGGCCTGTTGGACAACCTGGATATTATCCATTGTACTGAATCCACTTCTGAATCCTGCCTGTTCTCTTGGTTGTGCGTCATTCAGTATTCTCAGTATTCTTTTAGATATTATCTTGGTGAAAACCTTGTACAATACTGACAGGAGGCTTATTGGGCGGTAGTTTTTCAAATCTTCCTGTGTTCCTTTTTTATGAAGAAGAATCACTTCAGCACTTTTCCATAGGTTGGGTATTTTTTGTTCCCTGAGGCATTTTGAGTACAATTTTTGCCACTATTTTATGTAAAGTTCGACCGCTGGGTTTCAACATATCAACAGTGATACTGTCCTTTCCTGGAGCCTTTCCATTCTTCATCGCATATAGTATTTGTCACTTCATCCAACAGGATATCTAGCATTTGTTCTTCCGTGGATTTTGCTGTCTTTTAATGGTTCTGATCTTCATATAACTTGGAATAAAATCTTCTGATAACCTCTAACATTTCCATACGTTCCCTGCAAATTGTACCATCCTCACGCATTAATGCATACATTTGTGTCCTTTTATTACTCAGCTTGTGTTTTGCTTTCTTTATTCCCTTGTTTTCCTCTAGTGTTTCTTGCACTAGCTGTATGTTGGACCGACGCGTTTCTTCTCGAATACGTCTTCTTACAGTTTTGCAAAGTTCGATGTTCTCGACTCTGCCAAACAGACTCAGTGCGTTCCTCATCGTAAGACGTTTTTTCATTAAATTAATTGTTTCATTGGAAATGTTTGACTGTTTGAAACGTTTTTCTGCTGGCGCTATTGCAGCAGCCGTTTCAAGCAGATTGTCGATTATTTTTTCATACTGCTCTGTTATTTTCATATCCTCTGGGTCTTGCAATACATCAAAGCGATTCGACAAAGCAATCTCAAAAATCTGCTGCCCCTCCGAAGCAGCTTCCCAGAATCTACTTTACCTTTCTTCTAACTTTTTGCTCATACCATTCTATGGTCTCTTCCGGCATTAAAACGGTTAAGGACAAACAATTGTTTTATCGTTTGACATGATGTAATCAATTTCTCTTGTGAGACCCATTGGACTTTTCCATGACAATTTTCTGCTGATATTTTCTTATAAAAACGAGTTCATAATACACAGCTCTTGTCCTTTCGCAAAATCAACCAATCTGTCACCTCGACTGTCCCGCTCACCACTTCCATATGGGCCAGTTACATTTTCACCTGTTCTTGTTTTTCCAATTCTAGTATTAAAGTCACCCATCAGAATTTTGTACCTGCACTTCTCGTTGCCTAGAAGCTGGGCAACATCATCATAAAAGATCTCAATTTCCTCATCACCATAGTTTATAGTTGGTGTATAAGCTTGGACGATTTGAAGCTTAAACGTTTTATTCAATTGAATGACGCATTGGGCTAGTCGGTCAGATATACTTTCAAATTTTACGACACTGTCCTTCAAGTTTCGTTTCGTACCCCGAATGTAAAGTATGTGACCAGATGTTTCCAGTTTGATTAGCTCTTCGCCCTTTCTTCGTGTTTCACAGCCCTAGCCCTATGATATCCCAGTGTATGTTGTCTAGCTCGATCAACAGTTTTTGCAGTCGTTCATCCGTTTTTATATTCCGAATATTAAGTGTTGCAATGTCTAAAGTCCACTGGCGGCCTGATCTAAGTGATTCTTAATACCCCCTGCCTTGGGGCAGGTCTTCCGGCTGCCGTAGGTAGTGGGCCTTTGGCCTCCGGGCAATGAGGGCCGTGTTTGAAATTGTAAAGTCATGTTGGGGGGTTGGACCTTAATTTGCCACGCTGGTGGCAATGCGGGTTGGCAGATTTTGGATCATGTTAGTCTGAGGTCTCTGCCTTGACCAGTCCGCCATGGGTTACCCTTCCAGGAGCATACGCTCCAGACGCCATAGCTCAAAGTTTCATTAAATTACTGAAGCCCCTTTACCACGCCAAGGTCTAATCCACAAAGAAAAAAAAATATATGTATATATATATATATATATATATATATATATATATATATATATATATATATATATATATATATATATACACACCTGTGTTCCTGGCTGGAATCGAAGAAGACAAAAAACTCCCCTTCCTAGATGTCCCAATAACCAAGTCTCAAGATGGACGCTTACAACACACAGTTCACCGGAAACCAACAGACATGAACAGATACCTGAATGCAAGGTCCCATCACCATCCAGCACAACTTCAAGGGGTTGCCAACACCTTGATTTCTCGGTCTCTCCGACTATCCGACGACATCAACCGAGAAAAAGAGCTCAAAACAATCACCGACGCTCTAAAGCAGAACGGCTACTCAGCGTATAACATAAAGAAGGCTATTAACCATCAAAACAACCAACAAAAGCCAAATGAATATGAAAATAGGCCTGTAACAGTTCTGCCGTACATCAAAGGTGTCACAGACCGCATTGGACAACTGCTTCGACGACATAATATATCAGCCGCATACAAGCCACATAAAACAATAAAATCAGCCATTAGAAGTCCCAAAGATCACATCATTCTAGAAAATCCGGGCGTATACAGCATTTCGTGCGGGGCTTGTAACATGGCATACGTCGGACAAACCAACAGAAGAATATCAGCCCGGCTCGAAGAACACAAATTGGAGGTTAGAAATAAACAAACCACATCGGCTCTGTTCCAACACCATCTACAAACAGGACACAAAATCGACTTCGACAGTTGCCGACCCATTGCAAATATCCCTAACTACAAAATAAGAACCATACAAGAAACAATAGAAATAGAAAAAATCGGACGCCTAAACAGAAGAGATGATGCTCTCATTCTGCCAGACACGTGGAAACCAATAATTAACTGACAGACCGAAGCTTACCGGCTGCAGTCGGGAGAGCAACTGACTATCATTGTGACACCCCAAACATCGTCCGAGGGGGCGGAGCCAAGCAATAAGAGGAGGCCAGAATCAATAAGAAGTACGCATCATCACAATCTGCGACCCAGAAGAATATAAATATTAAGAGACAGTTTCCACAGCTTTCCACGGGTCAGCTAGAGACCCCCAAAAATAAAAAGTGCCCACCTCAGGGTCGTAATCTTATTAGACACTAGTAGGAGCCTCCGGGCTAACTAAAAAACCTGGCTGAAGAAGTCGAAGTCCACAGCTTTCAGTCTTCAGACAAGCATTGAGAATGCCAAGTGTGACCTTGGTGAAACGTCTGCAGGTTCCCAACAAACGGGACACAAACGATCGGATGTAGTCCCGGACTAATAGTCTAGCATATATATATGGTGCAATGCATATCAAAAATAAATAGTAGCCGTAAAAATAATATATCACCTATCAAAAAAATCTAGTTGTTGAAAGATTAAAAAAATTGTTTTCAATCAGAGCGTAGCACCCTACAAAAGTTTTTCTTGTTAAAGAGGTTATATTAACTAAATATTTACGGTGCTACTTAGTAACACGTAAAATAAATATTGACTAACGTTTCATTGTGAATAATTAATGTCCAGTTCAATGCCAGACAACAATTAACCGAAACGTGAAAATAGGTCACCTTTATATTAAAAAACTCTCTGTATAGCTCGAAAGCGAAAAATACAAACGGGTGGAATTTTATTTTTGATGACAGATCGTACTTTTCCAGGCATGAAAAAGATGAGGGGGAATAAATTCTAATATTCTTTACAATCTGATGCCGTATTTCCCCTCCTTTGAGGCAATCTGCAAAATACTTTTGCCGCGATTCGGGCGAATACTTTTTTTTTGGAAAATATTTTTTTCAAAGCCCAAAAATAAGTTTCCATCGGATTGTTATAAAATCAAATTGAACGCTGATACTTAGATAGCTGTGAAATGATTTTTCTTTTGCTCATCGCTATACAGATATTGAATTCATGCTTTTATTGAACTATTTGTTACCATGCATATTGATGTTAAAATTGGGCATCTACTATAAATTTGACATACAAGGTGCGTCTCACTGAAAGCAGGACTTTAATCAAGTGCTTAGAATGTTGGATTCGGAACAATTTTTGGTCGTGAGTCAATTTGTGTGGAACAAAGCGTGCACCGTGCAACTTTTCGAAGTTCCAAATGATCGGTCAAAACGTGATGAATTGAATCTTTGAACATGTTCAATTCCATTTCCATGTATCGTAACAAAGATTTGTTTATAAATTCACGCACAATTTCAATTTTACTTTGAGTTCGTCGCTTTTGATATCATCACAATCTTCTTTGGATTGTTTAAACCCCTCATGGACTCTGCCACGGGATAAACAATCTTCAACATAGACTTGTTTCATTAATTGAAACGTTTCGGTGAATGTTTCACCAAGTTTAAAACAAAACTTAATATTCGCTCTTTGTTCGATGTTAATTTTTCGACCGATTGTATAAACCACTGACACTTTAAACGCGATAACTTGGCTTCTAATGATCCGAATGGTCATGATATTTTTTCACGTCAGTGAAAGATGAAAGATGTTACTAGAAATAAGTATTTTGGCTAATGAGTAAAACATTTCATTTGACTTCTCACTTCCTTCTTCTCCCTCCATCTCTCCTCCCCAAATCAGTCTTCAGGATCCAACAGGTAAACCAACATTATAACCGAGAAGTTCTTGAAATACTTCGAAAAGAGGTCATTCGTAGAGACCGAATATCAAAAACATCTGGGTGCTGCGTTATGACAATGCGCCTTTGTTTTTTATGCTCAATATTTTATCAAGCTATGAAACTTCTTTCGTGAAGAAGGGGATGGTGTACATTTTAAACAGTTAGTTTAATAAAACGATTATATATGTGTTTCTTAATGTGACGTGTGTAGTTTAAAACGTGTTATAGCGTAGAAACTTATTGTTTGCTCTTTGACATTAGAGTACAAAAAAGTTTTCCTTTTTCTTCATAGCAAAACAATCCAAATTTATGTGGAAAAAATATATAAAAATAGATTCCGATTGATGGAAATAAACAAGACGAAAACATTGCTATTCCTAAGAAACTTGTTTTCAGACCAGTCTTGTTTTAAGGAAACTTTTTGTTCAAAAAATCATACAGAATCGCTGGTTAAATTTAGGCAAGTACTATTTCTTTTACGTCCTATACATTACATACTTTTGTTGTACTTTTACATCTTATTTTGGCGCGTTAGTTGATTCGATTCTTTGCTCGGATGGTTGTTTTTCTTTAACTGTTCTGTTCGTCTTAGTTTCTACCCCCACACACATATATACACTTACATGCACACACAGACGCACACATATATCCACACCTAAATTTCTGTGATTGTTTCTTTGCAAGAATATAAAATCCGACAACAAATTACCCCTCAGACACGCCAGTTAAAAGCTGGGTAAGACCGGATGCCTTCTGAGAAGTGTTCTACGTTGACCACTCGCCAGTCGGTAGGCTTCCTGATAGACTTATGGGTAAGCACATAGCCAAGGGTTGATAGCTTGAGGGGGATGCTGACGTGGGTTGTCGGTGGTTGATGACCGTGGTTCGGTCCAGTCACTAAATAGCCTTGTAATATGCGTCTCTAACTCCAATCCTTAACCTTTACCTTTATATATATATATATATATATATATATATATATATATATATATATATATATATATATATATATATATATATATATATATTCCAGCTTTTCAGGTCAACCAACTTGGCCCGTAGCAAAATATGTTGGGTTGCCTATATTACGGTCACCCCTCTATGTCTCGACCGACGTCGCTTGATATCAGTTATAGAGAACTGGTGCTCGACGTGATATGGCTGTTCCTACACCCTTTAGCATGTGCTTGCTTGCTAGCAAAGCTTGCTCTCTCTTGTAAGCGATTCTAACCTATTAATAATGGATATTATTTTAGTTTGAATTTTTACTATTATTAGACTAACAGAACTGATACGATAACTATACGAATGCGAATATACAAAACTGATACGATAACTAATACGATCTTACAAATATTCAAGTTTAGAATACATTGTAGTATACAATGTAGTATTTGTACATTGTAGTATTTGTACATACATTGTAGTATTTGTTTTACTGATTATTATATAGCTGTATGTTAACATGGAATAATCAACTCAAAACGTAAAATATAATCCTCTCCCTAAGAGCGAACTAAATAAAAAGGTAGATGTCGCTTTTATTTGATTACCTACATCTAGCGAGAGACCTGACAAAATGGCATACACTTATGTGATTGAATATCGATTTGTTTGCGAAAATATAAAGAACCTCGAAGTGCTTCAAAATCAGTGGCGTAGAAATCACTTTCAAAATTCAATCCTTTTGTATATTTCCGTTTATTATATTATTATCAAGGAAGCTATTGTTCAGCAATATTCTCCAGCTTATTTAGATAAAATATCACAAAACTTTAAAGAATACAATTCTTTACACAAAATTTAAAAAAATAACTTTTACTGAAACATGTAGTAAAGACTGTTATTTAAAATCTAGTGTTTTAGATTAGTTTAGTTTAGTTAATTCAATTATATTTCCATTCAAAGAAACATTTCTAACCGAAACAAATCCAAGTTTCTTCTAACACCTAATCTATTTTTATAGACCATTTTTTTTTACAGAGTGCAACAGAGAAATGGGCGATTAAAAAAACTCTCTCAAATTATTTTCACTTTCTCTCATTAAAAATTTAAAAAAACAGAGAAGAGGAAGCAGTAGAATCATTTTATGAATTAAGTAGTCTGCAAGATATCTGAGAATTAACCCACACACTCTTATTGTTAAACGAATATCAAAATGTATTGCTTTTATACATTAGTGATATATTGATATTAAAGTATACATAACACAGTCAGGAGCCAAAAATCACATCAGTTACCAATTGGTTGGAACCAAAGTGTATTGAGGTTAATGCGTCATCTTCTTAGTTCTGGCAGAAAATAATCACGCAACATGGCGAGATAGCGATCTGTGTTAACATACACTGTTCGTCTGTTTTTACGAAAAAAATACGGTCCAAAAATGCAAATTTGAGATACGGCACACCAAACAAATACTCTCTTGGAGTGCAGAGGTTGATCATGTAGCTCTCGGGGGGTTTTGGGTGCCCAACGGGGGTTTTCGGTTTCACGATCAATGTTAAAATGATTTCGATGGCTACTGAGATGGTATCCCGGAATGAGTAGATATCAACTATCTTGAAAACATTCGCTCGACACTGCCGCGCATAACAGTCGTTTCAATAACACCATACCTCCCTGCCGGACCCTGTACATCCAAAAAATTTAAAATTGACTCATGAAATGCCCGCAGGTTACATTCAGGCACTCAGCATTCTAAATCAATTTTTAAGAAAAAGTTTTGAGGGCACTCATCAATACCTTTTTAATATAGATATATTTTACAGTACCTGTATATATGATAATTTACTTGCCTGGGAAACAAACTAGACGAAAATAGCATCTCAGAATATATCAGAAATAGTATTGTGAAAAATATCAAAACCACTTATTCCCTGCAGTATGTCTTAGGATCATAGGAAACATCTACAAAGGAACCAACTTGATCTAAATATCTCATTCGGCCAGTAGTTATTTATGAATTCTAGACGTGGATCCTCGCAAAGAAAACAGAAGAGATTCTTGATGGGTTTGAAAAAAAGAGTACTGAGAAGAATTAGGTAAAACTTCGAACTGAAGTAAAAATACAAAAGATCTGGATACTGTAGACCATGTAAGGATTCAGCGACTCAGACGGGTGGGACACGTGGAAGGTAACAGAAAGAGAGATAAACTAAAGACTGCCCTGCCAGCGTAAACAATGTAAGAAGAGAGGATAAAAAATCTTCCACAACATAAACCGATAAAAATCGACCAATAATCTGTCATGTCTATTGACCCGCTCACAACTTCCATACGGGCCAGTTGCATTTTCACCAGTTCCTATTCTTTCAATGCTGGCATTAAAATCACCAATCAAGATTTTGTACCTAAATTTCTCTTTGTATAAAAGCTGGGCTACATCATCCAAAAATTCCTCAATTTCCTCATCCCTATGGCTTATAGTTGGTGCACAAGCTTGGACGATTTGAAGCCTAAACTTAACCTACTACGGCAATATGAATTGAAAATTATGATAATTTTCTTTAATTATCCTTCCTTAATTATCCTTCGATTTTTAGTGCTTAGTATTGACGTAGACAGACGTAAGTATTGATACGACATAAACATACGTAGATAAACGAATTAAAAAATTTCGATATTCATCAACACCGCCAGCAATGGCACCAATAGTTTCTTCAGAACGCACAGTTTTTTGTCTTGTTTTTGATTTAATATCGAGCAGCGCAAAATGCATAAAGAATATGTTGATAATTCGGCGAAAACTTCGTTGGGTTGGGTGATTATGTGGACCATAAGAGGCTATGAGTTTGGCACACAGAACACTGATTTTGAAAATACATTTCAACAATTTGCAAGCGTTGCTCTGATGTTAAACGTTCCATTATGATTTGCCAGACATTTCATGTGCCATGATTTGAGAGCTGCCCCTGTCGATATATATATATATATATATATATATATATATATATATATATATATATATATATATATATATATATATATATATATATATTGCTGTGAATAAAAATTGCAACACCAACAAAAAAATAGTTAGGGCAACACAATTTATGTAATAAGTAAATATAAATAGCACAAGGAAATCAGTACCTTGTATAACCCCCCCGTGTTCGAGTAACTGCCTCAAGTCGGCGTGGCATTGAGCGAATCAAGTTCCGGATGGTGGCTTAGGGTATGTCAGTCCATGCCTTTTGTATACACCACCAGAGGTCTCCTCCGTCGTCGGTGGAAGTAGGTGACGAGTGAATCGTCGACCAATGATGTCCCATACATGTTCGATTGGTGACAACTCAGGTGAACGGGCAGACCAGGTAATATAGGGATATTGTTTGTAACAAAGGAGTTAAGCACAGTTCGTGCTACGTACGGCCGCGCGTTATCCTGTTGGAATGTGGTTCATGGAACCCTCCGAAGGAATGGTAGCACTTCGGCGTCTACAACCTGTGTTAGGTTACGTTGAGCGGTAAATGTGCCTCGAATGCATATGAGAGTGCTCGTGATTCATTTATGTCGTGTGTCGAACAACAATACTCTACTTCTCTTCCCGTTCACCCTGACGACGTCGGACGAATACGCGGCCATCACAGGTCAGGAGTGTGAACCTAGACTCATCAGAAAATACAACACTGTTCCATTCCTGGTCCCAATTTTGTCGCATCTAACACCATTCCAGGCAACGTCGGCGGTGGGTGAACACCAGACCACGGACGGCGGACTTGGTACCTTCCTCTTGCCACAGACGCCATATACGGAGAATAGTACTGATCTGGCGATGTAACAAAGTAGAAATGTCCCTATATGACAGTCACCCTCTCACAGACCCTCAATACGACATCGATCAAACTCGGACATACGGCAGACGTCGTCGGACATACGGCAGTCGTGTTGTTCATTTTACGGCAACTAACGCGACTACCCACACTATACCTCTCAACTCAGTGGTTCGCTACCATTCCGGTACATAGATGGGAGTACCTACCCCCTTGTATTACCCTTACACCGTATTAGGGTGTAATTGTAATCGTTTTATATTTGTTATATAATGAGTTTTTCCTCGAATTTTCATCTCATTATTTATCTGTTTCCTTGGTTTCCTTGGTGTTGCACTCTCTATTCAGTATATATATATATATATATATATATATATATATATATATATATATATATATATATATATATATATATATATATATATAGGCCAACTTTTTTATTTGAAGGATAGACTGGTGCTTCTAAATGCACAGTTGTAAGAAATTGACTAAGTTGTTGAAAACTTGACCAAGAAAAAATTACAAATAATTTACAATTTCCGGTATTGCCAGATTTCTTCAGTTGCTACTAAAACAATATTTTTTAGTGGCAACACCGTATTTTTTTTACATAATTTGACAAATCTTAAGATTCGAAATAAAAAATATGTTGTTACATTTTTTTATTGGAGTAGCCGTTTTAGAACAATCAGTTATTATTCAACAATACAACTTTCTCTTTTTAGTCAAAAATAATTGATTCATTAGCAACTGAATTAAATCGCTATTTCTATACACATTCAAATAGAACATCTTTCAAATAACACAATGACAGCACAATAATGATGGTTTCTGTCAAACAACACAATTTTTGTTTAATTCCCAAGGCCTACTATTGCTCTGTTAGCTTCTTTTAGTTCCTGTCGAGTGCAGATTATTTTAGTTATTTTTCTTAATTGTTCTAAAACTGCTACTCCAATAAAGAAATGTGACATTTTTTATTTCGAATTTTAAGATTTTTCTAATTATGTTAAAAAATACGGTGTTGCAAGTTAAAAAAATATCGTTTTCGTAGATAATGAAGAAATCTGGCAACACTGGAAATCCTTTATATATATATATATATATATATATATATATATATATATATATATATATATATATATATATATATATATATATATATATATATACATATATATATATATATATATATATATATATATATATATATATATATATATATATATATATATATGTATATGTATGTATATAGTATTATTTTCGTGTCTTATTTTATTATTTTTTCTAAATACCCTCTATAATAAAACATTATATTGTAAAATAATTTATTATTAATTTTAAAAAGAAAAAATCAGCTTTAATTACAGTTGCGGTTTTACAGTATCATCTGATCGTTATTCATTTTAATTAAACGATAAGTGTAGTGCAGAATGAAACGTTTCTGTGGGCGGTAATGTCGCCACTCTGTTACGTGGTACAATATGTGTTAACCACATGACCCGAAAACATGCATTTCTCCACGTAATTAGTTTGAGTGGTGACCATCCCATTCGGTAAACTAACTTGCGGAAAACGGAACGCTCAAATCTATTTTTAGCATGGGGAGAAAATGCGCTCGGGGAAAAATATCGGTAATGGTGCCCATTAAATTTTCTTTTATGTTTCCATTGTGTCATCGTACATCAGTACATCTACATTCATTCACATCACTAACATTATTAACGTAAATTTAATCACTTCATCAATATCTTTATCAATCACACTGAACAAAATTTGTTTTAAGACATATAAAAAGGTCTTTTTGTAATAAAATATAGTCGCTCTACTGTTGATACTGATGACTGTTAATAATTTGATAATTTTTTTTTGATTTAATCTGATAACTACCAAATTAAATACTTTTAAACTGTTTATTTTACGTGAAATAACATTCATTATGGTATTAATGCTTGAAAACAATTTCGAACAGATGTCCGCCGCGGTCACTTCCGACAAAGGGCATTTTGTCAAATTTTCGAACACGTTTTCAAGTCATTGGGGCCTTATGTCCGCAATTATCCGAGTTATGTTGGCTTTTCAAGGCGTCAATAGTTGCTGGTTTATCGGCATAAACCAACGATTTAACATAACCCTAAAGAAAATAATTTGAAGACGTTAAATCACATGTCCTTGGTGGCCAATTAACACGTCTGTTCCTGAAAATTATTTTCTCACCGAATTTTTCCCTAAATAGGGACATGTGGAGCCGTCCTGTTAGAACCACATCTTTTCCAGATCAATACCACTCAAATTCTAAATGAAATAATCATTGATCATCGTTCTGTAATAACCCCATTAGCGATTTAATAAATTTGGATCTTCATCAACACTGCCAGCAACAGCGGCGATATTTTCTTCGGAACGCACAGTTTTTATCTTGTTTTTATTTTAATAGAGAGCAGCGTGAAATGCGTTCAGAATTTATCGATGATTCGATGAATAAATCGCTCGGTTGGGCAATGATATGCACCATAAAATTCACGAAGTGATCTAAAAGCATGGGCTACAGAATATTAATTTTGACAATAATTTTCGACAATTTGTAAGCGTTGCTATTATGTTGTAGTAAACGTTCCATGATGATTTGCCAGACATTTGATGTGCCATGATGAATGTCATGATGAAATTTCCAATGATGATTTGACAGCGACTCATATCGGAAGTTCGGATACACTAAAAAATTACCCTTTTTATTCAGCATTCTATATCAACTATATTTTACTTTATTGCTGATATTAATTAAGATTATGAAACACAATAGCTAGAATATCTTCAGAAAATGTAGGAATAATGGAAAATAGAATAATTTAGGAATAATGGAAAAAGGATTACTCATAAAGTAAATAAAACAAATTTTTACTTTGTTATTTATCACTTATTTTATTTTTTGACTTCGTGTCTGTAGTTTCGTAAACCTAAATTAAATAAGTAAGTAACAAAGTAAAAATTTGTTTTATTTAATTAAAAAAAAAAACTTTCACAAATTAACCGAAAAATTAAAATAAATTATTAAAAAAAGGTATTTATTTATACATGCACATTTATTTTGTCTCTTTCAAACTAATCCGCTCTTAATGCAATACAGTTATTCCAACTTTTTTCCTAATCTTTAAAACAGTTTTTATATCCGACTTCTGGTATTCCCTTCAAAATGGCCAGCGAACTCTCAAGGATGGCTTTTATGGACTCCAAACGGTGTTTAGAAAGTGGTTTTTTTACAATCGACCGAGTTGGAAGAAACTCTTTGTGGACTTTAATATTGATCAGCCTTGACGTCGTTTTTCTTTCGGTTTTGCTTCATCTTTAGCATGATACTCGTTTGATTGCTGATCAGTTTTTCAGTTATAAGTGTAGATCTAGGTCTCGTTACTAGTCATTATGCATTTTAAATGAATATCAGGCAAGTCCAAATTGTTCTTCAAGATCGGCGATTATTCAGTATAAGATCGTGCATTTTGGTAATGTTTTCTTCATTGGTTAACGTAGAAGGTCCTTCTGAAAGGCCCTCTCTATCGTCACCAAAGTCCTTTTTATCATATCCTAGTTTTATCTCCGTGACAAATTCATTAATGCAAAAAAGAATTTATGACAAAAGACATAGAGACGAATGATATGAAACTTGAGTCAGATGTCGCGGATATTTATACCTACTTTAAAAACAAATGGTTGTATCAATACTTAAAGCTCCCGAAAAAGTTCTTAAAAAACACCCTGTGATCATCTCTGAGTCACAGTACTTGAGAGATCATCACTACAAATCTTTTTTTAATTTTCTTGCATAAATTAAAATACAACTGCCTGCCTTAGTTTTAAAGAAAAATGTACTGTCGTATTTTGGCAAGTGACTTAGAGCCAGATTAGATTGCTAGATTTGCTAGTATGACAGTTTCCTAGATTATTTCCTGAGTGAGGATTTTTTTTCTAAAGAAACCCGATTTCAAGCAAATTATTTTTACGGCTTTCTCCAAGTCCGTAACTTTAAGGTACAAGTTTGAGTAAGGTGGATAGTGACGCTATTATGGCAAGTGTAAGCAAGACCGATACTGATGCCACTTTTACCAAGATGAGTGAAAAGGATAGATATACCATTTCGACCAGTATGAGTGAAACGGATACGGATAGCGACGCCGCCCGAGCCAACGCTCTTTGCGCATTGACTGCGCATCTTTTTGTATTTGTTTTATTTCGTACTTACAACTTTGGCTTTATAAATTAGACTCGATTGTGTTGTGACTTGGATTTGTTATCTGACCGTTTCTGACCAATCTGGCTTTCTTCGTGATTGAAATGTCAGTAGTTGATATTGTGATTGTGTAGTGTAAATGCCACTATGCCATCTCGGGACACTGCACGGTAATATGTTAACATGCACCCAATTTATGGGTAATGCAAATGCAATGCTAGTGCTGAAGCTAGACTTTATCGTAAGAGATATCTAAATGCTGAGCGTTATTCCGATCACTCAATGTTTACAAATGTGCACCGGTCACTCTCAGAGGGTCGATTTCCAAATCAAATGATTAGTGAGGAAAGACCCCTCATTCCCTATGAAAACGAAATCTTACAAGAAATCCCACAAGAACTCAGTAAGTGGAAATGATACAAGAACAGGAGTGCCCAAAAGTGCAGCACACCGAATTTGACAGAAAAACGATGTCCATCATGTTGTACCATGTACAACAAGTAAAAAATCTATTATACCGATATTACCCTGAAAGAGTTGCATTTTGTCGAACGATGTTGCAAAGGTACAAGGAAGATCCGCGATTCTTGGAAAAAATTCTGTGGTCCGATAAATAGATATTTAAAAAGGATGGATACGTGAACCTCCACAATTTGCACGGGTGGTATGTGGAAAATCCACATTTGATGCGAGAAGATAGATCACAGTCGTCACTTTAAAGTAAACAAGTGGACCGGAATTATGTATGGTAAAATTATTTGACCATTCGAGCTGCCGGAGAACTTGAAAGGCGAGGTTTATTTAAATTTTTTGCAAAACCATTTACGAAGATTATTGAACGGCGTGCCACTTAACATTTATGGAAACATGTGATTGCAACATGATGATTGTCCAGCGCATTAGAATACCCGGACAGGTGGATAGGTTGGTCTGGAACAATTTCGTGTCCAGCCCGGTCACCTGACTTAAATCCTCTAGATTTCTTTTAATGGGGAACGGTAAAAGAAAAGTTTACTCCAAACCAATTCAAAATTTAGCAGAGCTGCAAGTTGCAATACATCATCTCTGGAAGATACACCCGTCTAATAAATCGATCTTTTTTAAGAAGATGTAGGGCCTGCATTGTGACTGAAGGCTAACAGTTTGAATATTCGTTATAAGTCAAATAATGCTGATTCCAATGACTGAATTTTATTTAAAACTTAAACCAAAAGAAATAAAATCACTGCAAGAGTCATTACTTGTTATCTTAATTGCTATCCGTCTTACTCACAATTGTACTTACCTTAAAGTTACTGACTTGGAGAAAGCCCAACGGGTACTAGAAGCATTTTAACTATGTAATAAGAATTTGCTTGAAATCGGGTTTATTTAAAAAAATCTTCATTTTAGAAATAATTTAGCAAGTGTCATACCGTCTTGAAATCTTGACTAAATACGCCATCTTTTAAAGTCAATTGCTAAAATAGCGTGGTACATTTTTTTTCCAGTACAATTCGTTAAAGTTGGGCGATATAATAATTTTGTGTACGTAGTTGGGCAAAAAAGTTATATTTTCTATAAAACTGAGGTTGTATTTAATTTTAGACTACAATTTACAGAAGAGTTATTCAGTCACAATACTTGAAAGATCATCACAGGGTGTCAATATTCTCTATGTTCCTTTTTAATAATATCTATAATTTTAGAAGTACATGACTAAGATTTTTTTGTGATAACTGCCCCACCTGGCTTATCACCTCTTTCTGGCCTGACGTTGATTTTTGTTGATATATATATATATATATATATATATATATATATATATATATATATATATATATATATATACATATATAATACTAAACCACAACGCTATTACGAACGTCCTAATCATCTGCACATTCGTGGACTTCCAGAAAGCATACGTTATCCATTGAAAATCTCTGTTCAACATCCTAGCAGAACAAGGACTCGACCCCAAAACACTACGATTGATCAAGCAGACACTGACCGACACAACCTCTAAAGTGAAATTTATGGGAGAAATTTCCGAACCATTCCCGATTAAAACCGGAGTACGCCAAGGAGATGATTTAACCCCACTCCTCTTCAATCTGGTCCTGGACAAAGTCATAAGGGAATGGGAAAAAGAACTGATAAATCGGAGTTGGACGTCTCAAAAACAACAGAAATCTCATGCCCAGCCTTCGCAGACGACCTAGCCATACTCGCAGACAATGAAACAAGGGCAACCAAACAGATCGAAGTCCTCAAGGAATGTGCAGAGAAAGTCGGCCTGCAAATCTCCTTTCAAAAAACCGAATTCTTCTGCTCAAAATTAGATGTCCAAAATTTGAATACCAAATACGGCAAGATAAACAGGATCACTCATTTCAAATATCTGGGCGACATCCTCGAACCCACAGGAGAAGAGAAGATAGCACAGAAGACTCGATTACAGAATATGAAGAGGGCATACATACCTACAGACAAAATATACCTACAATAAGATCTGCATATCCACACATGCAAAAATAAGACACTACAACACAGTAACCAGAGGTACTATACGCAAGCAAGACACTTACACTCCACACAAAAAGCAGCACAGAAAACATACTAAAAGAAGAACGCAAAATTATGAGGAAAATTATCGGCCAAAAAGTAACAGAGCAAGGATACAGATTACATTCTAGAAAGACCACAGCGAGAATGTCCAACTTAGCGGAGAAAAAGAAGATTGAAATTCTATAGATATTATTATATAGATTATATAGATAACAAGATAATAAAATAATATTTCATCGGGTTATAAAATATCAAACAAATATTGATGGTAAAAAGACAAGTTAGGAAAAAGTGGCAAATAGCACGAAGATCGAAAATAGAGAATTATCCCAAATATTAATGTAAATGAAATAAAGACATTTGTAATGAAACCAAAAAAAAAACAGTACACATAGGAATAACCTTCAAATCTGTCATCAACAAAACATATCTATTCACTTTAAAATTATTCGCTACAGAGGTTTAATTAGATAAAAATAAATGAAGACGATTCAGGCATAATGAAATCAATTAGAATAAAGAGATCAATTAGATTGGTTTATTTAAAGGGCTATGCAAACAAAAATATTTCACGTTTTAATAATTTTCATGGTGATGGCAACGAAACTTCTCAGGACTACCAAATTTAAGGAACTTTTGCATTCAAAGTTGAATAGTTTATGAAAATATTGTTTTTAGTAGATTCGTGCAGGCCAACCAGATAGATACAGATTTAATTTTTTTTATTAACACGTTTAAGTTAAGTTTAAGAAAACTTCCAGCTCGAAATAAAAAAACCTTCATAGATATCCTCACTTCGGTTACTTTTTACTGCTGTTATCTCCTAATACTTTTTTAAAGCTCATAAATCTGAATGCTTGCATTCAGTTTAAATTCTTCCAGGTTAGCGCAATAAATTACGGCATTTTGCTCACCTCGCATTTTCCTTTAAGCATAATTTATTAGAAAATTTTTAATAAATATCGCATTAATTTAAAATTAATGTCGAATATTTGATGCTTAAGGCAGCAGATTGCGTAAATATTTGGTCTTGTTATATAAATACTTTGTTAATTATTTTTTTATCTGTTGTTTTTGTAAATCTGCTTAGAATTCTATATTAAATTCTTTAAATAAGATGTAAATAATTGAAAAAATATTTCTAATTATAATTTTTTATAAAAAAAATTTTTGCAGTTTGTGCATTCTGTTCTCTTCTTCAAAAATACGTTCACTTTATTTCTTCAGAGCGAATAACCTAGCTTAAATAATGGAACCACCGTAGAATATTAATTATATATATATATATATATATATATATATATATATATATATATATATATATATATATATATATATATATATATATATATATATATATATATATATATATATAGGGAAATTCAGGAGGAAATGTCAATAATTCAGCTACGTATTCAGGAACCGAAATTGAACATAAAAATTTCTATAAACATGGGTCTTAGTCTCAACTGTTACAAAGATACAGGGGTAAACAAAAATTAAAACGTTTAAGATTTTTTAAATTTATGTTATAATAAATAGTTAGGCTACGATTTGTAATTTTCAAAAATAGCACCATTTACTTTCAAACACTTGTCAGCTGTCTTATGAACAGCTCGGGTTACTTTGTAAATGGATTCGAACCTGTTCTTTACAACTGCTGCTGCATTTACTATCCAGTTGAGTAATGCATATCTAGTGTCTACTTCAGTTAGCGCATACCAAAGATTTGACTCACCCCCAAAGACAATAATGCAGAACATTAGGAATGGTGATCTAGCTGGCTAATTGTGCGGACCACCTCGTCCAATCTACCTGTTTAGAAAGTTGTTGTTTTAGCAATTTCTCACTGCGGTATGCAGGGGCTCCATCATATTGTAAGTACATGTTTTGTCGTACATTAAGTGGAACATTTTCTAACAGGTTTTGTAAATGATTCTGTAGAAAATGTAGGTAAACTTCTCCTGTAAGATGACCATCGGAATGAATGGACCGATTAATTAATTTTTTAGCATACAATACAACACATTAATGCTAAATCGATGTTGAAAATTATGTTCACCCGTAACGTAAGAGTTTTCATCGGATCATCGGATGTTCATTTAAAAGATTATTAATGCCATCACAAGTGAACTGCGCTTCATCGGTGAACAGAAAATATTTGTATAATCTTCGATTTGAATTTATCCGGTTACAAAACTGCATCCTTAATGAAAAATCACCATCCTGCAAATGCTGCACCAGTTCTAAATAAAATGGATATAAACAATTTATCTGAAAAGTCCTCCAAGCAGACGACTATGTCATTTGGCAAATATTTGCAATCCACCTTGTACTTACGCTTGGATCATTTTCAACGATGTCAAGGATTGCCTCTTCTTGTTCAGGATCAAGTTTCTATTGCCATTCAGATACAATTCTCGCACTTGGAAACATACTAAATTCTCCACCAGTGATAAAAACTTGTTCAAAAACCCTTCTACCTGGCAGTCCGCGATTCGGGAAACGACGCTAGTATTTGGAGACCGCGCGATTTGAGCTTCCGTTAAAAAAGTCACAAATAAATAATATATTAGCATATTCACGATGAAAAAATAAGGAAGAAAATAACGCATAATAAAATCCATTAAATAACTTTAAAACAATTTGCAAAAGACAAACTAATAATTAACTGGTAAAAACAATGGTTGCTTAGCAGTAAAAAAAGTAAAGGTACATTTTCTCACTCTTTATTATATTTGCCATCCCTAAACACGTTTACCACTGTATCTCTGTACAGTTCAGAATGGGATAGAATCAGAATATATATATATATATATATATATATATATATATATATATATATATATATATATATATATATATATATATATGTGTGTGTGTGTGTGTGTGTGTGTGTGTGTTATTATTATCATTATAATTAGGTGTATAGACCCGGTTGGATCACGCAAAGCATTCTGACTCATTTTCGAGTGTTCTTTCTGATCCTCCACACCTCTATCATCCTTTCTCCGTGGATTCTCTTTCTCGCCTCCGTCCACTTTGTTCCCGATCTCCTCGAAACTTCACTCTCTGATGCAACGTTCCACATATGTATTTTATTTCTGTACGTTCTTCTTTCCTCAATCTAGGTCAGACCCATTTGTGCCTCAAGATCAGCTCTGACTTGTGTGATCCATGGTACTGTTGACTTGACTCCTTGTATGTATGTAAGAATTCTGTTGGTGAGTCTACTGATATGTCCATAGAATTTCAACCTTCTTTTTCTTATGTCCGCTGCTACGTTGGACATTCTCTCTGGTCTCTCGAGAATATAGTCTGTATACTTCCTCTGTCAGTTTTGGGCCGAGAATTTTCCCCATAATTTTGCGTTCTTCTTTTAGTATGTTTTCTATGCCACTTTTTGTATTAAGTGTAAGTATCTCGCTTGCGTATAGTACCTCTGGTTTGATTACTGTTTTGTAGTATCTTATCTTTGCGTGTGTGGATAGGTATTTCTTATTGTAGATATTATGTGTCTTGCCGTATGCCTTCTTCATCTTCTGTAATCGAGTCTTCTGTGCTATCTTCTCTCCTCCTGTGGGTTCGAGGATCTCGCCCAGGTATTTGAAGCAAGTGATCCTATTTATTTTTGCCGTATTTGGTGTTTAAATGTTGGACATCTAATTTTGAGCAGAAGAATTCGGTTTTTTGAAAGGAGATTTGCAGGCCGACTTTCTCTGCACATTCCTTGATGATTTCGATCTGTTTGGTTGCCCTTGTTGCATTGTCTCCGAGTATGGCTAGGTCGTCTGCGAAGGCTATGCATGAGATTTCTGTTGTTTTTGGGTCGTCCGAGTCATATTGGTTTCCAGTGTCCTTGATTTTTTAGTTCTTTTTCCCATTCCCTTATGATTTTGTCCAGGACCACATTGAAGAGGAGTGGGGATAACCCATCTCCTTGGCGTACTCCAGTTTTAATCAGGAAAGGTTCGGAAATTTCTCCCATAAATTTCACTTTAGAGGTTGTGTCAGTCAGTGTCTGCTTGATCAATGGTAGTGTTTTGGGGTCGAATTCTTGTTCTTCTAGGATGTTGAACAGAGATTTTCGGTCGAAGCAGTCGTATGCTTTCTTGAAGCCCACGAACGTGAATATGATTGGGACGTTCCTGATAGCTTTGTATTTCAGGTTCATTGTTTTTAAGTTAAATATTTGTTCAGTGCATGACCGACCAGGGCAAAAGCCTGCCTGGTACTCGCCAATTTTGTGTTCTAATTGTTCCTTGAGTTCTCTGGAGAAGGCATGCTGAGAGGATTTTAAAAGTGACTTGTAGTAAGGAGATTCCTCTGTAGTTGTTCACATCTGTTCTGTCTCCCTTCTTGTGCAGCGGGTGGATAAGAGCACATTTTCATTCATCTGGTAATTTTTCTGTTTGCCAAATGTTCGTGATAATTTGCGTAAGTTCCAGCAGTGAATTTGATCCAAGGTTTTTCAATAGTTCCGCGGTGATACCATCTTCACCGGATGACCTGTTATTCTTTAGTTTGCCTATGTGCCTGTGGATTTATCCTGTGTTGTTGGTAGTAATTCTGAGTGGGGATGGATACAATTTTCCTTGAGGAATCTTGTGTCACGTTAGGGGCAATTGAGGAGATGAGAGAAATAGTATGCCAGCTCCTGACAATTCTCCTGATTGGTTAGCGCTAATCTCCCATTCTGCTTTCTGAAGCAAATATTTTGTGGTGTGTATCCACGGATTTCTCTTGCAAAAGTCCTATAAAAGTCTCTCGTGTTATAATTGCGGAAATTCTCCTCTATAGAGTCTAGTTGTTCCTTCATGTACTTCCTCTTAGTTTGCCTGATAATCTTTGTGGTATGTTTTCTAGTCACGTCAAAAAGCTGTTGACTTTCTGGGGATTTTTTAGTGTTGTACTCCCGAAATGCTCGTTTGCGTCGCATCAATACACTTTCGCATTCCGAGTGTCACCAAGGGTGTTTTGTGTTCATTTTTAATGGGATCAGTTCTTGTGCTTTTTGTGTATTTGTTTTGTGGATTTTTTCCATGTATCTGCCTGTTCCTTTTCCCATCCCTCTGTTATGTTGGATTCCTTGATCTTTTGTGTTTCGAATTTCTGTAGATATGCTTTCTTGGGATGAATTCTCCTTGGGGTGAACTTGACTTTGATTCGTGTTAGGGAGTGGTCTGAGTTAATGTTGGCGCCCCTGCGGACTTAGACTTCTTGGATCTCTCTTTGTTGTGGGCATGAGATCGCAACGTGGTCTATCTAGAATTCTCCATTCTGTTGTACAGACGATCTCCATGTCTTCTGTTTTCGTGGAGATTTTCTTAGGGATGTTGACATGATCTTAAGATTATTCTGTTGGCATAGTTCGATGAGTCTTGTGCCGTTCTTATTGGTAAATTTATGACCGGGAAATTTGCCTACTGTTTTCTGATAGATTTTTTCTCTACCGATTTGTGCGTTAAAATCGCCCAGTAAAATTTTGACGTCATCCTTTGGGACCTTTGCCATTACGTTATCTAGTGTTGCCCAGAATTTCTCTGTAGACTTGGGGTTTTTCTTGTTGTCTCCATTTGTGGGGGCATGTACGTTGATCATCGTGTATTTTTATTGTTGCACTATATGCGTATTGTCATTAGTCTATTGTTTATGGGCGTAATTTCCTTAATAAAGTTAACTACCCCTTTGTGTAATACAAAGGCCATGCCCAGAAGCAGAGAACCCCTGGCGACTCGTTTATCTATCCTGCTTTTGAATATGCGATAGTTCCCATAGTCTACCGTATCCTCATTCATGATGTGTTTTTCTTGTAGGGCAAGCACAAGTATCTTTTGCCTGTCAAGTTCTGAAGTTAGGTTGTGAAGTTTTCCTGGTTGGATCAGCGTGTTGATGTTGAAGGTGCCAATATATGTAGGTGTTTTATGTGGAAATTTGCCGGAAAGCTCTAACTTTTTTTGAGATCGTAAAAGTCCAGGTTCCCCAGAATCCGAAATCCCGGTTGCCATCTGTCGACGGGTGGATTGGTGGTAACCACACCCCAGGTTACCACCTGGGGTGTCATTGTTGTTACTTACACGAGTCATGGTTGCTTAAAAGCTTATAGGTCTATTGTTTCCACTGGGAGTTTAGAACCAGTGATTGCTGGTTCCTGGAGCGTAGTGTAGAGCCCCACCCTCGGGGTGAACAGACGCCGACCAGATTGCCAGTGGTTGCCACTGCAGACGCGACCTGATTTTTTTCTGCCAAAGGCCTGTTAGCTGTCCGTTCCCGAAATAAACATTCGAGTTCAGCCTTTGTCCGCGTCCTGTGGCGTGGACAAAAGGTTGGCTTTAGGAAGCTATATATATGTATATATATATATATATATATATATATATATATATATATATATATATATATATATATATATATATATATATATGTATGTATATATATGTATATATATATATATATATATATGTATATATATATATATATATATATATATATATATATATATATATATATATATATATATATATATATATATATATATGGCCCGCTTGTTCCACATAGCAGCTGTTGCATTCGTTGCAACTTAATATATAAATTCCAGATTTTTTATTTTGTGATGTTTTATCTTTGGCATTAAAAAGCAAATTATTGGTTGACTGGTTGGTTTTAAACACTATTTGCAAAATATGTTTCCTCAAAGAGCGAGCTATTTGTTCTGAAATTAGACGGAAATATGTAATCTTTCAGTATTACTTATCATTTGTTTGTTTTACTTTTGGGTATATTTGATGAATTAATAATTGTTTTCTTTTTTTATTTATTAAGCAACTATTTAAAATATTGTAAAAATTAGCCCCAATAAAAGGGTAATACGTAGATAGGATAAACAGCTGTAATACGTTAGTTTTAAAGTAGTGTTTGATTATGTAACATTGCTTTACGAACCTATAAAGTAAAGTTTTGGAGTTAGAGAATCCCAAAAAATGGTTAGAAGGTGATTTAGCGACTGGACCTACAACTTAACGTGGGTTCCGAACCACGGTCATCAGCTACCGAAAACCCCGGGCAGCACCCTCGTCGGTCTATCAACCCTCGGTTTTGTGCTTAACCGAAAATATCTTGTGAAGCCTACCGACTAGCGAGTGATACAAAATTATTTTCACAAGTTAAAAAATAAAAGTGATAGATAACAAAGTAAAAATTGTTTACTTGCAGTGGAGTTGGTCCATAAGGGCACGTGGGCACGTGCATAATGTCAGTCGCGGTAACGAATTAAGTCTTGGGTTGCCGAAACGCACCGATTAAAGAACACGTGCTTTGGGCGCAGGCAAGTTTGTGCCGCTACTGTTTTCTTTAATATCGCCTACGAAAAATAAAAAGAGCAACGCATCACTTTGCTAGTAACCCGGGGATTAAATGCATTTATAACTCATATCTTGGGCGCTGTCCCATTCTCAATAATCAGATTTTTTTCGCCATCGCTCTTTTGGACTTTTCAGTGGTTGTAAAGTGAATGCTTTGAACAATTACAATAGTGAAGATAAACTCAATGCAATATATGAATAGAAATAATGTCACATTAACATTTGAAGACCGAATTGTCATCAAAAATCGTCAATTAAATCTAATAATTGAATGCATTTTCCGCTTTCTTTTCTCGATCATACAAAAGGATGACTGTTCTGGCTAGCGTCTACCCCGTGCGGCCCCTAGCAGATGGAATTTTACGTCTAAATGTGTGAATACTGTTTGCATTTACAAAGAAGAATTGCAAACATGCCTTGAAGTAATTATGGATACCGAGTCGGATAAAAATTCTATTAATCAAGCTCAGGTGGTTAATAAATTATTTGGTGGATGATAATGTTAATTTTTGGTTGTTTTTCTTCAATAAAATAATGCTTCACTGTAACATTCGCTTTGATCAACTGCAAAGCAGGCAACTAGATGCACTTAAAGTTAAGAAGAATTGTACCGCTGTTACAAATGTTTATCAAAACAATTTAACACCAATGTTTAGTGAATCGGTGGAATTACGTACCGTCCGTATGGCGACTGTGGAAAGCGAAACATGTTTCTCTACCCTCGATCGAATCAAAACATTTCTAAGAAACACTATGGGCCAATGGGCTGTGCGCGATAGCAATGCTATCTATTGAAAAAACACTTGTGAAGTCAATGTTAAATTTTAATGATCAAGTCATCGACCACTTTGCTGCTCAGAAATTTTGGAGGATTAACTTTAACTACAAACAGATTTAATGGTCATGGTCCTATGGTGAGTTTAGTAAAATTTTATTATCTAGGTACCTATTTGAAAATGTGATATCTGATAGTTACACTCGTATTTCTACACTCTAAAGTGTGTGTGTGTGTGTGATACAAAGAAATATAAAATTTTTGGTTGCGACGCATTTCCCTATCCCCATTCCAAAATTTGGTTATACGTGCCCCACCTGTTTTTCCCCCACGAACCGCCGCTGTTTATTTGGTTTAAAAATGAACTACTATAATGTAACGGACAAATCAATCAATAATGATTATTTAATTCCGAATTTGATTGGTTTTGATCTGGAGGAGATATGGTCAAGACGGCTCCACATGTTATACAGCCAATGCCGCAATCGATTTATTGAAGGAAGAAGATTCGGTAAGAAAATTATTTTGTGGAACGGACCTGTTAATTGGCCACCAAACTCATGTAATTTAACACCTTTAGATTATTTTCTTTGGGATTATATAAAATTTTGGTCCATGCCGATAAATCAGCAACTATTCACGCCTTGGAAGCCAACATAACTCGGACTAATTGCGGACATAAGACACCAATTGCTTGAAAAAGTGATCAGAAATTGAATTGTGAGAAGCTCTTTGTCAGAAGTAGCCGCGGCGGACATTTGTCCGAAATTATTTTCAAACGTTAATGCCACTGAATTTTATTTTAAATAAAATAAATAGTTGTTTGTTGTTTATTTTGGTTGTTATTTTATTTGAATTTAAAGTTTCGACGCACAAAAAAAAATCACCCTATACATAATGCGGTAGCCCCTTTTAATAGAAAATTAATTGCTTGTTTGGCAAACCATTATCAGTGACTTAAAATAAACCAACCTACAAGCCAGTAGTAAACAATTCGAAATCACTTTTTTTTACTTCCTGACGTGCGTTTCGTTAACCATCATAATGAGATGATTCAATCTGATTTATATCCTTTGAATCAGTTATCGAAAAGTTTAAAAAAAAGTGATTTGGTGTTCAGTGATAATTTTTTTTCGAATTTAATGTTCCAGGCTAACGTTTGAACAGAAGAATTGGAGGGAAATATATAACAGATTACATTAAATGTTACATCAAATGTTAATTTTAAATAGTATTTCACCAATGCAATAGTTTATTTAGGGCATATTTTTATTACCTAATATATTTTCTGCGACATCCCGTTTATCAAAATAAATAAATATTTATCTTGCAAAACAGATAAATCAAAACCTTCAATAGTTAGGGGCCAAAAAAAAATCGACCGTCAAGCTGAAAATAATGTTGTTAGTCCCAAGATTTTCTCCATTTTCTACACAAGCCTAGACGGGCAAAACTATTTTCTGGCAATTGAAACATGCAAATTTTTACTATTGGGTGCATAATAACCAATGACCGATTTGCGGGCGGTTCTTTAAGTTTAGACAGATATTTCGTTGGGTAAGAGAACTGACCTAGTTAGTTATTGACCTGTTGGCATTACGAGGCGGAGCGTAGAGTTTCAGAGAACTGAGCCTATTCAGGCAGATATAAGAAAACTCAGCTGTGTGGCGAAAACCTTGAGCTACATAGGAACTGAAAAATTAAGTTTGCCGACTTGAGATATCGTTGATATCAGGTGGAAATTGCGACCGCTGAAATTGCCACAAAAGTGATCTGGAATGATTTTATCCAATATCACAGACTTCCACTTTATGTATAGTATGGAAAACATTAATATCCGATTCACTTTTGAATAAACTTTTCCAAAAAAAATATTTGAATTAACTTTCTATAAATTTTTTTACTTTTTCGGAAAAAAATTATTTTATAGTTTTTAGCCATTTTTATTATTTTTTTTTTTTTCGCAAAACTTCCATTCATTCTACGTTTAATGTCGGAAATCGCTTCGTGCCTCAACTTTTTGTAAAATTGAATCATTTTTTTTCAATATAAATTTGTTTTTATAATAATAGAGGAAAATGACTAAATATGGAATACCATTTTGTTTTTGTGGCATAAAAAAACAGCATCATGAATTGAAGGTTTTTAATTATAATTATAGTCAATCATATATTTAAGCTTATCTTAGTGACAGTCTTATTTTTTAAGAATAATTAACATATTTATTGTTATTTAATAATCTAAGAAGCAAACAGTAGCTATTTATGGAATATACACCCAAATATGGAATATGAAAATAAGACGTAAAGTTTCTTAAACTTTGCGTCTTATTTTCTTGATTTGAGGTAAAAAAAATAAAAGTAACTTATTCTGTTAAAATTGTCTTATTCTATTTGCAGAAATCACAAACCCAAGTCTCAATCTCTGGATCAGCGCAGTCATTATGTGCACAGAGCCCACACATTAAATATTTGATCCATGTTTTTCCTTGAGTATCTTCAGAAAACAGTCCCTGACAGAACATACATTCGGCGTCCGCTGAGTGATGAGCTTGTTCTCCTACTGTGGCATCAGGCTCACTCTGTATTAAACTGGACCCCATCTTTATCCTCAGAGTTTTCATCGGAAATTCACAGGGTCTGCCTTAGTATTCTTTTCCCTTTCTTTTTGTTTTCTATTTTTTTTCTTATTCTATTTCTTGGAAAATTTCTTTTTTTTCTATTTTTTTTCTAACATTTTTTTCATGGTTCAAATCATTTTTATATGGTGAAGAAGTGGTGCCACAGCAGCTTTCCTGCCTCAGTTAGATATTTTCCTCTTTTTTGTTGGAACTGGACTTATGTCATAAGGAGACACCAAATCAAAACTGCTACGATCAAGTCTGGAAGTTGAAGGTTCTGGTTCATGAAGTGTTCCAAGTCTAAGTTCAGCGGCTGAAGTATCATTTGAAGTAGCATTATTACCCGGTGAACTAGGATTGGTAGTGGATGGTCCTTCTTCAGTCAAGAGGTCTGATTTTGTCGGTGTCATATTTACTGTACAACCATCTTGTTGCGTTGTTGATAAAGTCGACATCGCTTGATATGTTTATGTAATCTGGAACCCGTTTACTGCAGTCGCGCCTTCTTGTACTTTCAAATAAGCCTATAATGTTAAAAGGACTCAATGGTCTGTTATTATTACTAATCCTGATTCGTATTTCTTCACTGTAATAGACCTTTTAACGGTTCCATAAAAGTTTTATCCAAAGGTTGGAGCTTGTGTGTAGTATGCGGAGATATGGATACAATTTCTACGTTAATTTCTCTAGCAAGGTCTATTACATCGATGTTACGGGTGTGGCTGAAATGACCGTCTAATATGGGTAGAACTTTATATTGTGGAGTTGGATTGGTGTTTAAACCAATCTGTAAATATGTGCATTTGAATCCATCCTGACGGATGAATAACTTCTACAGATCCTGGTGGGCAACCTTTTAGGAGCTGAAAGTTCATATGTTTTCTAGGAAAAATAATAAAAGGTGACACAAAATGATCGGTTGCATTCATAGAAATGACTAACTACTGTGATTAGTGAACCTCTTTTGGCTGATGTAAGTGGAGATATTTGTCCTTTTCCTTTGTGACTACCAACTTGGGGTATTTTACTTTGCACAATTGTAAGGCTAGATTCTCGTTATAAATGCGATTTTGTGAGTAATTACTTTCATCATACACGCCTTCCAGAAGGTTAAAAAAGGTGTTCACTTTCTCCTTATTAAATCCAAAAGCTATTGCAAAAGATATACCGGTGGATTCCCTTATCGAGAATTTTGCTTTATGACGATTCACAAATAATTTCAACCATTTTTCCCGGTCGAATAAATGTTGTAAGTTGTTATGTTTTGCCAACATATATGCCATTCTGCGTACATCTGCTCTTGTCAAGCCATGGCATTTGCTTTCCACTGTAAAAATTATTCCACTAAAAGGCTTTCAAAATGTGCGCTAATATTGTTTTTCTACCTAATTTGATGGCTGCTGCTTCATTATTTTTTTTTTCATTAGTTTATTTTTCTGACATAAGCGAAATAATGTAGTTTTAGGTACTTGAAAATACTTTGCCGCTTTTAAATAGCCTATTTTCTTTTCTCGTAATATTTCTATAGCTTCAGCCACCTTGTCTTCATTTCAATATTTTCGTTTTTCTTTTCAGTGTGTAGGCTGCATTCTAAAAGAAATAAATATATCACTTTATAGAAAGATATATTCAACCACCAAATTATGCGAACCCAAATATAGAATATTCCATAATTAGGCAACTAGCGACTGTCCATATTAGGAATTTTAGACAGGCTTCAAACTTGTTGCCCTGTTTTACAATCAACAATAGCTACGCAATAAACCGTATCAAAAATATCAAAACAAATCAAAACAATATGATAAAGGTAAAATAAGGGTATTTTTACAAAATTACTAACGAAAAATATTATTTTCTACATGCCTTGAAAAGTTTTTAGGCAACGACAAAACAAAATACTCCTGGTCTCTACAGCGCTCGCTCGACTGCCGACATAAAATGAGTGCGACACTAAAGTGAGTAAATGAGATAGAAAATGGTTGCGTATTTTGTGTTGAATTGATTGTTTACCAGAAAAAGTGGTATTCCATATTATGGATACTATTTCTTATTTGGTTATTTCTCTATACAAAAAATAAACATAAAAGTTGGCCCACGATGTGACTTGAGGCATCAAACTTAGAATAACTGGATGTGTTTTTGGGAAAAAAAAAAATTAAAGTGGAAAAATTTGAAAAATTAAGGATTTTTTCCAAATACTCAAATTTTTTATAATAGATAAATTGAATTTTTTTTGTTCAAAACGGAGAAATTAAAAAAAAACCTCTTGGTCAATTTTTGGAAGGGTTATAAACATTAAAAAAATCATATCTTTCAAAAAAGCTATCCGAAAAGCTGTCGAAACAGCTCGCTATATCAAACATGCGTTTGGTCCAAAAACCACTAATAAACGTACTGCATAATGGAAGTTTAAAAAAATTCGTAGTGGTGATTCGAGTCTTGAAGATGATGAGCGTAATGATCGGCCATCGGATGTTAAAAACGACCAATTGAGAGCCTTGGTCGAATCCAATTCACGTACAACTGCTCGAAAGCTTATCTCTGAATTAGGCGTAATGCATGTGATGATTTCTAACCATATGCAGAAGATTGGAAACTCAAAAAGCTCGACAAATGGGTACCGCACGAAATTAAAGACAATCAAAAAAATCGTCGTTTTGGAGTGTCGTCTGTCCTTTAGCGCAATAAAAACGATCCGTTTTTGGAACGGATTGTGATGTGCAATGAAAAGTGGATTCTCTATAATAATCGACGATCGCTCGGTGGTTGCACCGCGACAAAGCTCCACAACACTTTCTAAAGCTGAAAATGCAACAACATAAGGTCATGGTGGTTCCCGAACCAGGGCAAAACGATTACAGCGGAGAAGTACTGCCAGCAAATCGATGAAATGCACTAAAAACTGGGGCGCATCTGCCCGGCATTCGTAAACTGGAAGGGGCCAATTCGCCTCCATGACAACGCTCGGTCACATATCTCAATGAGCACACGACAAAAGCTGCATGAGTTGGGCTACGAAACTCTCAACCATCTACCATATTCGCCTGACCTCTCACCTAGCGACTATCACTTTTTCAACGTCTCGACTTTCTGCGCGAAAAATGCTTTAAAAATTAAGAGGATGATTAAAGGGGGTAAAGAGGAAAATTAAAGAAAATGTAAAACTGCCTTCAACGATTCCGTCACCTCTAGAATTCCGGAAATTTATGCAACCGGTATAAATAAATTAGGTCATCGTTGCCAAAAGAGTGTTGATTTTAATGGGCTGTACAACCAACAATGAGCCTAGATATAAGCTGAGATATGTACCTTTTGATTTAATGGTTAAAAAACTCAATAACTTTCTTAAGAACCTAATAATATAATAAAGGAAATAAAAATAAGAGAATAAAAAATGTATTAAAAGTTAAAAACAGTCATACCCGCTTAAAAAAATGAATGGTTTTATCGATATCAAATTATTAAACAAAAGTCCCCATACATTTTGTATCCATCCTAGTTTTATATCTGTTTGTATTCGAAATTAGTTTTCGAAAAAATCGATTCAAAAACAAAAAACGAAATCAGCAAAGCAAAAGCAAAAGCAACGACAAAATTCTAAGAGCAACCTAGGTATTAAAATAATTTGCCATATGACATCGAAATCCGTGGTGGTCAACAAATCCTCTGAAATTAGAACTGTAATTGTCTTTGTATAATGTTCCTTTTGGCGCCGATAGTCGATCGAGTCCGCCTCTGACGGTTCAACAGGGTAAACCTCGTCGGATATTAGACCTGTTCCATTTTGAATGAACGTCGTTTCCATGGCTCCACTGACCACAATAGCTTTTGTGATATCGTCAGGCGACAATATTATGGTGTCTGTTATGACCTTATCTAATAACCGCACGGTAACGTCGAAAACAGAGAGATTGTGGTCCACCATCGTACAGTTAACGAAGAATGAATATAGTCTTCTAAAAAATTACCTTAATTTAAATTGATATTTTATTATATTCCAAAAATAATTAAAATTAAATTAAAAATTGTAGATTAAAATTGTCGAGTATATCAAATGCATTGACAACAATTTTCCTGTTTCACGATAGTCTTAATTTATTCTATAAGTATATGCATTTTATTTAGAAAACAAGTCAGCGTCATATGCCTTTTCATAGTCAATAAAAACCTTTCTAATTATACCATTCTATGGCCTATTGACAACCTGGATATAATCCATTGTACTGAATCCACTTCTGAATCCTGCTTGCTCTCTTGGTTGTGAGTCATTCAATGTTCTTAATATTCTTTTAGATATTATTTTGATGAAAATTTTATACAATACTGATAGGAAGCTTATTGGGTGGTAGTTTTTAAATCTACCTGTGCTCCTTTCTTATGAAGAAGAATTACTTTAACATTTTTGCATAGGTTTTGTATTTTTTGTTCTTTGAAGTATTTTGAGTACAATTTTGCCAGTATTTTATGTAAAGTTCGACCGCCAGCTTTTAACATTTCTGCCGTTATACTGTCCTCTCCTGGAACCTTTCCATTCTACATCACTTCTCTAGGCCTTGTCACTTTATCCAACAGGATATCTGGCATTTATTCTTCAATCGGCATTGCTCTCATTGACTTGTTTTAATCTTCATATAACTTTGAATAAAATCTTCTGATAACTTCTAACATTTCCGTACGTTCCCAGCTCACTGTGCCATCCTCATGCATTAAGGCAAACACATTTATTTTTCAGTGGGCTTCTTGTGGTTTTTGCACTAGCTGCATATTGAACCGACGAGTTTTCTTTTGAAGTTGCTTTCTCATCATTTTGCAAAGCTCAACGTACTCGAACATGCCAAAAAAACTCTTTGTCCTAACATTTGCTCGTACTATTTTATGATCGCTTCCAACATTAAAACAGATAAGGACAATATTGTTTTATTATTTGACATGATGTAGTCAATTTCACTTGTGGGACCAGATGGACTTTTTCATGGCCATTTTTTGCTGATTTTTTTCTTATAAAACGAGTTCATAATATACAGTTCTTGTCCTTCCGCAAAATGAACTAATCTGTCACCTCTATTGTCTCGCTCACAACTACCATTTGCGTTAGTTGCATTTTCACCAGTTCTTGATTTTTCAATTCTGGTATTAAAGTCATCCATCAAAATTTTGTACATGCACTTCTCGATGTCTAGAAGCTGGGTCACATCATAATAAAATACCTCCATTTTCTCATAACCTTAGCTTACAGTTGGACGATGTGAAACTTAAACTTATTATTCAGCTGAATGACGCATTGGACTAGTCGATCAGATATATTTTCAAATTTTACTACACTGTTCTTCAACTTTCAGTTAATGAGAAATACAATTCCACTGCATCGTCCATTCTCCTTATCTCAAGTGTAAAGTACGTGACCAGTTGTTTTCAGTTTGGTTAGCTCTTCGCCCTTTCTTTATGATTCACATAGCCCTATGATGTCCCAGTGTATGCTGCCAAGCTCGATCAACATTTTTTGCAGCCGTTCATCCTTTTTTATTGTCCGCATATTATTGTTTAAGTTGCAATATCCAAAAGTTGCAATATCCAAAATCCAATGGCAACCCTATCTAACCCAATGATTCTTAGCACCTTCTGCCTTGGGACAGGCACCTGCCTCCTGCTGCCGTAGGTAGTTGCCCCTTGGCTTCCAGGGAATGAGGGCCGTGTTTGAAATTGTAAAGCCATGTTGGTGGGTTGGACCTTAATTTGCCACGCTGGTCCAGTGCGGGTTGGCAGATTTTGAATCATGTTAGCCTAAGATCTCTGCCCATCTCTCTTCCAGGCGCTTACGCTCCAGATGGCATAGCTCAAAGCTTCATTAACTTACTGAAGCCCCTTTACCGGGCCAAGGTCTGATCTACAAAGGGTATATATATATATATATATATACATATATATATATATATATATATATATATATATATATATATATATATATATATATATATATATATATATATATAAATATATATATATATATATATATATATATATATATATATATATATATATATATATATATATATATATATAGGCATTTCACTCAATATCAAAGCAAATCCCCATAGCTTAACAAGAAATAGACAGAGCTAATGTGAATTTACTGAGATCCATGTAGGATGAAGCTATAGTTTAGCGTTGAAGTGGTAATAATAATCCATTGTGCATACTCAAGTCATCTTAGATTTGCAGATGATATCGTTCTGTTATTACATGACCCAGATGACCTACAAAAACATATACAAGAGCTGTAAAGAGCTGGAGAGCCATTTGCCTTGAGAATAAACCTGAAAAAGGGTCAGGTCATATTCAATAATTTTGCCGAGGAATAGAAAAGTTTCTGTTTTAAGGAGGGATTTGGATATTGTGGGTCACTACATATATCTAAGGCAGAGGATTTCAGTGGAGGATGATACCACTCGGAGGGTGGAACGACGTGCTAATATGGCTGGCACTCTTGGCTTTTTCTTGGTTAAATCTGGCTTTCTCTTCACAACAACTTCCACTTTGTTGTGAAGAGAAAAGTCTTTGATTAATGCGTACTGCCTGTTTTGACATACAGTAGTGAAACATGGACACTCACATCACAATCAGTTCAAAAAGTTCGGGTAGTACAGAGGGGAATGGAAAGGTGTAAATGTATCAGCGAACAAACAAAAGTATGTAATATTATTGGAAGAGTAAATTTATTGAAACGGAGAAGAGCAGGTCATGTAGCGAGGCGATCTTTCGACACATGGACTAAAGTAATGGCTGAATGATGATTCACCAAGCCAAGTATGGCACGCTCTCTTTCATCTTTTAAACGAGGTATATTATATGAACTTACAGTGTATAACCGAATAACCTGAATTAAAATAACCTAATACTGTGAGTAACCTGAAAAATAAATTATAGACGCAGTATTGTCCGAGAAGTAAAATTTGAGACACTGTTTTCTTTTCGCATTTTAACTGAAAAAAAAGGGCTCTGGACAAGATTTGTACAGCTTTAGGAGAGAATGTTGTTTCGTACAGTAAATAATTTCAATAATTCCAAATTAGAAATTTTGACATAAATAGTAACAAACGCCCGAAAGAACTAGAAAAAAAAGGATTGAGAATTGGAGCTCTACTGGAAGACAATCTTTATTAGAAAGTGCAAGAGATCGAATACTAAACTTATAATAACATGGCAAGCCATTTCTAAATGGTTACATAAGCTAGTGTAAAGAGAGTCGTTGGGTACCCTATGAATTCACAATTGAGAATAAGGATACACTCTTTGATGTTGTGTCATTCAGTGAAAAATAACTGCAAAAGATTGTGGCCTGTAACGAAAAGTAGATCATCTACGATAATTTCGACGAAAAAATTGTGGGTTAATCCTGCCGAGCCATCAGCCAATATTGCAAAAACAAATATTTATGCCAAAAGGTTATTGCAGTGTATATGGCAAGATCAACTGGATAAATAATGATCTGGCCAATCTGTACAAGCGATCACTGTCGATCAGGGCCTCTGGAAACGATCATTGTGGCTGGAAGATTTAGCCACCCTCAACGTATTCTCCAGATTTATCCCCTTCAGATTTTCATCTCTTTTGATCCCTGCAACATCATTTAATCGATAACTGCTTCATATCTCTTGGGGAAGTCGAAAAAAAGACTCCAAGGCTTTATCACATGAAAACCACCAAGTTTTTCTCAATCTGGGATTCGACAGTAGTTTGTACGATTAAACTTGTACTATTTTTATTATAAATTAATGTAAAGGGTAGTCTGATATTAAAAATACTGAGTATTAAGTTGAGGACCTAACAGAGGTCATCTCAATATAAATAATATGTGATTGAAAAAAATCTGATATCTAATATTAGACACTCTAAAGTTTTTGTTACATGTATGAAATAGAATTTAATTTATAAAATTTAAGTCTCAAATAACTAATGCCATACAAAGTAATTTTGCGATACTTTTCGAAAATATGCCGGGTAGTAAATAAAAGCAAAATACGCCTTCCCTCGATATTATTCTTGAAGGCCCTGTCGCCCACTAACTAAATTCTAAACTGCCCTGATTTGAAAATCAAAGCGCCCGTTGCCGAGATACAACCAATTACTTCGGAAACCCGCTTTTTCGTCAAGCCCCATCCAAGAAGCTTTCCAAGTGAAGTTATATCACGTGATTCGTTATAAAGTATGTGAAGAAGTCTTGCAGAAATAATATTTTTGTTGGCAGTCTTTATAGTCGGCTATTGTGATCGGAAAAAAGAGAGACGAAAGAGAAGAAAAAAAAGTTGGGAGAAAATGTTATGCGTTCAATAAGGGAATAATATGGGACGGAAGGGACAAGATGTTGTGCTCTTCAAGTTCGTTTGAAAACAGCCATTACGATGGTATTAAGTATAAAAGAGGTATTGGAGGGAATTATCTGACAGGCTTCCGATATTCGCTAGACTTTCAAATGTTTCCTGTCAACTTTCGTAAAAATTTATTTTTGTAAAAAAGAATTTCCGTAGAGATTATATTAATTTGAGAACACATACTTACTTTCTTTGTATCAAATCGTTCAAAAAGAATTAATTTTAATGAAATGTAGATATTTTTAGTTCGGCTGGTACATACAGGATGTCAAAAAATCAATACATTTTTGAAGCAGCATTTAGAAGAAAAGAACTATTAAATATGTTTATACATTAATTTTATAAGTGTGCTTCTATTTCATATAACAAAAAGCTTTAAAGTGTCTAATATTTTAAGATTTTTTCTGACCACTTATACTCCACATGGTATCTATTAGGTATGGTATGGTATTTGTGGTATTTATTTATAAAAAAGTATGCGGCTTTTGATGTGATAAGTTCATTGAGGCTTTTTCGACTTTCTCAGGAGATGTGAAGCGACTATAAAGTAGCTGATGTTGCAGGGATAGGATGGTATAAAAATCTGAAGGCACCAAGTCTGGAGAATAGTCTTGATATAATAGCATGCTTTCTACTCGCGCTGTCTTGAGCTCTCCTCTACCATTCGGGTCCGATATCCTTGATGTTGTGATCAGTCCATCGTGGTTTCGGTTTTCTTTGTGGACGTTTATGATCAAGCAGTATCCATCCCAGGATTGCTTCCGTGGTACTGAATCTCTCAGCCCATCTTAGTGATCATTTTCAGAATCCATTTTACTATATGTAAATTATCCTGCAGCAAAATGACTATCCTCCCTTGTCAGTATAAGGCCTTTTTTACTGCATAGGGTTAGTAATAAATGTTAATTCACAAAATGTTTCAATATTTATCCCATCATATTTGGTTTAGATACTATTTACAATAGAATCAGCACCTTGTGCATTGAATGATATATCTCTACATGGTTTACAAACAACTGATTAGTGGGTATTATAAAGAACTTGACAGATTTCTTTGAGGGAAAATCAAAATACCTTGTGAGGAAATACATAATATACTTGTTCATTAAGAATAGTATCACCGTTTATCATTTTGTTTACTGTATTTCTAGGATTTGTAGGATATCAACACTCATCACTCAGCCATTGTAGATCCACGGCAGGATGAAGGCCTCTTCAGCTCTCCTCTACCATTCGGGTCCAATATTCTTGATGATGCCATCGGTCCATGGTGTCCATCTAACTTCGGTCCATCTGTCGTCACCTCACGTCTATGTATGGTCTGTTCATCTCCATTTCAATTATTTTACTCTTCCAATGATATCACATATTTTCCTTTATTCTCTGATCCATGTGCAGGTCTTTATGTCCCGCTTTGTAATACCAAGCATACTCGCTTTCATTTTCCTCTATGCAACCCGAAGTTTTTGAATTGATTGTGATGTGAGTGTCCATATTTCACTTTTATAGGTTAGGTCATAATGGGCAAGACGGTCTAATCAAAGACTTTTCTCTTCTGACAAAGTGGGATTGTTCTAAAAACGCTATATCCTGCAAGCCACATCTAACACGTCGTGCTAGCCCTGGACGGTACCACTCTCCATTGAAATCCCCTGCCCAAGGTATCCAATCCATATTTCGGAATACCTCTTCAAGGCAGGCCGAGAAATGAACAGGCAATATTGACTCATCTTGCCACCCCATTCCACAATTTGAGGGCATTATGGTAGTTGCATAATCCGTTTTGGATGTTCGTCAGCGCCAATTTTATTAAAAAAATTTCTGACAAAATAATCGTTTCATGGTAATGTTGAACAAATGATTTATTTAGTTTCTCAACTGACTCTTTATTAAAATTATAAAAATATTTGGTATCTTTTTAAGCTGTGTGAATTTTTATCGTTGTTTATGTCTCTCTTTTACGGCATCATTATTTTTGTTTTGTTTTTAATTTCACATTAATATAATTGGATTATAATTTCATAATGATGATATTCAATAACGAAAATTGTATTTGCAGTATTAATGCCCTCATTATACGTTACACTACATTAATTAATTATATTAAATCGAGGATAGAAAGCTACAAAAGCGTTGATAATAGTATGCAAAAAAAAGATTCGCTATATATAAATTCTATATTAATCTCCCCAACAAGCCCCTCTTACGGATTTCCAACCACTAAACACTCTGAAATAAATAATCCCCAAAATCCCCACCGGTTTTCATTTGTGTTCTCACTCATATGGGTTCTAAATGAAATTGACAGACACCAAATTTGCATTTTCGCAATATCAGCAGTAAATTTTCACGAAATTGAATCGTTACTATTATACATTTTTTTTATGGGATTCATTTTATTTCTACCTTATTTGAAATCTCAATAAAATATGGCGACGGATATTCAATTGTTAATATTATTTTTTTTATTTCTCCTACAACTACAGCCTACATAAATAACATGTACAGATCAATCCAGTATTCGAGCTGTATAATCGAATATTGAGCGATATTGTATAATTATAATATTTAGCCAAAATAACCAGGTAAAAAAAAACTTGGAAGTTTGGTAATATATATCGAAGAAGACGATAGTGAGAATATACAAGACGGTAATAAGGCCCCCGGTGATATACGCTAACGAAACTTGGGTACTAAGGAAATCTGATGAAGCAGTGGTGAACAGTTGGGAAAGAAATATACTAAGAGCAATCTATGGAGGAAAACATTCAAACGACGGTTGGAGTAGAACAAATAAAGAAGTAATAGAAGTATGCAATGAACCGTGCATCAACGCCTATATAAAAGCAGAAAGAGTGAGGTGGCTGGGACATGTCGAGTGGTTGGGTAGAGAAAGGATGCTAACACTAACCCTCTACAGAGGCCCGGCAAATAAAAGGAGAAAAGAAAGATCGAGAAAAATTACCTTTAGAAAACTAATTGAAATAAAGCAAAACGGGTGCTAGAATACTCCATGTGGTTTGGGTGTCAATTATCCGAAAATGAACCAAATCTATTTTCTGAGCATTTAGTCTTTAATTTCAACAAACTGACTTCTTGGTTCAAAACAATAATTATTTTTAATTCTAAATAATATTTTTTTTAAAACAAGAATATAAACTGTTTAAATACGAGAGTTGCTTATGATGTATTCGGAAATCGCAACAATGGTGTTGCTTAGCGCCATCTGACATTTACATCGTAAAGTTTGACATTGTTGACTATATACGTTCACAGAACGTTTTGTCATACGGGCGCTGTTTGTGTTGTTTAGTGACATGAAAATTTCATCTCAGTCAAAAAATGGAATTAACTCGTGAAAATTTTCGTGCGATGATTTACTACAGTTTCTACATGGATTATATCAACAACAGTGCATGGATCAACTCACTTCGACCTTTGGCAATGAAGCACCTTATGAAACCACTGCATATCGTTGGTTTAGTGAATTCAATCGTGGCGAGCGTTCCCTCATGGACGATTTTAAAGAAAATCGTCCAAAATTGGTTGTTGTGCCAGAAAACATCGATACTGTCCGCGAACTGATAAAGCAAGATCGTTATCTGGCATACCATGAGATTGAGGCATCCTTAGGCATTAGTATGACAAACAAACACAAGATTTTACATAAATATTTAACCTTGAAAAAGATTTGTGTGCGTTGGACTCCGCATCATTTGACTGACAATCGCTAAAAAAAAAGATTTGTGTCGATTGGTGCAATGAAATGCTCAAAAAGTACAATCGTGATACGTCAAAAGCATAACATCTACGCAGGTGACGAACCTTGGACCTATGCGTATGAGCCCGAAAGTAAACCCCAGTCGACGGTATGGGTCTTTCAAAATGACCCAAACCCAACAATAGTTATTCACGCAAGAAGCACTTCAGAGCAAATGGTCCCACGTTTATTTGGGATAAATGAGCATGTGGCTACAGTGCCACTAGAAAATAATAGAACGGTCAACTCTAAATGGTACACAGTCATTTATTTGCAAGGAGTATTTGAAGAAATAACAAAAAACAACCAGCAACGCAGCATCATTCTTCACTATGACAACGCGAGCTCTCACACATCGTATACGTATACACTCATATGAACAACTCAATATTTCACCGGTCAAAACATCGAATTGATTGGTCATCCGCCGTACACTCCTGATTTCATACCCAATGATTTTTTTTTGTTCCCGTCAACGTTTTTCGACGCCAGACGAAACGGTTGATGCATTCAAAATGCAAATGTGCTATGAAAATTGGTTCAAATGTATGCAAAAGTGTACCGCATCAAGGAAAATATTTTCCATTTTCAATGATAAAAATGTGTTTAAATTTATTATCCTGGATACATAAATATCAACCTTCGTAACAATAATAAATATCTTGGATCGAGATAATAAAATTTTTGGTTTTAAATTTTTGGTAAAGGTGTGTTTAAGTATAATTATTAAATTGATAATAATTTATCGGCGCTGTTGCATTTGGCACTGAAAGCAAAATTTTTTATAAAAAATCAAGTTGCGAAAAAATAAGTTTTTTATGAATTTCGTTCAAGAGGAAAATTTTCTAGGATCCAATAGCCGTGTTCTTAGTTAAAATTGGTAGCACTGCAAATATATTACTTAAGACAAAATAGGTTTTTTTTACATTGAATAGTTTTTTATTGTTTAAAGTAATTAATTTTTTTTCAGATAAGAACACATCAATTTCTTTCGAAATAGTTAATCTTCTAATTAAAACATTTAATCTTGAAATAAAAAAAATTTAGATTTTGCTTGAAAAATATTTTACTCATATTGAGAAGTGAAAATATAAATTTTGATTTAATTCTGAAATATATGCCGACTAAAGAAAAAGATTTTTTAAATCAAGATTGAATTATTAAAGAAAAATATTTACTTCTTTGAGCACAAATTTGATTTTCCTTATATATGCTCAAAAATTTTCTTGAGTCCAGAATATTTGTCTTGGTTGATTTTTTTCCCTATGTTATAATAATAATCTAAAATGCTTTACATCTTGAATATAAAACTACAAAAAGGAGCATATGATTCTGTAAGTGGGACCAGAATGGTAACTGCCAACTACTGTTTCCGGTTTGGCACTTGCGTACGACACTATGAATAAAAACAAGAAACTGATAAAAGTTTGCACTTGTTTAAAACAATAATTTATTGTATAATTATCGTTACTGTATTAAATAAATGAAGGCTTACTAGATACGGCAGAGAAATTTAAAAATGAAAGTGTCTTTTATGCGGCCAATACGACAAAAAGTTATTAATAAATTGGAATATCCGGTCATAAAATCAGATCATTTTTAAAAATTGATTAGGTAATCAATTGCATCTTGCACCAAGTTGATGTTCATATTTAAATTAGGTATATATATATATATATATATATATATATATATATATATATATATATATATATATATATATATATATATATATATATATATATATATATTAGCTACTTAACCGGGAGGAAGCCCCAACCATCTCTTATATTGGAGGGCACGTATTTCGTCTGTTGGTAGTTAGACACATCTGGGTATCGATGGCTTATAAATGTTTTTTTTTTTTACATTTTTGGACTGCGTCCAACGAGACAACAATAGTCAGGAGTTATACACCCCCGACCGTTGGGTTCCACAATCTCATGTGGAACGCACAACAAACTGCGTCTCCACCATAATGAGCAATGGTCAGTTGCTTGACCGGAAGGAAGCCCCACCCATCCCTTACATTGGAGGGCACATGTACTACTGTTGTCTCGTTGGACGCAGTCCAAAGAAGTAAAAAAACTCCATATATATATATATATATATATATATATATATATATATATATATATATATATATATATATATATATATATATATATATTCGTAAATAAAATAAAAAGCCGCAATATTCACTAAATTATTTATTATTAAAATACATATATCCTTTCGGTAATTAGTTGTTCAAAGTTTAATGTCCCTTAATCAAAATTAACTTTGTGTATGTACTATGAATTTTTCCATCTACTACAGCGTTTTTACAAATATAATTAATCCTTGTAGTGTAAATAATGATTAAATAAACTAAAGTATTAGTTATAAACTCGAGTATAAACTCATTTTTCACAAAAACCAAAAAAGCTAACATTCAAGAGTAAATGCTATGAAAGATGTTTCTCAAAATGATAAAATAAAAAAAAATTATATTTTAAACAGTCAACTTCTATTGTTGGAACAGCATTTGGTAGTAGTCTCATTTTTACCTTAGATGTTCAATCAAAACAATCCCCAGTAAAATGATGGAAAGATAAAAACCTACTGCGGTTTGGAATAAAGTCTGGCTTTTTAATAAAATTAATCCATTGTGTTCTTCTATTTGAATCTTTGGGAAATCTTGAAAAATGATAAACTGGTTTAATAACATGAAATCCAAATCAAAATGGAAGTAACATTTACATTTATTAGTGCAATATTTTCTGAAAAAAAGGATTGTAGAAAAAGGTAACACTCTGTATTATTATAGGTTATATTTTATAGCTTCTTTATATGAGTAAAGTGACATGTTTTATATGTATCAACCGAAAACTAAAAAATAATTTGAATTTTTAAGGCCCAATAACTCAGAAAACTAAACATTTTCGAACATACGTTAAAAATTAAGTTCTAAAAAAAGATAATCACTATCTTGAATAACATTATAATTATAATTATATTTTATTTTACCTAAATCAATTTGACTACGCCTATGCATACCAGGCGATATGTTGGCTTCATAACCTTAAAATTTCATTCAAACAAAATACGTTTATATTTCTAAATAATTGACAATTAGAATTTTAAAAGCACTTACCTATGTAATATAACTCCTGAATTTTGATTTTTTTGTGTGAGGGAACAACCGCAAGACGCGCAACTAACCATATTTTGTGTGTTCACTTTCCGATATTATTGCTTTTATTGTGAATATAAAGCTGGGTCCACACCAATAAAATCTGGTGTGTGTGTTGAATTTACTTGAACAATTTGTTTGAATTATCTGGTGAACAGATGGTTCGTGTGCCTGCTGTGCGGCGACAATATATGTGTGTGACTTTGTGTGTCAGAACATCTACATTGCCATGCAGACACACCACATACAGCACATATAGCCCGCACAACACAAATTTGTATTGATGTGGACCCAGCTTAATAAGTATTAATATGTATTTACACTAGAACACGCAAAACGGGTAAACACACTAAAATTGCTCAAATCTACTATTAAACTTCTAAGTTGTTGACATCAAGTACCAAAATTCCAAAACAATGAGCCATCTGTGGTGTTTCAATATGGCCGTTTTCGACTCAATTTAAATGTACATAAAGATAGACAAGGTTCCTTCCTGTTAGTTTTATATTCAAAGACATATTCCAATTTATTTATCTTTCCACCAATCCGAAGCAGAAAACTACTGGCACTTTCTCATACGAGAAATATAAGGCGGTAAGCATCGTTAAGTCCAAAAAATAAAAAAAAAATGAACGGAATAATTGATGGACTTAACACTATGAATTATACGCTGCCTATCAAATGTTGTTCACATTAGTTGCTAAAACTCTTCACTTAACTACGCCTGACGGGATATTGTTTTTTGCCTTTTTTGGAAACATCGGTTATTCATCTGTGAGAATGACGCAGGCAATTGCTTGTTTGGTTTACGCCTCGCATGAGTGCCGAATTTTTATGAACTGAGCGATGCACTTTTGTCATCTAAATTATTTAAGCCGCTTACAACTCAATATGCCCAAAGCTGCGATTTTGATTGACAATCCTCGAATTTCTCTAGTAGTAATACAATTTCATAATTTATAGCAGTTAAATTGATAAAAATATATATTATCTGTCAAATTATTAATTATGGCAATTTTTAAATTATATTATACAGGGTGTAAGGGAAAGTACCGAAATACAACCATTTGATTTCCATGGAAAGCAGGCCAAATCTTTTCAGGAAAGGTCGAAAATTTTCTTAACATTTGGCATTCGCCTCTTTTTTTAAATTTTATTTGAAAATAAAATGAAATTTTATTTATGAAAGTTTATTTGCCTTTATTTCAATATATTTTGTTAGTTTTGTTACAACAAATATGAAAAACCTACACATTATTGTCGGTTAATGACTAAGTTGACATTGCTAACATTATTTTTTCACATTTTAACACGTTTTAAACGATTCAGATTACATAAAGAAATACACGACTAATTGTTTTATTAAATTAACTGTTCAAAGTATCCGTCATCCCATTCCCGGTGAAAGGGGCTTCGTCGATTGAAAAAAAAATCTACAAAAAATTTGGTTTCCTTTGGTTTTGGCCCATAAACCATTCATAATATTTTTAACTGTATGAAAAATGAGCGGGTAAGAGTAATTGCACCCTGCATATATGATAAGGGTTAAGTACTCTTTTAATGTTCAATGTACAATCCAAAAGGGAACCTCCAACTTGTCGCGCAACACTCGTTTGACAATCTGGAAGTGGTCTTTCTGCCTATCGTTGCCCGTAAATACGCCTAGCCCCTTCGGAATTTTGGAGAGCTTCTCCGTAAATACGAAGCGTATAGCGATATTGGCGTACAGAATATATTTTTGGTTTTAAATCAAACTTAAATGCAAGCACTAACCTACACTGAAATAATTTTTTGCAGCTATGCTCAAATAACTTTTTTTGCAACGTTGCCGCTGACGTTAGGAATCGATATTGACTGATGTATGACGTGATTTATAATTTGTAAAAAATTGCATTAACAATGTTCATTGGTTTACTTGTAGTTTATTCCTTAAATAATCACCAATTAATATTTGTCAAACACGTTTTTACACATATTTTCTTAAAAATATTAATTCCTATCATTATTTCTCGATTGATGATTTAATAATATTACATTTTTTTTCCTTTAAAATGATGTGAACAATTTCTGGATAAATTTGGATCGTTGGAGAACATCGCTCTAGTAAGAGGGAGTGTAAGGGAAGAGCCGAATTTATCTATTCCATGTTGTTCTCAGAAACTTAACTTTTTTTAACTTCAGAAGACTAAGTAGAGAATTTTGCAGCATGATCTTTATTTTAAGGCATATAGAGTTAAATTAACTCAACAATTACATCCAGCTAACCATTATCCTTTTCAACCAAGAGCACTTATGGATTAATGGGTTTGGGAACAAATATAACTGCAGGAGATTTAGGCGACGAAAATTCTCAAGTGATTCAGGAGTCACCTGGTCAAGCTCAGAAAGTCACTATTCGGTGCGGTTTTTCAGTTAAAGGCATTACTTTTTGAAGACGATGATGGATCATGTTACTGTTAATGATAAACAGTATAAGAATATGCTAACAGAATATCTTTGGCTTGAATTGATGAATGTGGATGAAAAATCATGTAAATAATATTTTCATTCAACAAGACGGTACAATTTGTTGCAAGAAGAGTTTCTTATATGCGCTAGTTTGTAAAACGGTAATGTCAGCTGACCACCAAGATCTTGTTGCGGTCTCACACTCTTCGACTATTTTTTAGAAATCATGTGAAATCTCTGGTTTACAGAAGTAGACCTCGAGCAATTCTTGTATTATTGCCTGTCGATAATGCCGCACCAAATGTTAATTGAAAATTCGTGCTGGAAATGTCACTTTCTTGGTAGGTGTGGATATTCAAGGGCGTAATAATGATTATTTTGCCAGTTAAAAATTCCTCTTCTGGTAAAAGTTGCCTCGTCAGTAAACAATATCTTTTTCAGAGACATGGGGTCTTCGTTTTTTTATGTAGTAGATTTTGACAAAATTCTGATCTAGCCGGCAAATTTTGTGGCAATAAGGTTTCTTTATGAAGAACTCTTCCTATCCTAGTACTTAGTTCAGGATTTTTCGCGATGCTAACCAATATGTCTCTTCTTGTTCTACCGTTATACGTTTCGGTCGTCCACCAAGATTGTTGTAATAAAACGGACCTGTTTCGCCTAACTGATTGAAAATTCTTTGAAAACGTGATCGATCAGGGATAGTTCTGGTTGTGTAGAGCTCTTCGTATCGCTGAGCGACTATTGCAATTTACTTGTGCATAAACGCAGAGCATATCTCTTAAATCACGGTTAGGAAACTGATTAAGTCTGGGCATTTTTTACAAATTATTTAATACCAACTCAAGTTTGGAGAAACTTGTTTCCACCTACGTTTAATAGGGGAGATAGAAAACAATGACAGTTGTCATTGAGACGTAATAATTTGTACACAACATTCAAGGCACACTTTGTGAATTGCATATTTTTCAGCCATCGACAAGATGTGCAATGGAATATTCGAACATGAATATCTCGCAAATGGCGTGAGATATCGATATTCACCAATGGTATCTTTTTTTACGTGGAAATTACGACTATTCCCTATTTTGCAGTCAAAATATTCCCAGCTTTATAGGGTAAAAAAAGGCGAGCTAATTTCTCACAAAGTAGGTAGCAAGCGCCCTATAGGAATTAGGTTTATCCCCAATTTTTTTTAACCTCATGTCTTCAAAGGTTTTAAAATTATCTCAATTTTTCCAAAATTTAGTTTAACTTTCAACACCCTGTATATTTATAATAACTATCATTTGCCAACACATTTATTGATTAAATCCTCTTCTTATTTGATCTCTATTATCACCAGTTGCTCTATAGCGGATAAGTTATGGAACACCCTATATATATATATATATATATATATATATATATATATATATATATATATATATATATGTATATATATATATATATATATATATATATATATATATATATATATATATATATATATATATATATATATATATATATCATCATCATCATCATCATCATCATCAGCCCGTGTCGATCCAGTCAGGATAAAGGCCTCTTCAACATGTTCCCAACTTTCACGGTCCTAGGTTTTCCTCTGCCACTCTGGTTCAATAGACATAACGATGTCATCAATCCATCATGGTTTCGATCTTCTTCGCGGACGTTTGCGATCAAGCGGTATCCACTCCAGGATTGCCTTGGTCCATCTGTCATCCCATCGCCTCGCGATATGGCCTGCCCATCTCCATTTCAATTGCTTTACTCTTCTAGTGATGTCACAGACTTTCGTTTGTTCCCTGATCCATGCGCAGGACTTTCCGTCTCGTCTTGTAATGCCAAGCATACTTCTTTGCATTCCCCTCTGTATTACCCGAAGTTTTTGAATTGATTGCGATGTTAGTGTCAAGGTTTCAGTTCCGTATGTCATAACGGGTAGAACGCACTAATCGAAGACTTTTCTTTTCAGGCAAAGTGGGAGTCTGCTCTTAAACACAATGTTGAGTTTGCCAAATGCCTGCCAGCGACATTTAACACACCGTTCCACCTCCCGAGCGGTATTCCCCTGCATTGAAATCCTCTGCCCCAGATATATAAAGCTGTCCGCAATCTAAAAATAATATATATATATATATATATATATATATATATATATATATATATATATATATATATATATATATATATATATATATATACAAGGTGCGTCTCACGGAAAACAAGACTTTAAAAATAACTACCTCTACTGGCTCCATTTGAAGCGTTGGAAAGGTGCATCCTACACTGATGCTCTGACAACATTTCATAACATGAATCACTCTTAAAGTATCAGTGTGTTTAAACCGTCGGTCGAAAAATCAACAACGAACAAAAAGCGAATATTAAGGTTTGTTTTAAAGTTGGTAAAACATTCACTATTCAATTTTAACTAATGAAAAAGTGTATGGTGAGGATCGCAGAGTCCACGAGTGGCTTAAACGTTTCAAAGAAGGTCGTGAGTGGTGTGAAAAATGGTGCGAAACATTCCGTAGTTACTCAATGTAACATTAAAATCGTGTATAAATTTGTAAAACATCAGCCACAATCTTCGTTGCGATACATGGAAATGGAATTGAACTTGTCCAAAGATTTAATTCATCACATTTTGACCGATCATTTGGGAGTTTGGAAAGTTCTACAAAAATTGACTAACGACCAAAAATTGCTCCGAATCCAACATTGCAAGGACTTGATTAAAGAGTCGAAAAAGAACGAAAACTTGAAATACAGCATTGTTACTGGTAATAAGACGTGGTGTTTTCAATATGATACCATAACCAAGCGTCGAAGTGCCGAATGGAAGCACCCGAGCGAACCAAATCCGAAAAAAGCCATCTCGAGAAGTCAAAAATTAAAACAATGTTGATTTGTTTCTACGATTCGAGGAGAATTGCGCACAAGGAGTACATGCAACCTGGTCAAACGATCAATGCGGTGTTTTATCTTGGCGTTATGAAGTATCTGCTGTAGCGTGCTGCACAATTGCACGATAATGCGCAGTTCCATCGATCGACGCTCATCGCTAATTTTTAGACAAAAAATGGCATTTTTAACCATCAATTATTAACCATACTCGCCTGATTTAGCTCCCAGTGACTTCTACATCTTCGAAAAACTTCATTTGTCAATGAAAGAACAGCGTTATACCGATATTGAAGCCATTCAGAAGGCGTCGACCGCCGTCCTGAAGGACATATTTTTGGCCGAGCTCAAAAATGCATTAATTCGTTAACCTAACTGACCGTGCAAAATGATGTATTGACGCGTAAGGAGACTATTTTGAATAAAAATAATGATTTTTGGCGAAAAAATAAATAATTCTGTTTTTTTTTGCTGAAAAAGTCGTGTTTTGTCGTGAGACGCACTTTGTATATGGCAAACATTAAATAGGAAAGAAGTTAATAATTTGTAAAATATTAACATTAAATATAAAAATATAAAATTTAAGTAAAATATTTTGTTTGAAGGCAACACACATTTAACAATATTTCAAAACTTTATTTTATATTCAAAACATATTTTTTCAATTTTTTTATCGAAATTTAATAGGGCTTATCTAACCTTGGGTACCGGACTACATTTTCCTGGAGAAGCTATTGAAGGATTACTACAATATTATGCTGTTGTTAACACTGCTCTGCAAACATCCGATACCGTTCAATCTCCCCGACAAGGTCTGAAACCTTGTTTACACAGATTCGTTCCCGATACTGATGAGTTAATTAATATATTAAATAGCTTCCTTTGCCTCGGCTCTGTACAAAAGCATTTCTGTGCGTGCACTAAGCTGCATTTAATTACGTAAAACGAAGCTGGCTGGGAATCGTTTCACGGCACGACCATTGTTGTTTCGGTTTAAGTACGCTTTTCCGATGTGTTTGATTCGGAAAATACGGTTGCGGAATTGGAAAGTTAGAAAATTGTAGGGAGTGGCATAAAGCCGGACTTTTCGAAACCGGTAGTTAATTTTGTTACGAATTGAAATTTGTTTTAGACCACCGGCAATACGGGAGTTTAACTACATATTGTTATTCAAACTCATGAAATAGTAATGTTTTCTAAAGGCAACGTTATATATGTTGCACCGATATAAAAAAAAATGTAAAGTGTAATTAGCAAAAAGAAAATAACAGAAATACGAGGGTTGCTATTTATGTAGCCGGAATAATAAATGAAAACAAATATCATTGAAAATTGTTTTACTTTTATATTTCAAAATAGTCTCCGCGATGATCGTTTAACCTACGTTTAAACCAATTTTCATAACACTTTTTCTATTCCGATTGAGGTATCTCCAAAACATTCATTTTGAACGCATCAAACGGTTCTTCTGGCGTCGAAAATCGTTGACTACGTAGTTGATTCTTCACGGACGGGAATAAAAAGAAATTACTTTATGGCGGATAACCCATCAATTCAATGTTTTGACCGGTCAAATACTGAGTTGTTCGGTCCGTTGTGTGGGAGCTCGCGTTTTCATGGTGAAGGATGATCCTGTATCATTGGTTGTTTTTTCTTTTTTCGTCAAAGATTTCTGGTCAACAAATGGTTGAGTACCATTCAGAATTGACCGTTCTATGATTTTCTAGTGGCACTGTAGCCACATGCCCATTTATCGCATGCCCAAGTGACCATTTGATTCGAAATGTTTCTTGCGCAAAGAACTTTTCTTGGGTTTGGCTCATTTTGAAAGACCTATACAGTCGACTGCTATTTACTTTTGAGCTTATACGCATATTTCCAAGATTCTTCACCTGCGTAGATGTTATACAAAGCTTTTGACGCACCACGATTATATTTCTTGAGCATTTTTTTTTGTACCAATCAAGCTCACAAGCTCACATTTATACACGAGCCTTTTTTTGAGCGATTGTCAAATTACGCGAAATCCAATGCGCACAAATGTTTTTCACGGCTAAATGTTCATGTAAAATCTTGTGTATGCTCGTCATATTAATGCCTAGGGATGCCTCAATCCAACGGCGACCCTGGGGAAGAGCGAAAGGTGCGGTCGCTCTAGGCGCCAGGTAGCAAGGGGCGCCAAAATGCCAAATGCAAAAAAATAATTTCGAGCCAAAAATAAAATTTTGATCGCGCCTTTTGAGAGGCACAGGGTTGCACCCAATAAAAATGAAAAAAAAATTGAAAATCCAAAAGTGCACGTCTCATAGCGCTAATTCAATTTTTGATAAAAAGTAAATTGTATTGCTGACTTATAAAGAAAAACGAAAAAAAAAAAAATTATTATCCTTGATAACTGAAAAGAAAAAAAAACGATTGTCAATTTGTTAAGGAATACAGGGATATTGGCTACGCATCAGATGTAATCATAGGGAAAGAAATTGCCGAAAAAGGTAAAATTTTACCAGTATTTCAACAAATAAGAAACCGAAGAAAAAAAGAACGTTCGATTATGTGAATCTCAAGATGAAACTCCAATAGGCTCTGCACAAAATTTCAAGATTACCGTATTCTATCCATTGATAGTTATAATTATAAAATCACTAGAAATACGTTTTCAACAGATGTCTAATTTTAATGCAAGTAGGTGTTTCTTGAATGATTTAAAACGGTCAGTTGATAAGTTTGAATTGAAGCAATCGCGTTTAAATTTGTAAAATATTTTGACACATGATTCACACAGCGACATTTCTGGAACGGACCTGGCTAAAGAAATAGTAAGCCTGAAAGATTTTTTTAAATGCAGACCAAGGCCAACCGAAAGATGTTCTCAATGAACAAAAATGATTGGTGTGATTTGTTTCCAAACACCTACACTGCTCTTCGGATATTACAAACTATTCCTGTAAGTGTCGTCAAAGATGAGTGTAGTTTTAGTAAATTAAAAGTAATACCATAGCTCAGAAAAAAATGTCAAACCTGGCAAATACACACACACACATATATGTATATATATATATGTATATATATATATATATATATATATATATATATATATATATATATATATATATATATATATATATATAACGGTATATATATATTTATATATATATATATATATATATATATATATATATATATATATATATATATATATATATATATATATATATATAACGGTTCCGTTACGCTACTTTGTGGGCATACCTGGACTATACCCGAGGTTCCAGGCAGAATGTTACGAGCGGTCCTGATTACTACGAACATTCACCGTATGATGGCGGGAGTTGTGTGCGATCACGACTCATCATTAAAATGGCCAGTTGACCTGGCCTGGCCCCGATCGTCTCTCCCAACTGTTTTCCTTGCGTTCGTCTGGAGCTCGGCTGATGACGGCTGAAAGGATAGAAACCGGTCCCGATGGACACGTGACATCGCATGGTAGACATCTTGATAAAACATGTCTAAAGCTCTGACAGTTGAACCATCGTAATGTTCGGAATGTATGGTCGCTGGTGGTCGGACCTGGTGGTCGGACGTTACATGGCAAAACTTTTATTAATTAACACTGGCAAAATTATACTCAAAATGCCTCAAAGAACAAAAAGTACCTGAAGTGATCCTTTTACATAAAAAGGGAGCACAGTAAGATTTAAAGAACTATCGTCCAATAAGCCTACTATCAGTAACATAGTGTACAAAGTTTTTACTAAGATAATTTCTAAAAGAATATTAAAACAACTGAATGACGTACAAGTAAGAGAACAAGTAGGATTCAGAGTACAATGGATCACATCCAGGTTATACAGCAGGCTATAGAAAGCTTGATAGAAAGCCACTGTGCTTGGCTTTTATCGACTACGAAAAAGCATTTGACTCCATCTCAAAGTATGCAATAATGGATGCAATGCTTAGCCAAGGGGTAGATAAAGCATATGCAAACCTATTAGGATCAATATATGATGGAGCTACAGCTACAATCACTATTTTGTGATCATCCGTCTATTTCGACGCCTTATTGGCGGCATTTTTCCAAAACATCTGACAGAAAAACTCTTAAACAGTGTGCCCCATTTCACATAAAACGTGAAAACGTCAAAGTTTAATACAACTGTTTTTTTATATAAAAATACCATCCTAATTTCGAACTTCTCCGGTAGATTTTCTAAAAATTTTCTTTCATACAAACCTTGTCCTGACAATTACGAACACAACAAAAAAGAAATCAGCCAAATCGGTCGAGTCGTTCTCAAATGATGCCCAGTCAACTGATTTTTATTTATAGAGATTATTACAATACCTGCATAGGTAACAGATTTAATTATTTAGTGACTGGCTCTAATTAACACCGAATACTAACTTAAATATATTAGCAGTAGGGTCTTTATTTATATTTAAAAAGCATGTGTGTAACAATTACAGTGACTTAATTTAATTTAAATTTGATAAGTGTTGATGTTTGAATTAAAACTTGACTTAATATAAAAGCGTTAACGAACGAAAGGGCACCGAAAGACTATCTCACTGTACCCTGATCAAGGGATAGGGCCGGCGCTGCCTCAATCTCACGATCTTGCTTTATCAGTTCGCGCACAGTACTGATGTTTCTTTCAACCTATTTTGGACGACCTTCTTTAAATTGGTCCGTGTGATATACAGTGCTTTTAGATGGTGCTTCGTCCCCAAAAATCGAAGTGAGTTAATCGATACACTGTTATTGAGACAATCCATGTGGAAAGTAGTAGTAAATCATTGCACGAAAAGTATCACGAGTTAATTCCATTTTTTGACTGAGATGAATTTTCAAGTCACTAAACAGTATAAATACCATCCGTATGACAAGACGTTCTGAGTACGTATACAGTCAACAATGTCAAACTTTACGATGTATATGGCGCCTAGCAACACCATTGTTGCCAATTCCGGATACATAAATAGCAACCCTCGTATTCTTGCATTAAAAAAAAATCCGATTAAACTGGATACATCAAAGCTCACACGTAAAAAAATATGGATCAAGGTCAAAAAATATTGTTTATTCTCTCTTGTGTCGAATGTTAATAACACACATTTCATTTAATAACTAGTCCTCGGAAGCAATAGGGCTAAATTAAAAACGTCCGCATCAGCAATTTAGCGAAATCACAAAAAGGGCCCATTGAAAACCGGACCCCAAAAATATATTAATGTTGTCAAAGCCTATGCTGAAGGCAGTGCGCGTGAAAGCCGTCCATTTTGTTCGATTGCGAGGGTTGATTCAGAAAAGGGATTTTTAATTAGCTACAGAACAGTTCTGTGTCGTTACATGGCCTGAATTGTAGATTGGTTTTCGGTTATTTGGAAGGTATTAGAACGAAAATTAATCAGTAATACGACAGCGTTACTGGGTTAGCCAGATTTTCGAATTAGATCGAAAATTTGGATAAGAGCTGGTGTTTGAAATGACAATTCATAATTGGAATTACAGCCATTTGATTTTTAATATATCTCGACTGGCAATAATAATTATTCGTCCTATATTATGAATATCATTAGTTCTATATATCAATATCACTAAATATTTTATTTATTCTTTTGTATATATATATATATATATATATATATATATATATATATATATATATATATATACACAGAGTGATTTTTTAGTGCATCCGAACTTCAAATAAAAAACAACTAACATAGATACCTTCAAACTATTTAATTTCTCATTTTCTCATTTTGTTTGTTCCGAGTATTTCTGCTTTAACCATCTTCAAAACAACTTATTATAACAGCTTAATACACTATATTTACGTTACACTATTACAATCTAATGGCGTTAATTCACATAACGTTGGTGATCAATTAACAGTTTTTGTTTCGACATTTTGCGAGATTTTTGGCATTTTCGACTTTTTTCGACACTTTCGGTAATTTGCAAGATGTTAAACGTTTCATGATGATTTGCCAGACTATACTGAATGATTTTGACACTAGAGGCGCGCAAACTCGTAAGTTCGGGCACACTAAACAAATCACCCGTTATATATAGATGAAGGAGGGATATGTTTAAAGGGGATAGAGTATGAGTTATCTGGGAGTTCTATTATTGTATTTATATGGAAACGAGATGCAATTGATAGCCAGAATGATGCCTGGAAACAGAAATATAGGAGCACTTAACAAAATATTAACCAAAAAACCAAAACAAAAATTTACACAAATATTGTGAGATCAGTAATTACTTGAGTAACATAGAGATTAAGTAACGCAAAGCAAATATAACACAATTAGAATTACCAGGTATGTAAATATGAAACGGAAATTTTTGTATAGAAAATTCATTGTTCACACGTTCATTTTATGAAAATGATAAAAAATATTTTATTTGAAGTATTGCCCATCGCTAAGTATACTTTTTCCTACCTGTCTGCCAATTTGTGGATTCCACGCCAAAAAAACTGTTGCTTTTAGAGGCAAAACAGTGATCGAACTATTTTCGTATACCTTATTTTCGTAAGCAGTGAAGCGCTACTCCCCAAGTGTGTATCCCATCGATGCAAATAAGTAGTAATCACACGGAGCCAAGTCCAGTGAGTAAGCCGCATGCGAAAGTATTTCCCAACTAAACGCCTCAATCGTTTCCTTAACCAGTTGTGCTCTGTGAGATTAACATGAAGCAAACTCACTTTGCGTTGCGTTTTTTGAAATCCTGGTCATTTTTCACGCAACAATTGATTCAATCATTCAAAAATCAAAAATCGATGATTTGTTATCGGTAGCATTCAGTATTAATGGTTTCGCCAGGTTTTAATAGCTCATAATAGATCCCACCCTTCTGATCCCAGCAAACACATATTGTCTTCCGTCTATAGCGATTTGGCCTTGCAGTCGATGTCGATGGTTCGCCTAGAGTTACCCATGATCTTTTACGCTTAGAATTCTCAAAATATATCTTCTTTTCATCGCTAGTCACAATTCGAAAGAGAAATTACTTTCTTTTGTACCGGGCGAACAGCATTCTGCAAGTGATTTTTCGGTTTTCCGGTTGTCTTTCATTCAGTTCATGTGGAGCCTATTTCTCCATCTTCTGGATCATTCCCATGGCTTTCAAAGGTATAGAGACGGCTCCTCGTATCACATTTAATTGATCCGCGAGTTGTTGTTGCGTTTGAACGTCATCCTCATCCAACAATGCTTGCAATTCGCTGTCTTTAAACCTTTTCGATGGTCTTCTACGTTTTTCTTTTCTCACGTCAAAATCAGCACTTTTGAATTTTTTAAACCATTCAACGCACTGTGAAGACCATGATCACTGTAAGCTTCGACAAGCATTCGATGCGATTCTGCAGCAGTTTTCTTCAAATGGTAACAGAAACTCAATGCAAAATCGTAGTTTCCAGGCCCAAAATTCGACATGTTCAACGCTATTACTAACTATGCTGTTGTATGAAACTTTTATTATTGTAGGTTGAAAATCTTTGTCATATGTCAACAAGGAAATGTCGCTAATGACGATAACTACGATAATTACATTGACAGCTAGGGCCATATAAGGGCAAATTCCGGTTTCATATTTACTTTTAAATCTTTCATATTTACAGACCTGGTATAGAAGAGGAAAGTACAGACGAACATATTCATATAATCATCAATAAATCTTCATATAAGAACGAAGGTTAACGATTAATGGATCAGAAGTACTAATAAGGAGTTTGAACAGCACAAGAAAACAGATATATCGGTGGCTAGGACACGAGATGACAGAAATGACTGAATAAAAGACAGCCAAAAAAAAAAGACAGCCAGAATTTCATGTGAGAGGTAAAATTAGAAAGAAGCCTAGCTATGATTAAAATAAAAATTGAACAGCCTCTATATTTTCAATTTTTTTTTCTCTATATTGAAGAAATATTGTATGGCACCTTAGTGGCAAGGGGTTTTCAGTGATACTGAAAAAAAAAGAAAAACGGGTTTTTCTTCTTGTTAGGAGAAATAATTCATAAAGTCACTTTCCAACTAAATATTATCGACAGAAAATTTTAAGTTAAAATTTAACTTAATAACGAAGCTCATACATTGAAGCGTTACAAAAGGGGAAACGTGTTAAAATGTTTTAAATAATTGAACAGATAATAATCAATAACTGTACCACAACAATCAGTTGGGTCTACCACTTAATCTAATCAATAAATATTTTCAAACAATATATCAATATTCATATTTAATTATTGCGGAATTGAAATGTCCAACACTTTAACAATCCCTATCTTAATTAACGGCCATTATTCAAGAAATAATCTGCTTCCATTGATAACGTTAATATAGCAATTTAATCTGCATAATGCATAACAGCGGATACCGGATCACTATGATCAAACCTAAATTGACCTTCAAACGACCTACATTATTCGGTGACTTAATAGGCTAACATGGTTCAATTATAATTGAAAGGACCTTTTATTAATAAAAAAAATATAAGGGTGGAACTATCCCTTTCATACCACTGATAAAGACTTACAAGCATTTTTGATAAGTTATATTAATTATGAAATATATCTTGAATTAAAAAATTATTATTCTGTTTTAGTTGAACTAAAGCAAAATGAAAATTTGGAATTAGCAAAATACTGATGTGAAATAAATTATGTAAAGGAGTAATAATAAAAAGGAAAACAAAATATTAATAATAATCCTGAACCTATAAAGATACGAGGGTCGTTCAATAAGTCCTTAGAAAATCCAAAGAGATGGCGCTCGTAGCATCAGAAATGGTTTGTTTTTAGTAAGCATCATTATTCACGAGATCGCTGTCAAAGTCTCAGTTATATTCATCATATGGTTTCATTTTTATTGTCGACTGAAGCAAGAAATATTTATTGAGAAAAATGGAAAAAAGTGAGTTTCGGTGGTGATTAAACACTTATATTTAAAATGCTTAACACCGAAAAAGAACAAAGCTGAGTTGGATGAAGTTCATGGCACGTCTGCCCCTGTGTTTGCAACTGTTTATAATTGAGTAAATGGGATTAAACGTGGCCGTACATCCACAAAAGATGAACATCGTTGATCTTTGTGATCGACGAATCAAAGTGCGCGAAATAGTTGAGGCCACAGGCTTATCGCAAGGTACAATGTTTTCAATTTTATACGTAAAATTGGTTGTGAAAAAAATTTCGGCAAGATGGATGCCACATGGATAAACGCAATAGTGTGGTCGACTCTAAGACTGTTTTGGTGCTTTTTCGTTGCAATCCTAATTAATTTCTGCGTCGATACATAATTGTGGATGAAACATGGATACATTACTATATTCCAGATACAATGGAACCATTAAAACAGTGGGTGTTTGAAAACGAACGGGCTCCGAAGAATGTAAAGCCGGTGAAATCGGGCGGAAAGGTTATGGCCACAGTTTTTTGGGTTACACGCGGAATTATCTACACCGATTGCTTGGAAAAAGGAAAAGCAATAACGAGAGTATTATGCGTCGTTATTGCACCGGTTGAGCAAAGAAATCAAGAAAAATCGTCATCATTTAAGCAAGAAAAAGATCCTCTTCCATCAAGACAACGCACAGCTGCACACCTATACAGTTTCAATAGCCCAAATTATGGAATTAAAACTCGAATTACTAGAACATCCACGGTATTAACTGGATTTGGTCCCCACTTGGATAAACTATTTGCGTTTCTCATTGCCTTAAAAAATACATACGAACTTTCTGGACACCCTGATTAATTCATTCAAAAAATTATTTACTCCGCTTTACTAGTTTTATTTATCATCAAAATATAATAAACCGAATAAAACAAATTTTTTACTTTGTTATCTATCACTTTCATGTACAAAATAAAAAAATTATTTTACTCGGTTTAAAAATGAACTATCACAAACTAACGGACAAATCAATCATTAAAATATAATAAATTCTTGCTAAACCAGTGAGAGACATTTATTGTTGTTTGTACGACTAGGATCAAAAAATAAGGTAACTTTAGTTTTAAAAATTCCCGCGCTTTCCATATCAATACAACCATTTGTTTTGTAATTTGATATGCTTGCCATTGATATCTGATAGAAGTATTATACGAGGGTTGCTATTTATGTATCTGGAATTGGTAACAACGGTGTTGTTAGCCGCCATCTGATCTGTAAAGTTTGACATTGTTGACTGTATACGTACTCGGAACGTTTTGTCATACGGACGCTGTTTGCGTTGTTTATTGACTTGAAAATTTCATCTCAGTCAAAAAATGGAATTAACTCATGAGAATTTTAGTGCGATTATTTACAACGACTTTCGATGCGAATTACCTCAACAACAGTGCATCGATCAACTCACTTCGACTTGTGGTGATGAAATACCATATAAAACCACTTCATATCACTGGTTTAGTGAATTCAATCTTGGCCGTCGTTCGCTCATAGACGACTTTAAAGAAGGTCGACCAAAATCGGTTGTTATACCAGAAAACATCGATACTGTGAGCGAACTAATACAACAAGATCGTCATGTGACATACCATGATATGTAGGCATCCCTGGGCATTAGTATGACAAAACAATTTGACGCATTTAACATAAACATTTAGCTGTAAAAAAATATGTGTGCGTTGGATTCAGCATAATTTGACAATCGCTCAAAAAAATTCTCGTGTCAATTGGTGTAAAGAAATGCGTAAAAAATAAAATCTTGGTGCATCAAAAGCCGTGTATAACATCTACATAGGTGATGAGTATTCGATCTATGCATATGAGCCCAAAATTAAACAGCAGTCTGGGTCTTTCAAATGAGCCAAACCCAACAAAAGTTGTTCGCGCAAGAAGGACTGCAAAGCAAATAGTCGCCTATTTTTCTTGAGGATAAATGGCACTAGAGAATCGTAGAACGATCAGTTTTGAATGACATACAACCATTTGTTTGCCAGAGGTCTTTGAAGAAATAAGAAAAAACAACCAGCCACGCAGAATCATTCTTCACCATGACAACGCGTAGAGATACCTCAATGGGAATGGAAAAAGTGCTATGAAAATTGGTACAAATGTATTGAAAAGTGTATCGATCATTGCGGAGAATATTCTGAAAAACAATAAAACCACTTTCAGTGATAAATATTTGTTTTTATTTATTATTCCGGATACATAAGTAGCAACTCTTGTACCACTTCGTTTGTTAAGTTAGAAATTATAAGGCCTTTATGTTTGATAAACATTTTTGTAAGTGATTTAAAAATATTAACAAAGTCTTACTAGAAAGTCTTACTAAAAAAAATGTTTACAAGTTGTACAATGACTTTAACATCGATATTATTCAACTAACGTTATAAAATATATCCTAGCAAGCACACCATCTTGAGTAAAAAGGGTACCACTGAGTGGTAAAGATAATACTACAAGATGAGGAATGACAATGACTAAATAAGGTTCAATCAGCACCTCGCTAAATTAGCGCCTTACGAACGGAACGTGTTCATTAAAAGCGACAGCGTGGCGTGAGCGAGATGGGAAATCGAATACCATTATGAAATAATTTTGGGACTAACCAAAGGGAGATAGAAACCGACCGGGTTGGGCAATTATTGCTGCCGTTCCGAATTAATCAAAGGTCCGCAAATCTTGACTGGGCCACGTAAAAGCCGCTTTCGACGAAATCAAATCCGCGGCACAGAAACATTATCCAGTCTGAATAAATTAAAAGCAAATGGAATGTGTAATTCATGTACCGTCGAGGGAATCATCCTCTCTAGATGGGGAATCGATTGTGTTTGTCAAATGATCGAAATACTTTTCGGTTCGGCTCGAACTAACTGACGGGTATTGGGTATTGTTGTTAACGGTTTGGATTCGAGTGGGAAGAGGACACGCCATCGATTTAATTACAATCAAAAATTTAAAATTAACATTTCTACAATTTAACCACGTTTTATATTTATTTCGAACCTACTCCGCTCTTAAATCTATCGAATGTATTGAATTATTTTATCTTGTGATGCTCGCTAAATAAATAGTAATCATCTTAGGAGGATGTTTTGGATTTAACAAGTAATTAATTTTTAGTTATTTTTTAATAATTACGTTGGCTCTATTATATTCAAAGTAAGTCTCATGGAAAACAGGACTAGAAAAACACAAATATTTATTTTTTCGACAAAAATCATTATTTTTATTTAAAATAGTCAGTCTCCTCACGCGTCAATACAACGTTTTGCAAGGTCAGTTAGGTTGACGAATGAATTTTTGGGCTCGACCAAAGATATGTCCTTCAGGTTGGCGGTCGACGCCTTTTGAATGACTTCAGTGTCGGCAGAACACTGTCCTTTTATCGGAAATCGAGTTTTTCAAAGAGGCAAAAGTCGCAGGGAGCCAAATCAGGTGAGTATGGTCAATGGTTGAAGTTTAAAATGCCATTTTTGATAAAAAAATCAGTGATGATTATCGTGCAACAAGCACCAGCTGCCTTGTTGACGGTATTGTGGCCGCCTTCATAACACCAGGCTAAAACACAGCATTAATAGTTTGACCAGGTGGAATGGATTCTTTGTGCACAACTCCTTCCGAATCGTAGAAACAAATCAACATTGTTTTGATTTTTGACTTTTTGAGACTGCTTTTCTTTGGATTAGGTCGCTTGGGTGCTTTCATTCAGCACTTTGACGGTTGGTTTCTGGCTCATATTGAAAACACCGCATTTCATCCCCAGTAACAAGGTTGTACTTAAAGTTTCTGTCCTTTCTCAACTCTCAGGACTCAAGTCCTTACAATATTGGATTCTGAGCAATTTTTGGTCGTCAGTCAATTTGGGTGGAATAAAGGGTGCACTTCCGAAGTGCCAACTGATCGGTAAAAATGCGATGTATCGAATCCTTGGATTTGTTCAATTCTACTTCCATGTATCGCAACGAAGATTTTGGCTTATTTTTTTATAAATCCACGCATAATTTCAATGTTACTTGGTGTAACCAGGGAATTTTTCGGACCAAGATGTTCGTCGTCCTTGATGTCCTCACGACCTTCTTTGAATAGTTTAAACCACTTGTGGATTCTACCACGGGATAATGCTTACCATACACTTGTTTCATTAATTGAAACGTTTCGGTGAATGTATTACCAAGTTTAAAACAAAACTTAAGATTCGCTTTTTGTTCGATGTTCATTTTTCCACCAAGGATATAAACAGGCTGACACTTTAAGGACGATAACTTGGCTTCTAGTGATCTGAATGCCATGAAATTTTGTCAGAACGTCAGTGAAGGACGTACCTTTCCAACGCTTATCCCCGTTAATGGTGCCACTAGAAATAACTATTTTTAAAAAGTCCTATTTTTAATGAGACCTTGTATTTCCAGCTTTCTTATAGGCATTTAACCGAAAAGAAAACTCTAAATCCCTTTATAGCCTTTTATAGCATAGCAGTTTATAATATCTCAATGCGTATTTCTACTTCTCGCACCATTCTCGCATGATCAATTTAATTTGAAAACTATTTTATTTACCGAGGAGTCTAAAAATAACAGACTGAGAGTCTTGAAGTCTTACATTACTAACTAACAACTAAACTTGACGATATTTATCACTAAACACCAAATCACTTTTATAAACTTCTCGAACTGTATATCATTAACTATGTAGACATCATCAGCAGAAGACTCAATCTAAGTCTAAAACTAAACTATGGTAGTTGTTTTATAAACTAAAACTAAAGTATGGTTGTGTAGATTTATCAATAAACTTGGTGTTCAGTGACAAATCTCTTGAGTTTATTGTTGCACACCTAAAATTCCAATAGATGAATTGAACTAACTATCAAGGTTATATAATTTGCATTCACATACTCCTGATGGTTTAAATGTTTTGTTTTACATTTCGTCGTTTAAAAAGTTCAAAGTCTCACAACATTTTTGAGAATTTTATTTGAAAGTAATCTAGACCAATACATTTAGACTAGACAATACAATATATACAATAATGGTCTAATTAAATATATTTAGCCCAGAAGATTGCGAATGTGCGTGGCCTAAGGTGGCGCCCCGTTGGTATCGGCAGTTAGCGCGGTAGCGAGTTCGATTTATTCAGCGTAGATGTTTAGATGAAAAGTTGCATTGTAGGCTCATGAAGAATATTATTAATATTTAAAAACAAGGAAAATTTATCCGTACCCCACACAAAAAAGCCACCATTCTTCCAAAAAGAAATTAGACCAACGATATTTAACAACACTTTTAAATGCTCTCAACAATGCTCAAAACAGAAGACTTTTTTGTTTTGAACACATGTGATCATTTAACCTGAATGAAATCCTTGAATTCGTCCAACAGTAATACTTCTCAATGTTGAATTATCTGTGTTGCCTCAGTGTTGAACTTTGCCTGAATACCTGAATTAAATCGTTGAATTCAACCAATAGTAATATTTCTCAATGCTGAAATGTCTGTTCCCTCAGTGTTGAACTCTGCCTGTTGCCAGATAGGCTTCAGAAGGGCACTCACCTTCCCCTGCCCTATTTGGATGCATATTTTTCCTCTGGTCTGCAATTGTGAATCCATATTTCATCTGCTATCATAAAACGTCAACAAATATCAGCATAACAGTTCATTCGAATGAGTCTTTGGTGACTTTTAACAAATCCAGCACCTATAGTACAGAAATCTTTTTGATACTAAAAATATTGTGTAAAATATAACGAACACCATCTCTTGAGACATTTACAATATCAGCAATCTTGAAAGTGAGATTATATTCAAAAAATATTACACCCTCTGCATGATGGGGTTATAATTGTCTATTACATATAATGCGTTCACGTTTATGTTACTTCCAGTGAACAAAATATAGCCAAATATTGTCCACGAAAGACCCAACATAAGCAAATGGGAAGGAATTTGTGTTTGACCATGAAAATGCCAAATCACCACATCCTTAACCATTCGAAACAAATTATAATGCCCATTTCACAGATGGAGATGGAAAAAACACACTTGGATAGGTTCTTCTGATGTTTTACAAATGCTATATAATACAATTTATAAAAGAGTATGAATAACAATGGTCAATGTATAATTGAATAAAATTGTAATATACAAAAGAATTTACAGGGGCAGCACCAAAATCCGGATAAAATTCAATTTGAATTTCCCGCCGTCGCAGTCGCAATGTTTAAACCAAAGGTGGGTGTGGAGTATAACCGAAGAGCCGCGATTATCGAAACTGTTCACGCTGAGCGCTCTGCGACAAAAATCATTCGGTTCCTCGAGTATCCGAGATCCACTGTGTATGATGTTGTCGCAACGAAGGTTCAAAAGTCCAACGAAGGTTTTGCAACATCGAAAAGAAAAACTCAGTCGAAGGAGCACGTTGTTAGGACGCTCGATATCATTCAACAGACTCAGGAGCTAATGTTTGAGGATCCAAGGTAGTTGATCCGGAAATTTTCATCAGTTGTCGGTGTGAGTGAAAAACTATGCATCGAATCGTCGAGGAGGACCTCCGCTGCAAGTCTTACACAATTAAAGTAAGACAGATGCTTTCCGAAGCTGCCAGGACAAAGCTTTTGTATTCCTTAAGAAATAATGCTGTCGGACGCCTCAAGTTTTTTCTGACAAAAAAATGTTTACTGTTGATGCGAAAATCAATGGAAGGAATGATCGCTGACTCACACATGACCATAAAGATGTTCCCATTGTTTTCAGAACAAAATTTCCGGTGAGCGTTCATGTGCTAAATGTTATGTTCAGCGAGGGTGATGTGATGCCACCCCATTTCTTTAACAAACGGGAAAATGTCACAAAATAAGTTTAATTGCGTGTTCTGACAAATGTAGTGAAGCCGTGGATGGAAACTGTACCGCCTGGAAAGCCGTATGTTTTCCAACAAGACGGTGCGCAAGGTAGCGTAACGGAACCGTGGAGGAAAATATTACTGGCGTGAGTTGGTAGGTGGTGACATGGTGACCGTTGGGCGAAGGCGATCGGTGGCACCACGTGGAGAAAGGGTGAAAGACTTCTATAATATATATATATATATATATATATATATATATATATATATATATATATATATATATATATATATATATATATATATATATATATATATATATATATATATATATATATATATATATATATAATTACATTTATGTTATATAATGGATTAGTTCGGTGAATCAATAACAAGGTGATATTAATATTGTTATATAAAATTATTTATTCTTTTCTCTTAACCTATGATGTAATATTAGTTAATACATTTTTCGCTATTAGTGATATGCAGCACAAATTGTAAGCACTTTAAATATTACACAGATCATATACAATAAGGCACGCGTATTATATTAAAATACTACACTGATTACATGCAAAACGTGGCTGATAAGGACTGGAGCCGAGTATACACGATTCAGTGCATCACCGACCCGAGCGCGCTTGATATCGAGTGGAGCCGAATAAACCAAATTCAGCGTTACCGACCCGAGCGTGATGGTTCACTTACATTCACTCCTCGGCAAAAACGCAAAGTTTTCATTAAAAAATTGTAATTTTTTTACGTTCCATTGATAGAATAAAAATGTTGTTTAAAAAAATGTTTAAGTTGTCCAGATTTTGGCGCCGCACCATGTATATTTCAACATTTTTAAAAAAGGGAAAGTCATTTATTTGCCAACTCAATACAATCATGTGTTCCCTCATGGATGAAATGTAACATTATTATTATCGATCCTTCGAATCAAGAAAAATTGATATAAGGGGGCAGCATCTCAATTTCATGGCACACGCTCATAAATCGAAATGATGTAATTCAGACTGACCTCACCATTCGAACTGAAAGAACGAAAAGGATTACTGGAAACCTGTCGGACACTTCCTTCCCAATATAATGTCGGACGGTATCCCTACGGAAAAAGAAATTACCTCTTATATATATTCACTTATCCTTCAGCCGACCGAATAGTAGGCTTTATTATAATCCGGGGTCATCGTGAGTCTGCTATAGAAGCGTGGACCGCCATTTCGTTCCGGTGCTTTGACAGAGCGTTTAATATTCAAGGACGCTACGAGATCCGTTTCTTAAAAATATTCCCATTGATGGCTTCGCCAGTTTCTCTGACTTGATTTATTTTTTGGTTTAATTTTTGTGTTATTAATTCAAGAATGATTGCGAGTTCAGTTTTTTGATGTCTTTAAATAGAAAATGGTGTAGGAAAATAATCTCGGAAATTTTCCAAATTTGTGTTTTTAACATGGGTAAATAGATGTATTTCATAAATCCTACAAAACAAGTTTAATATATTAAAATTATTGTTGCAGTTTTATAAATTATTCATCTAAGGAAAATTAATTTTGATAGATGAACTAACTTATTTATACAGGCTGTCTCACAAAACCGTGGCGGGATGTAGTTTTGTTTTTTCTTATTGAACATCCTATATGTTCATCCATTTCTGCATTCTACTACTGATTCTAAACATATTTTGTGAAACATATCCTATGCTTAAACCCAATGGTTTTACCGATATCCACTATTTTATACAAAATATCGGAGTTGCAGACTCTATTTTGCAGTGTCATATATGATCTATTTTTTGATGTAGGATTATCATTTTTGGTAGGGATATTAGTGAAACTATAACTTAACTTGTAATACAAACTATATTTGTCTACGTTATGCAGGGTATCTAGGATAACTGAGATGAATGAAAAAAATCATATCTGATTTTTTTTATATAGAATGTTTAATAATTTTTTATTATACAATATTTCTAGACTAGATTCTTAATGAACATGTCCTATACCTATCTGTCATAATTTCCGAGATTTTTACATTTACGTCATACGTAAATACATCATACGTCGTCTAGATGTAACCAGATTCGTCTCGTTACAGGCAATTCTTCAATTCACTCTTCAAAATTATTTTGCTAAGAATTGAGAAAACTATCACCATTAACTCTATTTTCAAAAAAATTTGACGCTAGGAGGCGATCTCTGATAATACCAGCCCACACATTAAGAGTCCATGATGATCTAAAGGGATAATGGATCTTGGATTTTCCCTGCTGTAATAGTGGAAGTTATGTCGATTGACGTACCCATTTTTGTGAAAAGTTGCCTCATCTGTGAATAAAATATATTTGAAAAAGTTAAGCTCTCAATTTTTTTCTATTGCTCAGTTACAAAATTCAAGCTTTCGATCGAAATTATTTTGATTTAGTTCTTGAACGAATTGTATACACGAACAGAATAACTAGTAAATTTATATATACTAGTTATTCTGTTCGCTGTGAATTTTTAACCTCGTTTTCTATCTGATTTCTTTTCCTTTCTTACATGAAACATGCGGATTTTTAATTACAGCTTGAAGAACTAAATATTCTTTTTCTTCACTCATAGCTCTATTCTGGCTTTCCAATTTCTTTTCGGAATTGACACATCCAGTTCTTTCAAATCGCTCTTTCCGACATATAAACGCTAATGCGCATATACAATCTTTGCGCATAAATCATATCTGTTAAAAAAGAGTTTTGATCACTTACACCTAAAACGTAGATCATGTTTATCACTTCCTCTATAGAAAAGTTATTAGAGAAGATTCTGTTCGCTGTGAATTTTAAACCTCGTTTTCTATCTGCTTACATGAAATATGCGGATTTTTAATTACAGCTTGAAGAACTAAATATTCTTTTTCTTCACTCATAGCTCTATTCTGGCTTTCCAATTTTTTTTCGGAATTGACAGATCCAGTTCTTTCAAATCGCTCTTTCCGACATATAAACGCTAATGCGCATATACAATCTTTGCGCATAAATTATATCTGTTAAAAAAGAGTTTTGATCACTTACACCTAAAACGTCGATCATGTTTATCACTTCCTCTATAGAAAAAATAATTTTCGTTCTAGTTTCTGTTCTAATAAACACCGTACTACACAATTTGACTGATCACAGTGTCCAAATAATTGACCGTTTGGTTCATTTGTTTCTACGCCATGATTGTCTAGGGCGTCTAGGCCATCTGTGTGCTGTAAGTTGTAATTGGATATTAGCATTTCCTTTCAATAGTCAAAATAATAGATCATAAATATATTTTTTCGTATTTTATTATGAAAGAAACACTCTTTTTTTCTGTATCATATAAAAACTGTTTAAAAGCTATAGTAGAACAATATTTTACGATTTGAATTGAATTTTATGACGTTATTACTAAAAAGTCTAAGGCGAATTCCATTTAAATCGAAATATTAAAAACAAAATTGTATAAATCTCGGAAATTAGGACAGATAAGTATAGGACATGTTTAAGAAGAATAGAAGTATTATGTCTTAAAATTATTAGACATTCCATTAAAAAAACCGACATATGATGTTTCGATTTTTTTTCACTTATCTCAGTTATCTTAGACAACCTGTATTACGTAGACAAATTTAGGTTTGCATTAAAAGATAACTAAACTTGAAGAGATTTACCACAAAACACCCAATCATTTTTTTGAACTTCTCGACGCACGTTTCGTTAACCATGTTAGCATCATCAGGAGATGATTTAATCTTCTCCGTATTACAAAATGTCGAATATCGATAAAACCATTGGGTTGTTCAAATATCATCATCATCAGCCCGTCTCGATCCACTGCAGGATGAAGGCCTCTTCAGCATTCTTCCAACTTTTCACGGTCCTGGGCTTTCCTCAGCCAGTCGGGTCCTATATAGTGAATGATGTCATCAGTCATCGAGCTTTCGATCTTCTTCGCGGACGTTTGCGATCAAGCGGTCTCCACATTACAATTGCTTCAATTTTCTAATGATGTCACACACTTTCGTTTGTTCCCTGATTCATACGCAGGGCTTTCTGTCTCGTCTTTTAATGCCAAGCATACATATTTCCATTCCCCTCTGTGCTGCTCGAAGTTTTTGAATTGACTGCAATGTGAGTGTCCAGGTTTCACTTCCATATGTCATAACGGGGTTTTATTCTATTGTATGATGTATTAGGTTTTTTCCAGGAGTACATCCGGTTGTCGAGTTGGTTCCTGTTGGGAGCTTGCAGACGTTTCGCCAAAATCTCATTTGGCATCTTCGGTGCTTACTGTCGCGAGGTATATATATATATATATATATATATATATATATATATCATCATCCTCATCATCATCAACCCGTATCAATCCACTGCAGGATGAAGGCCTCTTCAGCATGCTTCCAACTCTCGCGGTCCTGAGCTTTCCTTTGCCATTCGGGTCCAATATACTTAATAATATCATCAATCCATCATGTTTTCGGTCTTCTCCGTGGACGTTTGCGATCAAGCAGTATCCAATCCAGGACCGCCCTGGTCCATCTTTCGTCCCATTGCCTCGCTACATGGCCTACCTACTTCCATTTCAATTGCTTTATTCGTCCAATGATGTCATTCAATTTCATTTGTTCTCTGATCCATGTGCAGGACTGTCTGTCTCGTCAGCCAAGCATACATTTCCCTCTGTGCTACCCGAAGTTTTTGAATTGATTGGGATGTGAGTGCCGGGAGGTTTCTTGGCTTGCCTATATTCATTAAGGCCACCCAACCAGATATTAACCATGAGCGTCTTCGCTAAATTTCAGTTATTATGAACTGATGTTCGACGCGATGTGTATATATATATATATATATATATATATATATATATATATATATATATATATATATATATATATATATATATATATATATATATATATATATAGCCCCAAGACATATTATTTCATCCTCATCGTCCGCATTATCCTCAGTATAAAGAAAAACAAACAAACAAACAAACGGTAAACAAACTATTCACTGTTTTTCGACAAAGTTTTGACTCTATTTTCAGGAAGGCAGTTTGGAATAATTGCTTAACTTGTTTTTTGCTGTGGCGTTATCACAAAAAATGTCCAAAAAATTTTCCAAATCGCACGATCTTTACTTTCAATTTGTGTCTCCATTTCTCCAAATTACACAATCTGGAAATCTGACGTACAAACAATCTTTTTAATCTTATAATTCCACTACTTGTTTAACATATTGCGCCGTCTTGTTGACATATTAAAACACCCAAAAAAAAATTCCAACTGGATCTTAAAGCCATTAATTCGTGGAATGGTACAAACCAATCAAAAAAAGTTTTTGGTAATAATGAAAGTCTTTATATCTGTATTGAAAATATATATAGACAATTTATACACGGGAAAAAATAATTGCGACTGAGTGCAGTAAGAACTCCATTTTAAAATCCACAAAAGCACAAGAAAGTCTAAAACAGTTTTGGGAGGAAAATAAAGATTTTAAGTTGTATTTTATTCATCCGGTGAATATTTTAAATAGTTAAACATTTTCATGTTTTTCTTTCATATATTATAAATACAAGTATTCAACTTTGTTGTCTATATATGTATACACATATGTCTCTAAATCATTCCGGGTGTCGATCCGTTGATTCTCAAAATCTCATTTGGCATTCTCAAGTGTTGTCCACTGGACTCTTCAGTAGAAACGGACAATACTTGAGAATGCAAATGAGATTTTGGCGAAACGTCGTGGCTCTTCACAGAATCAACAAATCGACACCCGGGATGACTTAGAAACTTTATCAACTATCCGTGAAAATATTAGATGTAACATATATATATATATATATATATATATATATATATATATATATATATATAAATATTCCAAAATCCCCATGAAAGAAAAGAAATCCAACTGAAGCTAAAAACCATTAAACAAACTTTAACATCGGAGCGCCTTAATACGGTTTATCCTGGACATTTAACGGTACACATGTCCCCTAATAACCCGACAAGACCCGAGTGTCAGTCTTCAGGATACTTTACCGTTACAATTGCTGTTTCGGTGTTTAGATAACAAAACGCAACGTTGTTAAACATGAAGTTTAGGATCATTAATCAGCCGGTCGTTTTAGCGGTGACGACTGCTAGACGACAACAACGAGGATCCTCTCAGGAACCCCAGGATATATTTACACAAACCCTCATTTATTACCACCTTGTGACACCTAATTATCGCGGTACATTCGGAGTACATCACACAGTCATAAGCTACGGAGAAATTGGACCCGAAAAGGACGGTTCAGTCTTGCCGAACAACTACAAAATTGATAAACTTAATCGCATAACTTTGTACAATTATTTCTTACACAGCTTATTGCTCAAGATTAATTGTTATTACACTTGTAGTTCTCTCTTCGTTTCAATAAAAAAAAAAGTTTAGTAGTTTATTATCTTCATTGCACACCACAATAAAAATTAAAAATTAAAAATATTATATTTTACGAGGGTTACTATTTATGTATCAGGAATTAGCAACAATGGTGTTACTAGGCGCCATCTAGCATATACATCATAAAATTAATATTGTTGAGTGTATACGTACTCAGAACGTTTAGCCCTACGGACGCGATTTGTGCTGTTTAGTGACTTTTAGTAACAAAATACAAAGTAAAACATTTCAGTAACAAAATGGAATTAACTCGTCATAATTTTCATGCGATGACTTTCGACGTGGATTATCTCAGCAACAGTGCATCGATCGACTCACTTTGACCTTTGGCTATGAAGCACCATCTAAAACCACTGTATATCACTGGTTTAGTGAATTCAATCATGACCGTCGATCGTTCACAGATGAATTTAAAGATGATCGTCCAAAATGAGCTCTTGTCCCAGAAAACCTCGATATAGTGCGCGAACCGATCAAGGAAGATCATCATGTGACATACCGTGAGATTGAGGTATCCCTGGGTATTAGTATGACAAGCATACAAAAGATTTTACATGAACCTTTAGCCATAAGCCAAACCCAATAAAAGTTGTTCACGCAAAAATCACTTTGAAGTATATGGTCGCCTGTTTTTTTTGGGATAAATCGGCAGCTCCGCTAGAGAATCGGTACTACAACTAAGCCACTTCTCAAAAATGCAATCAGGTTTACAGTCCGGGTTGTGACCAATCTCTCAGAAAAGTGTCTGATTTTTTCTGAAGTTGAGTTTATGTCAAAATATACCTGATATTCTTGGGATGTCAAAACCGTGGATCCCATCAAGTCATAGTTTGTGCAGTTGTTGTTGTGCGATTTTTTATTAGTATTGAGTTTTTGCTTTTGTTGTTCAGTCTATTACGTGATCTTTCTCTTATCCCTGATGCTACTTCATTTATATTTCTCCTATGCCCTCGTTACTGTATCTATCCTGCAATGTTATAACGTACGTAACGTTATCTAAAATAATTTTAATTGTTACTAAATCTATTTCTGTCAAGTATGAAAAAATTGCATATGTTTTAAATATTCCCAGTTATTAATTTGAACAAAAAGCGCTTTGGATGGCGGATGAAGGAATAGCACAGCACCCACGCGGAGCACTGATAAACTTTCTTTGCTTTTTAATACTTTTCTCCATGAATACTTTTCCCTACTTCACCCATTTAACGATACCCATATAACGATAGTTTGTCGGATATTCCATGTTTGCTGAATGTCCACTTGTGGTCCAGAGTAAATGTTTTAAAAAGCCGTCCACCAGTGAACATTCAGCAAACACATGATAATCGAGAAACTATCGTTACATTTCACACCCGCAAAAACATTCGTCAAAACATTTCATACGTTTCAAAATTCAAACGTTTTTATTACACCGGTGTCAAATGACCAAGAATCAACCAACTGAAGAACATTTACGTCATTGAATGGTGTTTTATTTTCAATCGGGTGTTAATGCAACGGTTGCAACAAAGAAAATGTGTGATGGGTATGGAGACGTATTGAAAGTCAATAAGTGCTAACACTGTTTTAGAAAATTTTCCAATGGTGGTTTTGACATATCTGATAGCGATCGAAGTGGATGCCCTGTTGACTTTGGTAATGATTTTTTAAAATCACTGATGGAAACTGATCCCAAAGTGAGTATCCAGGAGAAAGCAAATACTCTTCAGGCTACTTGGTTAACAGTCCAAAGTCGTCTTCAAGAAATCGGGAAGGTTTACAGGTCAGGTATATGGGTTCAACATCTATTGTCGGAGATGAATAAAGAACAACGGCGTACAATTTGCACATCTCTATTGTACAGACAAGAAAGTGACGCGCACCAAACAATGGCTTTCTCCAAATCAACTAGCCGTACCCACTCTTAGCCCATCAACTAGCCGTACAAAATAAGGCGTTACTGTGCGTTTGGTGGGAGTGTGGTGGCATAATTCATTTTGAACTATTAAAACCGGGGGAAACAGTTACGGCTGAATTCTATTGCCAACAATTGTATAGATTACATAACGAATTGTTGGTAAAACGGCCAGCTTTTGTCAACAAAAGAGGGGTAATATTGCAACATAACAATACCAGGCCACATGCAACAAGATTAACCCAAGAAAAAATAAGGCAGCTAAACTGGGAGGTTTTACCACATCCCATATTCTCCAGACATGGCACCATCTGATTTTCATTTATTCCATCATGGAACATTCCCTAAGGAATAAAAATTTCAAAAATATCGATGATATGCGAGCTCACCTAGAAACATATTTTTCTTCAAAGGAAACAACATTTTATGAACAGGGGATTGAAACTCTTCCAGCAAGATGGCAAAAGATCTTAGATAACGACAGAGATTATATAATCGACTGAAGATAAAATTAAATATAAATAAATTCGTTTTGCTCGCACTGAAATAATTGATTACTTATGGGTACCACTAATGTTTAAAAGAACTTAATACATGTTTCGTTAGTTGTTGCCATCATCATCATTAAGGTTTTAGTTTTGTTTGAGTTCTTTGATAACTTATTTGTTAAAACACAAAGAAGAAGCAATATAAAACAATATTCCAACAAATAAAAAAAGAACCGGCTAATAAGGTTTCCAATTTCATTCGAAATGAATTCTTCTGGCAAATATTTGCCTTGAGAGAGTTCGAAATGTTAATAGGTATTCCGAATAATAAAAGAGCTTTTTACGACATTTACCGTACAACAGAGAAAATCCCCGAAGTTGTAACAGGATATTAATTATAGATATGAATAAAAGGAACATCGGCGGAACGACGCAGGCCCAGACCAGGCATAAAGGGGGAACATAAGCGGATTTGAGACAGAATTAGGGCTGCGGACCTAAAAGCCACTACGCTTTGTCTACGTCGAATACCGCAGGAATTTGCAGCCGATGCCATTGGCAATGTCATTGGAGATTATTTTTGATTAGTTTTCTCTAGTTCATTTTGAAGGATTTTTCGGACGTTCCCCTTTTTTATATATAATTATGATCCATTTATAATGACGATCGAACCAAATGAGGTGCTATATATTTTCCTTAAGTTATAAAACATTTTTCAGCAGCTTCAACACAGACTAATTAATCCAGAGACTGAAAAAGAGATAAATTAAGAAATCAGCGAAAACTAAACAAAAGGAAACACTGATAACATTGATAAACGCAATAATTGTGTCATGGCAATTTTTGGGTATTAATGGTGTATTGGATCTCCTGAATATAAATCTCCAAACCCAATTTTTTTATCACCCATAGATTTAGTGTAATACGCAAATATTTTGCAAAATAGATTTTAAAAAATGGCTAAAAGGTGCTTCGGTCTGTTTTAGGGTAAATATATTTTTCATTTAGTTAGGATTTAAAAATGACGAAAATTTGTTGAATGTTTTAATTGATGTAGTAGACAATGGTAAGGTTTCCATGCAACAATTAGCTTTAAATCATAACACGTACAGACGCTCAGTCCAAAAAAATAATAAAAAAAGATTTTTATCCTTAAAAATACAGTTACTACAAGAATTAATTCTTGTAGTGGAGAAGCAACATTCTGTTTAAATGGCCATGTTAACAAACACAACTGTACTGTGGGGCTGCAGATACTAGGTATCCTCAAAAGTTAAATGTTTGGATGGTATTTAGTGGCAAGAACACTATAAGACCTTTTTTCATTGATGGCAACTTGACAGCAGATAAGTATTTAGATCTATTGGAAGAAAATATCATCTCTCAACTTTTGCGTCTGTTTCCAAATTTAATTAACCAAAACCAGGAAATGCATTAAAGCAAGATAGGACACCATCACACTTACACATAGTGTAAGTTGCCTTTGCACACTTACACAAAATCATAGCACACTATGGCATTAACGTTAGAAATTTTCTTAACACTACTTCCCAAACTTTGCCTCGATTTTTTAGTGGAGCTATTTAAAAAGACGGGTTTACGTTAATGGGCCAGAAAATATTGAATATCTCAAATTACGAATTCGATAAAAAATTGTCTACATACCTTTTATCTGGTGGAAAAACGCAATTCAATATTTTGTCGGACGTATACATTATTACCAGGAAGTGAATGGTAGACACTTTGAATACCTTTTGTAAATAGTTCATTAATAAATAAATATATAACTTTTATATTCATTATGTTTAAATCTGACATTAACCAAAGAGACCAAAACACCTTTTAGCCATTTTTAAAATCTATTAAAAAAAAAATACAATATTTACATCTTTGAATTCCGAAAGGAAATGCTCTTTCCAACAGTGCCAAGTTTCAGTTAATTTTGTTATTTAAAAAAAAATCAAGTTAGCCTTGGATTTCAAATATGCAACAAGAAAAAAAAATATGCTCAAAGGGTAGCAAACATTTCCTGATATTTGTATACAAAAGTTCTTTAAGAAATCTCAAAGCGTTCTCGAGATATTTGATCGTTTGCATACACAATAGCGATGATATAAATATATATATATATATATATATATATATATATATATATATATATATATATATATATATATATATATAAAAAAGATTCAGTACAATGTATCACATCCAGGTTATAGAAATACACAACGTTATAGAACACACTATACTAACAACGGTCATAGAATACAATACCCTATGCCACTGTGCTTGGCTTTTATCGATTTTGAAAAAGCATTTGATTCAATCTCAAAATAGGTTATAATGGAGGCATTGCTTAACCAAGGTGTAGAGAAAGCCTATGTAAACATACTAGGTTCAATATATATGAAGAAGCTATAACGACAGACCACCTTGATGATCTTGAGGTTGGAATTAATGTAGGTTAAGACCTCCCGAGGTTTCCGGGAAGGTGACTCAACTCAATATCAACTTTTATTGTCTTAGCTTACCTGGATGAAGTGTTCCGTAATCTGGATTGAGAGCAGAATGGAATACAGTTCGATGGTGCATACTTATAACATCTTAGATTTGCAGATGATATCGTTTTTCTGTAACAAGACCCAGAAGAGCTTCGATAACACATACAACAGCTGCAAAGGGCTGAAGAACCATTTGGCTTGAAAATAAACCAGAAGTAGTCAGAAGAGTTGTAATGTTCAATTTATTTTTCGAGGACAAAAGAATTTCTATTTTAGGAACGGATTTGGAAGTTGTGGATCACTATATATACATACATATATATATATATATATATAATATATATATACATATATATATATATATATATATATATATATATATATATATATATAAATATATATATATATATATATATATATATATATATATATATATATATATATATATAATATATATATATATATATATATATATATATATATATATATATATATATATATATATATATATATATATATATATATATATATATATCTTGGGCAGAAGATTTCAATGGAAGGGGATACCGTACGGGAGGCAGAACGACGCGTTAAATATAGCTGGCAGGCTCAACATAGTGCTTAAAAACAAACTACCAGTTTGCCTGAAAAGAAAAGTTTTTGATCAGTTTGTCCTGGACCTGGACCTGGACAAACCTGGACGCTCACATCGCAGTCAGTTCAAAAACTTCGAGTAGCGCAGAGGGGGATAGAAAGACGAATGCTTAGCATTACTAGAATGGATAGAAAAACCTGCACATGGATCAGAGAATAAACGAAAGTGAGTGACATCATTGGAAGGATGAAATAATTGAAATAGAAGTGGGCAGGCCATGTAACGAGGCGATGGGACAAAAGATGAACCAAACATTCCCCAAGAAGACCGAAAACACGATGGACGGATGACATCATTAAGTATATTGGACCGGAATGGCAGAAAAAAGCTCAGGACTGCGAGAGTTGAAAGCATTCTGAAGAGGCCTTCATCCTGCAGTTGATTGAGACGGGCTCAGAATGATGCTATTATATATATATATATATATATATATATATATATATATATATATATATATATATATATATTATATATATATATTTTATATATATATATATATATATATATATATATATATATATATATATATATATATATATATATATATATATATATTAATGTGATATTTATTTCAGCATCAGAGATATTTTTGTTTAACTTGCATAAATAAAATTACTGAAATAAATTAAAAAAACCTGGAGATATATTTGTAGACACAAATCCGATATAAAATGATTTCGTCGAAATTTTGTTTTTAGCCCATTTGCAGAGAATTACTTTCCTCTAATAGAGCTTTTACTTAACAAACGCAATTCCACATGCGGTAAAATTCGCTTGGAACAATAATAGTTTCTCTAATTCAATTTCTGCTAAAAGCTGTGTTACGGAAAACTGACTAAATCATGGTCAAACTCGTTCAGATAAGTTAATACGAAAATACGATTAGTTTTGTAATTAAATTTCCTAGGTCATATTGTATTATGCTAGTTAAAACGTGACATCAACAGAAATTTTGTATAAAATTAATATTTCGTTGCTAGTTGAGCAAATATAATATTGAAAAGAAAAAAATATTCACAGTCTATCTCGAAGAATCAGGTGACTAATACGAAATAAATTACAAAATTTAATTAATAGTCCTCGTTATATGTTATTTTATTACAAATAGATTCATTCAATTGAAGCCTTTATAACAGATAAAGTCTTCAGTCCTTGTAACAGATAGAACTCACATCCAACCAAATCAGGTGAATAGGGATGGATGGGTCAGGCATATGGTTGAGAAAAACGATATTTTTCCACCAGTTACCATGTATTCAACCAGTCATGTTTTTCAGTGGACATGCTTTTATATAAACAATAAGTAAAAATAGAATAAAAATAGTTGCATCTTTTAATTATACTAAATCTTGAATATACTACTGTGATCAAAAAGTAATATAAATTAAACAAATTATTTATCTGTGCAATTTATTTTGACTTCTTCAAAATAACCCCCTCCTCACTACAACACACCAATTATTCCAACTTTTTTCACACGGTGCCATGTTTTGTGAATATGGTGTTATTGCTATGTGGGATGTAAATGTTTTTCAACAACGGTACTAGCGATTACTCAGTACAAGATCCATAATGTTGATAATGTTTTCCTCATTGGTTGACGCGAAAGGCCTTCCTGAACGATATTGGTCTTCAACTGATTCCCTACCATATAATTTTTTGACATAGCTTCTTTGCCAGAATATTGTCTTGAGATTTCTAATGCCTCACCCTAAGATTTTTTTTTAGATAAAGTTTTATATAATTTTTGTTCAAAACTATAATTTCTAACTTAACTCTTAACTGGCATAATGGGTCAGTGGTGACCCAGATCAATTTACATTCGTCCGGCAATCAGCCGGATATATGACATCATCATTGATGGTCTATGAATTCTTCTAATTTGACCATTTTTTAGTCACTAGTTGCACTTTGCGTAAAGGAATTCTCGTTTGTGACCGGTGAAGGCTTCCTATCAAATCTGACCCATAATACCTTATACGTAGTTTTAAATATTTTTAAGCGGCGGACAAAAGTAAGCCCTTAACTGATGCAGAACTTTTGCGGAAGGCTGAAAACGCATATATTACTGAATATGAGTCTGGTGAAAGTTAATTCAGTAGTCTGAAATAGAAGAGACGGATGAAAATGAAACTGAAATCGATACAGATGAAAGAAATATAGATAAAAATAAACCATACTTTTTTAAGAAGGATAAATACAAGTTGTCCAAAATACCTCCCGCTTGTAGCAAAACTCCATCAGAAAACACAATTAGGTCTAAGATTCCAGATGTAACTGGTGAGGCATATAGAGATAAACCATCCAAACCCGTAGATGCATGGAATTTATTGTTTGATGATCATATGTTGGACATCATTGTTCAGCATACAAACGAACGAATAACTAAATTGGCAGCTTCTTATGGCGATCAAGTCATATCATGTCAATTTACAAATCATATTGAAAAAAACTGAGCTGAAAACTTTTATAGGTCTTCTTCTTTTCTCTGGCACATTCAAATCCAATAACGAAGATGTAAGTTTGCTGTAGGCTACGAATTTAACGGGGCGTGATATATTTCATGTCACTATGACTTTAAAACGTTTTTGTTGTTTGTGTTCAGCATTGAGATTTGATGACAGTAGCACAAGAAAAGAAAGAATAAGAAATGGTGATAAATTTGCTCCTTTATCAGAATTGTTCGACCTCATGTTTATCAATTCCCAATCAAATTATGCTTATTGTGAGTACATGACCGTTGATGAGATGCTTGTTGGATTTAGGGGAAAATGTAGATACAAGATGAATATGTCTAATAAACGCAACAAATATGAATTAAAAATGATGTGTCTCTGTGATGCAGAGGCACATTATGTCTTAAATGCATTTATATATTCCGGCGAAGACACATCTAATCCAAGAAAATTGGCCAACTTTGAATGTTTTACAACTGATTTAACCAATCATAAACAGTAACCGTAACATTACCAGCGATAACTGGTTTTCGTCAATAGAACTTGCAACAGAACTAAAAAAAAATCGGTTTGACATATACAGGAACGCTGCGTAAATTCATCAACAATATTTGGTTTTGCAAAAGGTTTCACCATTCTGTCTTAAGTGTCTATCTTCATTGCATCATACAGATATAATAATTGAAAATTAAAAAGTATTCCTGAAGTTATCGATTTCTACAATTCAACAAAAGGTGGGGTAAATTTTTTGGACTGGAATAATGTGGGCTGTAGAATTAGACATTGGTCCTTGAGTTTATTTTATGCGATGGTCAATATAATGGGCGTTAATGCAAGCGTTATTTATAAGGGCGTAAATAATGCATTTACAGAACGTCGAGCATTTACTATCTCCGGTGGAGGATCCCATAATGGAGCATTTAAGAAACAGGGTCACAATACAAACAATTTCAACAAGTCTTTGCACATTGATCAAACATCATACTGGCATAACTTCGATAGCTTCACGGCACATTATTCCCATGGACAAAAAAAGAAGGCGTTATTACATGTATCACAATGATAACAAATATGCGCATAAATGTTCAGTGTACCAGAAAGGTGCACGTGCTACGTAAATCTCATAGTATCAATACTGTCAAATGCTTGAATTGCAGAGACTAAAACTTTATATTTATTTATCGTATTTTCTTTTATTGCAGATGGCCAAACGGATGTCTTAGGGAGTTATTTCATGTTTTTATTTTTTTTACGTTCATAATATTTATTATAGACGTTATTAAAATGTCAACCAATTTCAACACTGGAGAGTAAAATATTTTAATTTTTGTATTTTTATAATTTTTTTTTAATATAATATATATCTAAACAATTCGACAAAAATATAAAATACAAACCCTTTTGAATATAATTTTTTTTTATAATTATATAATATTCGTGAGTCACCCATGACCCATCATACCTTAAAAAGCTAAAGAAGTCACCATACCAGTTGAGGGTTAACAATTTAAATGATATGAAAATCCTGACAGATGTCATCGACGATTATACTAACTTAAAAAACAACTTGTAGTATAGATACGTAAAGCGCGTAAATTTTTAAAACAAAAGACTTTGAATAGCTTGCTATTGACACAGACCATCAATAGCTTATTAACCCTAAAGCGTTTTACTCACCATCAATCACAATTATAAAGTAGGATTGTTTGTTTTATGCCATTTTCTTATATGTATGTCATTTCTTGTAGGTTTCCGACACTGCGAAACTATGGACACTGTGAAAACGTTGGTTGCTTCTAATATTGCATTAATTGAAAGAATTAATTTAAGTAATCAATCAACCAATGAACTTAAATTGTATGAGTCTAATGAGTCTTTACTGGGAAGATGGGTTTAAAGCCGGTAATGGCAACACTTATATTTACTGTGAATTATAAGGATTGGATTGGATCATCGTCACTTTTCGTCACATCGAACGTTTTCTAGAAGATCAAATCCAAATACAGTACTTTGAGATCGATAAGTTGTCAGAAAAGAAAAATATAGTGAGAGCAATCAAAGCATAAAGAATAAGACCAGTAGAATAAGAACAGATCGCAGATAGGAAGAGATGGAGGAAAATAGTTGATAAGGCGAAAACTCACCAACAATTATGAGAAAGGTAACAAGAAAAAAATGTGGACCGATCTACCACATGGGTTTGAGGAGGTCCTTATATATAGAAAAGCTACAATTTCATTAAAAACTGTATTAGCTTATAATAATAAAGTCGCGGCAAACTGTAAAAACGGATTTTTAACCTTCGAAACGAAATTGATGCACTAGTGACAAAAACATCTAAATTAGGCTTAACTTTCTGAACCTGCTTGACTTTTTCAAAACTGATTTTTAACTGATTTATCCAAAAATCTAAGTTGTGTCAATATAAGTCTATAACGAAATAGAAATCTTGTGCATGAACTGTTCGTTAATATTAAAACATTTCAAACAAAACTGGAACTTAAAAAACCTTTAGAATGAAATATTTTTTCACATTTTAATTGATGTGAAAATTGTGGAAAACTTTATCAACTAAATTTTTTTTGCTTAAAATTATATTGAAATTTCATTGCTCTAAAATACACTGAATGGATGATTCAGAATGGAAGACTTTTGAAAAAATAAAAAGTTTTTAATTTTATTTCGAAGTCATTTATAGATTGCTGCCGATAATGTTGATGTAAATTTAATATGTACCTGGAAAATATTAAAATCATTATTTTGAAATGAAAACCTGAGTAATTTTTATTTTTTGTTGTCTGTAAGGTAAGTCAATATACAAATATTAAGAATACTACAAAAATTATTTCCATATTGGGGATTACATAGATTCATTAGCAATCAGTTCCAAGGTTGGAACTATCTTACTAAATTAGAAGCACGCGCGATCTTAAACAACATAAGAAGCGCTCCTAATAAAAAAATCCAAACATCTGAAATATTCCTTGATCTAGTCCCATATTTTATAGAAAAAATTAATAGCAAAACATTGAGTATTTTAATACTCTCATCGATGTCTGTATTAGCCAAAAGCTTCTGACAACCTAATTTGTCCTTAATGAGCCCTCGGAAATTGTAAGAAACTTCATAAAATTCAAGCTGAGCAAAGTTGTTAATATCCGGCATACGAAATTGGACTGCGCATAACCGCTACCCCAAAATCAATTTAAAATTTCCCCTTACATGGAAAGCTGAAAGAAAGTTCTTTAGAAGTCTACGTAGGTATATGCTGAAAACGTACGTATCTAAATAAGCTTTGGTAAAACAGTAAATAAGAACAATTTAAAAATTTATGAGATATATGAAAAGCAAATTCAATACACTGAAATAGGTTTTATGGTATTAAATATTAACGAAAGCAAAACAGGGAAAACAGTCAGTAATGAAAGGGTACTTAAGGATTTCAGATTCAGATGATGATGAAGTGTAATTAATGTTATTTATCGACAGTATAGATTAGAATTTTGATGTAACTGAATACTACTATTATACTACTATCGATGTACTAGTACCGATACTACTTCGATGTACTGAAACTACCATTATACTTTATTTTTCAAAGAGCTTGATTATCCTCCATATCTGCCTGATTTGGCGACCTGTGACTTAACTTCCTGAAAGTAAAACTGATGATACAAAGAAATTGTTTCAACATCATTTTGGTCATATAGTAGAAGTTTTCGAGGCTTTAAAAGTGACAGGAATGCTTCATACCTTATTTCGATCGCTTCTGACGTTGTATTGACTCACATAGAGTCTATCTATTTTTAATAAGAAATAAGATAGTATAAATAAATATCCCATAATATTAAGCCAAACGTAAACAAGTAAAAATTCCCCTTAGTAGAAATGTAACACGAAATAATGCTCAACCAAAATTGATCGGGTTCTATAGGGAAACACGTAATGAGCAATAATAACTGTCAGTATAAACAAATCATTATATTTTGTCGATACAACAGTGTCTTTGAAATGTGTTATTATGTCATTTACTTGATAACAACTAATTATAGGGGCGCTTGTAATACAGGATCTATTTTTTACCAACAACTGAACGAACATTGTTGTTTTCACAGCCTGGAAAAGAATAGAACTACAAATCATTAAGCTGTGAAGCCATTAATCACTTGTTAATACCGATGAGACTAATTTGTTTACTTTCCACAACTTTTCTAATTCATATATTGTAATATAAACATTAAAAATATACAGCTGTAAATAGAAATTGCAACACCAACAAAAAAGAGAGTTAGAGTGACAAAATTTATATAATAAGTAGTGCATAAAAAGGTAATAGTGTATAATAGTGCATTAAATTTATTTAATAAGTAGTCCATACAACTGTGGGGGGATACACCTATAAATAGCACAGGAAATCAGTAGCTTGTATAACCCTCACGTCTTCGAATAACTGCCTCACGCCGGCGTGGCATTGAGCGAATCAAGTTCTGGATGGTGGTTTGAAGGATGTCAGTCCAGGCCTCTTGTGACGCCACCAGAGGTTGCCGATGGAAGTGGATAACAGGTGAGTGGTCGAGCAATCATGTCCCATATATGTTCGATTGGTGACAAGTCAGGTGAACGGGCATGCCAAGGTAATATAGTCACAGTTCCTGCTACGTCTGACCGGGCATTATCCTGTTGGAATGCGCTTCCTGACAACTTCCGAAGAAATGATAGCACTTCAGCGTCTACAACCTGAAAAAGGTTGTACCTCTGTCAGGTAACGTTGACCGGTAAGTGTGCCTCAAATGCGTATGAGAGTGCTTCGTGATTAATAATTTATTGTACTCCATACCATTACTCTACGTTGTGGTGCAGTGTGTCGAGTAACAATACACCTCTCCTCTTCCCGTTCACCCTGACGACGTCGGACGAATACCCATCCATCATAGCTCAGAAGTATGAATCTATACTCATCAGAAAAGACTATACTATTCCATTCATGTTCCCAATTTTGTCGTATCTGACACCATTCCAGACGACATCTGCGGTGGATGGGGGTCAGTAGCAACCTCAATAATGGGCGTTGGGCCCGAAAGCCCTCCCGTAGTACACGGCGTCGAACAGCACTGGCAGTGAGTGGGAGATCGAATACAACTCCTCACTGTTGCGCAAGAACCTGTTATGTGGATGTAGGGTCCGCGATAGCCATTCGCACCAACAATCAGTCTTCCCGTGCACTTGTACGCTGTTGAACACCAGACCCCGGACGACGATTTGTGGTACCTTCCTCTTGCCATTGTTGCCATATATGGAGAATGCTACTGGCTTGGCAATGTAACAGAGTTTCAGTGTCCCTATATGATATAATACCCTTTCGCAGTCCCACAATACGACCTCGCACAAACTCGGACACTTATTCATACGGCAATTGTATTCTGCGATGTGGCATCTTTTACGGCGACTAACGCAATACTACCCACACCATAACTCTCAACTCAGCAGTGCGCGACCAACTCTGTATATAGGTGGGGGTAGTAACCCCCTTCGATTACTTCAGTCTTAAACTGTATTAGTCTGTAGTTGTAATCATTTTATACGTGTTATATAATGAGCTTTTCTTCGAATTTTCATTTGATTATCTATCTGATTTCTCGGTGTTGCACTCTTTATTCTCTATTCACAGTAGTGTATATCCCGTCATATTTTCAAATAACTTTCGTATACATGAAATATTACATATATTTTCTTAAAAACCTTTTGAATAGTTCTCGTTATAGATAATTAATATGTCATAAATTGATTAGATATGAGTCTGTGTATATGATCAAGTGTATCTGTCTGAACATCAAGGTGATCAAGGTATGAGTCTGAACATCTATAAAAATCTAAAAAGTTCTTCTTACTTCAAAGAATAGTACAGAGTGTCTTGTTCAAAAAGTAGGCAGAAGGAAGTCATTTCGAATCTACAATACAGGTGATCTAACCCCATTAGAAATGCATGTCACACCATATTCCTTACGATACAAATAGATCTCTGTATGCCGACCGCGGTAGTCTGGTGGGTTAGTCGCCCGCCTGGCAATCCAATGGTCCCGGTTTCGAATCCTGGTGCAGGCATGGATGTTTGTGTGCGTATTTGTTTGTGTTTGTCGGTGTTGGTAAGTCACTAAATAACGCCTAGAGCGTTGACGTGACTTAAAATTAAAAAAAAAGATCTCTATACGAAAATCAGCCAGTTCATTTTCCGCATTCCAAACCAATATCATTACATTTTGAATCCCAGGCAGAACGTCATAGGCATCATTCGAGTTATAGAATTTAACAGTAATTGGAGTAGAGTTGAAACAGCTCAAATAACCTTATCAGATAGTGACTAGTTCGCATTTAAACCGATCTTCAATATAATGTAGTTTTTGTGATTATGGGTTCACAATGGTTATTAAAGTGACGAAACAATGTCGCAAACAAGACCTTTACGGCGAGAATTATAACATTTTATAATTGTTCTTTAAAGTGCATAACCCCCATAATTAATTTACTTGATATCAGGCCCTACGAAACCTAAATTCTAAAGATGGCCTCCTATTGAACCTAATTACAATTCCACCGAATAACAACGTCTGTTATCCACATTTCAGTTATTCACCTTCTAACTTCTCATTCTAGAGATATGAGAGATATTGAACTGAATGCAATTAAATTATTATAGATGCTGTTTCAATCAATGTACAATATCCTTGAAACTAGAAACTAGAAATATTACCTACAAATAAACCTTGGACCAACATGGATAGAATAGATGCATTGACAGACGCAGAGATAGAACATTGATAGAAGCATTGTAAACTGTTCACTTTATAAATTATTTAAAAATAATTATTTTTATATTATGAACTTTGCTGAATATTTATATGTTTATGTCAGTCAACATAATATAAACCTAGATCAAAAATATAACCAAAATACATACTTACTTAAGCAAACAGTCAGTTGATTAGGACATGTCACTTAACTTACCTGAAAAGAAAAGAAGAAATGTATAATGGTATTATAAATTATGAAATTTGTAGTTGAATTAAACTAGTCTCCAGTTAACTTTGGATATTTCCCTAATAACTAATTTCCCGTTATTCCAACAAATAAAAGAAATGACACAATATTACACAATCTATTTCATAACGTCAAAAGTAGTCTGGAATAATTGAAACTAAACTCAACTACAAAACAGAATATGTCACCACTAATACCAGACTAAATTTAGTTTTCCTAAATAATGTAAATCTTGATAGCGTTAAACTCCGTCTCAAACTACACTTAAGACATTGCGAAACTTTCGTGGGACTGTCAATAAAATAGAGCAAACTTACTTGACTTTACTTTTAACATATGTAGTTTCATTCTGATCAACAATTTACAAAATAGACCAACATAATTTCATTTAAATTATATTTTTTAATCTTAATATATTTGTTCTTTATTTTAAACAAAAGAATATATATATATATATACTATATATATATATATATATATATATATATATATATATATATATATATATATATATATATATATATATAGAAGAGTTTACATTAGTTGACATTGTTAACTATATACGTACTCAGAACGTTTTGTCATACGCACGCTATTTGTGTTGTTCAGCGGCTTGCAAATTTCATCTCAGTCAAAAAATGGAATTAACTCATGAGATTGGAGAGAATTTTCGTGCGATGATTTACTACGATTTTCGGCGTGGATTATCTTAACAATAGTGCATCGATTAACTCACTTCGACTTTTGGCGTTGAAGCACGATCTAAAACCTTTATATATCACTGATTTAGTGAATTCAATCATGGCCATCGTTCGCTCATGGACAAATTTAAAGAAAGTGATCGAAAATCGGTTGATGTGCCAGAAAATATCGATACTGTGTGCGAACTGATAAGGCAAGCTCATCATGTAACACACCGTGAGATTGAGGCATCCCTGGGTACTAGTATGACAAGCTTACACAAGATTTTATATGAACATTTGCCGTGAAAAATACTTGTTCACGTGAGATTCAGCATAATTTGACAATTGCTCAAATATATGTTCGTGTCCATTAGTGCATAGAAATACAAAAAAAAATCGTTAAGGTGCGTCAAAAGCCGTGTATAACATCTACATAGGTGACGAATCTTGCACCTATGCGTATAAGCCCGAAAGTTGACTGTATGAGGTTTTCAAAATGAGCCAAACCCAATAAAATTTGTTGGAGTAAGAAGCACTTCAAATAGTCCCCAGTTTTTTTGGGATAAATGGGCATGTGGCTACAGTGCCACTAGAGAATCGTAGAACGGTCAGTTTTGAATGGCACGCAACTATTTGTTTAACAGAAGTCGTTGAAGAAATAAGAGAAAACAACAAGCGACGCAGGATCATTCTTTACCGTGACAACGCGAGCTCTCACACGTCGTCATGACATCAAATTAATGGATAATCCGCCGTACAGCCTTGATTTCTTTTTGTTTCAGTTAGTGAAGAATAAACTACGTGGTCAACTATTTTCGACGGCAAAAGAAGGGGTAGATGCATTCAAAATGCATGCTTTGGAGATACCTCAATGGAAATAGAAAAAGGGCTATGAAAATTGGTTCAAACATATGCAAAGTGCATCAATCATCGCGGAGACTATTTTGAAAAACAATAAAACCAATGATAAATATTTGTTTTTGTGTCTCTATGTCTCCTAACCGTTGCAATATATGAGCTCTTATTGACATTCGATGCACCTGTTTCCTTGTACAGTTCTTCCTTCAGAAAATCTAATTATTAGTATATGGTAAGTTCACCAACATGTATATTTTGGCACCTGGTTTCCTTGTATGTACTATCAAAGATACTCAAAACTTTCCCCCTCCTCAAACTTCTAGTCCATACTTATGTATGGAGTAGAGATTTCTACTCCGTATTCTTTAGATGATTCATTGGTGTGTATTTTATGATAAATAAGAATAGTTCTATTAATTTTTACCTTTCTTAGACATTTGTTTTCCTTGTAGATAATGTCGAATGTCTTCTGAGAGGTGTTTTATGTTGATTCAGTCGCCAGTCGGAATACTTTTTTGGAAACTACGTGACCGAGTTTCGGAGTTCATGTAAAACTGTAGATTTGGTTGCCACTTAGCCTGATCCTAATGCACCTATAACCAAATTCCTCATCCTTCTCTTAGGTTATCTTAACCCTAAATAGGCTAATTTTGTTTATTTCGTCAGTTTCGTCAGTTTAAATAAAAATACGTTTCATTTTTAAAGAAATAATTGATGAAAAATCCAACTTGTTCAATTGTTGAGTAGGTTATCAAATTATATACACTATTTCGCAATTTTTGTAAATGGTAACCATTTATTTTCTCACTTTTTAAGACAAAAAACTCGATTTAACTTACGTACTGTAAGACGTCATTTATTAAATTGAAAATATTTAGTGCTCAGATGTTACAACAGAAAAAGTATTGATCTAGTGTGTAGATCGTGAATCAGAAAAAGTTCTTGTGAAAGAATGCAATGCATTCACACGGTACCATATCAGGCGAATGCGGAACAAAACAACTGCTATTCACGAAAACTTTAAAAATTGAATTAAATTAAAACGTTAAAAAATGTAACAAATGCATTATCATAGTGCAAAATCACTAGAATTTTTCTCCCCAAAATGACACTGCAACAAGTTATGCTGACTGCCAGATTCATGATTCATTGACATGTGTTTTATATATTTCTTCTCTTCATTTTCAAAATGTTCCCACAATATTTCCATAGTTTTTTCGCAAGAATTTTAATTCAAGTTCGATAGGTAAAATTGCGATGTTAAAAATCACTACGGACATTTGTTTACTCAATTCTCCTATTGAAACCTTCGGTGTGAAATACTAAACTCGAAGAGATTTGCCTCTAAAGACCAAATCACATTTTTAAATTTCTCCATTCACGTTTTACTAACCATGTTAGCATCATTAATGATTGACATATGACTGACATGATATTAACACGGCGAGTGAAACCCCCGCCGGGAAATTTAAAACAGTGTTTGATTAGTAGTAAATCTCTTTGAGTTTAATCATTTGTTTGTTGGTCAATCAACGGCCAATTGAATGCTAAATAAAATTTGATGAATTTTGACCTTATGAATGGAACCGTTTAAAACATAGGAACGGTATATATCTCAAAGTTGCTTTATTTCCTTGAAGTAAATTAGTAATTTATAAGTAAATTAAAAAATTTAACATCCTAATATTTTGCAATTAAAATTCTGAACAATTCAGTAATAGGGAAAAACCTAGACAATAATCTGAATTTTTGACCTTTATACAACCTTCAGTAAAAATATATTAGTAAATGTATTCTAACACATTACATAGTTCTTATGGTCAAATAATAAGTAATTATCAGTTTATTGTTATTAATAGTAATATTTATTATTAATTAATGTTTATATAAAAGCATTATATGTAAATTAAACTAAATTAAAATAATTCATAATAATAAAATAATTAAAATTAAATAAAAAATGTATATATATATATATATATATATATATTTATTTTAAAGACAGGGGATATATTATTGTTGCTATGGTGCTATATGCTCATCACAAATAATTTTTAAGCTTTATATTAAAGTATTAAAAGTCAAATAAAAGCATTCAACAATATTTGGCGAACAAAGCACCCAGCGCCACACTTTTGCAGTGCATCGAACTAAATATTTACAGAAATCATCATCGCATTTTTAAGGTGATATATATTTTAATTTAATTCTCGCACACCTTAGAAAAAATATTTTATCATATATAAATAATATACATTAAAATACTATTTGTTGCAAAACATATTGTTACATATATTTTTAAAGTATTTGTTAATTATAATAAAGCTAAAAATAGAAACAGCAAAAAAACAACAAAATAATCTGATTGATCTTATATAAAGTCCAGAACTTTATGAGTCACTTTGGAGAGAAACAATCTGGAAGAGATTCATTTTCAAACAGTAAAACTTTTAACTATAGTATGACAGCGCCACATAGTAGCAGAAGCCTGAACCATTAGAACAGCTCGCCGCTGCAAAATGTTTTCGGCTATCTGGCATACAGATGGCCCTCCAATTACTTTTTCTGAATCCGATCGATATCGTAAGCTCCGCCTCTTGGTTTGCCACGTGACGTCAATAACACGTGATATTTGTAAACAAATGCCAGGCCGCCTACAGCTGATGAGCGGCGAGAAGTGGAAGGATGCGTACGCTTCCAAGACGGTGGGGGGTGAGTGACGGTCGTTGTAAGTTGATGTGAAAAAGAAGGGCGTTGGATGGGCGGAATTGTGAGATTCGCTGTTTTAAAAAACATACAATTTAATGTTGCCAGTTTACTTAAATTCATTATTTTGATTATAATGAACTTCTACATAAAGCATCTGATGTCTTCCTGAATGTAAACTGTTCAATTGACCTGGTTTTATTAAAGTATGTCTGATCATTGAGATATCTCTAGCAAAGAAATGCGATGGTTTTGGTGACTAGATAATGTCAATCTGAGAAATTTACCTTTTTTGGAAATGGGCTCGAAATATATTTCCCTGGGCATATTCGCAGTTAAAATTTTGAGACAGATTTTTCCACCCATATTCTACGTGAGTGCCTTTTTGATTTTTTAGTTGGTATCAGAATGACAAAATTATCTCTCAAGACCGGTTTCCTTCATCTGTCGGGTTCGGTGACTGCAGTTGACAGAATTATCAGTGCGTGACTTTACTTATTCTGACCATTTTACAAAGACGAGACCAATGGCGATATTTTACAGATCTACGAACCGTGTCCTCTAGTTCCATGTGGAGAACATAACATGCAGCGAGATGCAATGTCAATATTTAAATCGGAATTTTTCGCGCTATATCGAGATTTGCCATTTTTCAGTTTTAAAAAGAGTTTTAATATACACGACTCCATCCATCATCAGCCTGTTGAAGTCTACTGTCGGAGGTAGGCCTCCCTTAAGAGCTTCCACTGTGTTCGGTCCTGCGACGCCTCGAACCAGTTTGTTTTGATGCGATTTAGGTCATCAGTCCATCTGGTGGGGGACGTCCTCTATTTCTGAAGGCTTCGGATCTTAGTTTCCCTTCGAGAATTCGTTTTGTCCACCTGTCATCAACCGCACCCGCAATATGACCCGCGTAGTTCAACTTCAACATCGCTATTCTTGCTCTACGGCATCAATCACTTTCGTTCGTTTGTACGGTATTCTTTGTTTGGTATTCGATCTATAAGAGAAAGTTCCAACATTGTTCGTTCTATTGCTATTTGTGTCACCCGTATATTTCTATACGAGTGTTAGGCGACTTATAGACGACTCCTGTTAGACGACTTGTATATGTCTGATAGGAAACTGATAGGTCGGTAGTTTTCGATATTAGTTATGTCTCGCCTCTTATGTCGTAATATGTATGTTTTGTTATTGTTGAAGTTTCTACACTATATGTGTGAACTTGTCGAAATTTTTTATCCTCAAACCAACCGACAACTCAGATTTTAGTATATATCTTAGATTTCCGATAGAAACCCACGCAAATCCGATTCTTCTAGGGATTTCACGAGTCTGATTGTCCCTGCTGTATGTAATCTCGTTTCCCAAGTACTTAAAAGATGTAGTTTCCTCTACTTTAATGTTATCAATGTATACACCCCCGCCGAGTACCAGGTTTATCATAATTTGGATTTTTGTAAGGTTGATTTTAAGTCCCACTTTCTTGGAGACTTCGTTGAGATCTTTTAACATCACAATAGTATTAGGACTAAGTCGTCGGCGAATCTCATGTGGTTGACTTTTTCACCGTTTATGTTCACCGTTTAGGTTCACCGTTTATGTTCACTCCTAAGCCGTGCCAATGGTGTCGCCTTGGCGAACACCTCTTATATCAAATTTGTCTGTGTCTTCGCAGAGTCGAACATTTGCAGTGGCGTTTTCATAAATGTTTGATGAGAGCAATGTAGCGGTAGTCAATTCTGCAATCTGATAGAGCTGTTTACATCGTGTAATGGTCCACTGTTTCGAATGCGTTCTCGTAATTTATAAAGACTAGAGCACTAGATATTTATTATACTCCATCGACTTTTCTATGAGGCTTTTCAATACTTGGAGATGGTCGTGGTCGTTGTTCTCGTAGCTGGTATAAGTCTAACTTATTGCATAGTTGATGTGTGGTGATCCTGTTAGAAAACTTGTATATATCTGATAGGAAACTGATTGGTCGGTAGTTTTCGATTTTCGTTATGTCTCCCCTCTTATGTCGTAATATCACTGCATTGTTCATTGAAATTAAATGAAATTAAATGAAATATATGGTGTTCTCTAAATATATGGTGTTCTCTAAATATATGGTGTTCTCTTTGAAATACATTAATTAAAGACAATTCTCAATGCTTGTAATAGTTTATTTCCTCCCATTTTCATAGCTTTTGTTACTATTCCATCATCTCCTGGAGATTTATTGTTTTTCATCTCAGATAATGCTCGTTTTACTCCGCACAGTATGATATCTGGGATGTCCTCTGATCCGTGATTTAAAACTTTGGTAATTTGATTGTTTAAGGTTTCTTCTGTTTGTCTTTTATAAAGCTCGGAATAAAACATTTCTACCACTTTAAGAATTTCTTGGTTTTAACATTGCGCTGTTTACCCACCAGTTTGCAAATGTTTTTCTTGACTTGAAAACGTTTTCGTCCTCGTAGTCGTAAAATCTTATTTACGTCCTCTCGTAGTCGTTGATAATTTATTCAATATTTCTTCTTTAAATCGTTTTTCTCGTTCATAAGATTTTTAGTGTTTTGGATTATCTTTTCGTCCATCTTCTTCCTGCTGGAGGAGCAGATTTTTTCAGCCTCTTTAATACTGTTTATTATAAATACATTCAATTCTTCGATGCTCAAACTTTCATTTTTCATGTATCTTATTCCTTCAGAAAGTTCTCTTCAATTTTTTTTTATGTTGTCAGGTGATCCTCACTTTCTGTTTTTAGTCTTGGCTATGAGTTTCATTATTTCTTTTTTTTATAGTTAAGGCTAGCTCAGGTCTCACCATTTAATAATCGCTGCCAGTTGTAAATATATTAAGTACCGAGACGTGATGGACTATTATACGAGCCTGCTGTGAATATAACCTGAAAAATTAGTTGTAGATACGATGCTCGAAAAGCAACTGCTTTATTTTCAGCTTTCAGCTAAAAAAATGCTGCTTAAGCTAAAGACTAAACTCGAAGAGATTTACCACTAAACACCATGTTAGCATCATCAGAAGATGATTTAATCTAATTCTAACACTAAACTATGTTCTATTTATATGAACCAAACCTAACCTAACCTAATGAAGCATGTAAACACAAACATGACCACAATATATATATATTAGTAATTTAAGACTAATTAAAAGTGTTAATAACAATAGGGCTTTTAGAATTAGATTAAATCATCTCCTGATGATGCTAACATGGTTAACGAAACGTGCGTCGAGAACATCAAAAGAGTGATTTGGTGTTTAGTGGTAAATCTCTTCGAGTTTAGTGTTTCACACCAAAGGTTCCAATAGAAGAATTGATTTAAGCTAACGACATGATTTGTGCAGATTTGGAAGATAATTCTGCACAGGTAACAGCATTCCCGAACTGAAAAATCGTACATTGGAATCCTTGTCGGATTACACATTACTTATGATGTCGTACAATTCTAGAGCTTGGACAGAAATTCGAAGTAACACCGTAAACCATTTGAAAACGTTTCAAATTTCTCTATGAACATCTTCTCATCAGAATAAGATTAGGATCTGTGATAAAAACTGGATTAATTGTTACTGATTCGTGTTAGTAACGCTCTGGGAACAAAATCTTATACTAGCAACAGAAGAAAAGTAAGAAAGGAAGTTACTTTTTTGAGACAACGTTCGGCTACATTCTGCAAAAAGGACTCATATTTATCATGTCATTAGTTAAATTTGGAGAAATGTCACTGGATACTTGATATTGAAATCTAGGAAATAAACTACCAGAAGACTTATCAATGTCAATAGTAATCAAGCAGGGAGAGTACACTGAGTCCAATGCTGTTCAATCTGATTATGAATAAATAATGACGATGTCAAGACTTCCGCCTACCAACCACCAGGCTACCAACCCACAACAGACCAAGTTAAGATATTGTCCTATGCAGATGATGCTGTATTAATTTCTGACATCGAGAATGACCTCCAAAGACTTCTTTAATCATTCTTCTCTGAGTGGCCCACTTTACGACACTTACCCTTACGACACTTAACCCTTAGTACTAATGCACCACCTTATCTCAGACATCTCTGAGGTAATGGCCATCAGAAACCAGTAAAGGACAGCTCGCCCTACAATGGCTTCGACTGTGACTCATCAAACGATGATAAGGGAACGTATCTAACATTTGTACCACGAGTGAGCGAATTCTCACTAGTTAAGCTAGTGCCCCTCTATTGGCATCGTGGGGGGAGTGGTTTCATCGCCAGTTTGATGTTCGGTAACGATGCTATGTCTGGAGCCGCAAGGCAAATGAGCGTTTATCTAGTTAAGACTAGGTCACCCAGTAATATAACCTGACAATATCAGTAGTAAAGACAAAATCACTAGTTGTAAGTAGAGAATGAGTAAGAAGCAAGATAATGATTGAAGATCAACCAATTGAACAGCTTATGGCGTTTAATTTTTTGGGTGTCGAAATATCGCCAAATTATAATCGAATTTCTGAAATCAGATCGGAGACTATCGGAGGTCAGATTGGAGACTTGATTATTAAAACCTCGCAAATTTTTCATTTAACCCCGGTATTCAGAGAATGTTTGCGATATCACAGTTTTAATTCAGATAAACAAACTAGACCCATTATTGAATACAAATAATACAAATAATAATTATGATATGTTAATACAAAAATCATTTTACACAGATTTCCTTATTTAAATTTAATATGTCTAAATTTGTTTGTATTCCAAAAGTCCCAGCACCAAATGAGAATAGTTTAATACATTTCAAAAAACAAGAGCCTTGTTTAGCGGTTGACCGCAAAACTTTCCAACCGACATTACCGTAACCACAGACACAACCTTTACCTTTTAGCACTGGTAACTGTTTTATTCCATGCGGAGTTGAGCGGAGACCGAGAGGAACTAACTAAACGCGTAATAATGCCAACATGAAAATCAGGATCCGTAAAAGACCATCTACTGTTTCACAGACTTGCACGTTAATATTTCATTAAAGGTCTTGTTCTAGAACCGACCTTGGGCTACAGTTGAAGAAAAGGGGAAAGTTGGGGAGATTTTGGCCTTAAGGCATTCGTGTTCGCTCACGCGAATAAGTTTGTTTTAAGCTCTCCTTAGATATTTAACGTTCAAATCTTGATAAAATGTTCTAAAACAGTGATATGTTCTTCAGTTAATCGTAAAGGAGGTACACTGCAGATTTGCCTTAATTATTTTTGTTCACACACCGCAGGAACATATTTTATAAATAATCGTAATATTTGCTTTATAAGATACAATTTTTGTCAAAAAATATTAGCAAAATTAAATTAAGGCTGATATTATTGGGATACCTTATGATTAAAATATAATGGAAATTAGCTTATGAACAAGTTATAGGTTATTGAGCTGCATATATAAATACTAAGTACGGAAGAATAATTCTTGGTTTGCTTGTGCTTCATTTTAATAATCATCATCATCATAATTTTAATAATCATCATCAATTATTGGATGTCGTTTATAACGCGTAACGAGTGTGGAAATTTTATTTTATTTAGCGAAACGTGCGTCGAGAAGTTTCAAAAAGTAATTTGGTGTTTGGTGGTAAATCTCTTCGAGTTTATACCATACCATTCCTTTTGATTTAAGAATTTCTCCTAATTCTTGGTTCTAGCTTTTCTTGTGTTTACCGCGCATACTTTTCTTTTTCCATTTAGCCTGCCATATATTTTTTTACCAGTTTGCCCTCCTTCATTCATATCAAGTGACCGTATCAACCGAGTTGTCATTCATCGATGTTTTTCAGAATCGGTTCCACACCCAAACTAGTTCTTATATTTTGATTCTCCAGTAGTATAAAGCAATTTAGTAAAATAATTCGGATGTCTCCATAATTCTATTATTTATAACTACCTCAATGTTGCCACTTTTTTCTTAGGTATTTCCTAGATTCTTTTTCTTAGCTTCCCAGGTAATTCAGAATTTCTGTTAAATTTATTTTGTGTCCATCTATGTTAATTTGCATGTCTCCTTCTTATCGTGTAACAAGCATGATTTCTAACTTATTAAAGTTAATTCTCATTTCATATTCAGATAGTGTCTTGTTCGGTACTTTCATTGCACCTTGAAGTTCGTCTATTCTAGAAAACATATTCTAGACACCAGAAAAGATCATTTGCCTATACAAAGTCTTTCACTACAGCAGGCTCGAGCCGTCTGAGTCCTGCCCTAAACTATCTGATCATGATAACACCCACAGGTAAACACCCATCACTTTTATGAAAAGTATTGGGCTAAGTATACCTTTTTATCTAACACCTTTGAATATTCTAAACGTTTTAGTTGTTCCTGCTTATGGTTCTCACAGTGTCCTTTGAGTCTTCACATATGATCTGTATTCCTAGTATTAAACTTTTTAATACACCATTTTTCCTGATCTTCAGTTTATTCTAAAGTCGTTAATTTATCTGACTATTCATTTAACAAGGGTGAGTTGGACTTATTGGAAAAGGATTTAAAAAATTCACCACAAATTTACTCGAAACAAGAATTAGAAACTTTAGTAATTAACGAAGAATTAGCCACCATATGTATGGAAAACTTAACTCTACATAAGAAACTTAATATATCCGAACTTGTTAATAATTTTAATTTTCCGAAAAGCTGTAAAGATGAATTAATAATTATAAAAAAACCTTAAACAAAAGTTGAAAGATATTGACTTAATCATTTGCAAAGCGGACGAGGGTTATACAATATTAATTTAGACTGAATATGATAAAAAAGTAAAAACATTACTAGAAGAGAGTAATATAACTAAATTAACACTAGACGCTGCTAATAAATATCAAACGGAGATTAGAAAAACACTCAAAGTATGCCCACTTATAACATTTAATAAAATTTATAAATTTAAAAGTATGAACTCTGAGATTCTATGGATTTCCTAAGATTCATAAAGAAAATTATCCGATAAGACCGGTAGTCTCGTATGTTAATAATACACCTAGTTATAAGCTGTTTTAAATAATTAAGTCAGACGTTACCTAAATGAATTAATTTTCAGTCGCAATATGCAATTAAAAAGTCATTGCAATTTATAGAAAAAACTAAAGATATTACACTAACGAATCATGGGAAATTAGTCTCTTTTGATGTAAAAAGCATCTTTACTTCCATACCAGTAAATGATTGAATTAAAATTTTAAACAGACATATAGGCAATGCAGACATTGAAGACAAATTAAAAATTGAACTAAAAACAACAATCCTGGTTTGCCTAGAACAAAATAATTTTCAATATAGCAATGAGATTTATCAACAAAAACACAGCCTTCCAATTGGTTTACTTATCTCACCTTTGTTATCTGAAATTTTTATGGCTGATTTCGAAAATGTTATTTTTAAATCTAAAAATCCATCAATCAATAATATATCACACTGGCACAGATACGCGGACGATGTTTTTTGCATTTGGAATGGTACGGAAAGAAATTTACACACGTTTTTAGGTCATTTCAATTCGTTAAACAAAAATATTCAATTCACTATGGAGATTAGACTTAATGATCGAAATAAACTTCTTAGACATAAAGATAAAGAAAATACCTAATATATTACTATTTAATATTTACAGAAAACGGACTACAACAGATACGATTATACATACACTTTAGTTCTAAAAAATCTTAGCAAGTCAAACTATCTCCTTATAATACATAAGTTAGTTAGTTTTCCTCTAAAAAAAATAATTTTAATAAAGAGCTCTATACCATTAAACAGATAGCAAAAAACAACGGTTACAATGAAGGATTAACTGACAAATTGTAAAAAATAAACAAAGATAGTTGAATTTACAACAATTCTATAACATTAAAAAGCAAAAAGCCAAATCGTTTAAATTTATTAATTACACTTTTAAACTGAGTAATACAGTGTGTAAAAGATTAAATAAACTAGGTTGTAAGACTATTTGCGTGAATAAATTTTATCTGGGTCAAAGTACTAGAAGTATAGGTTGTAAAATAAAAGAAAACAAAAAAGATATCTTAAGTAATATAAAGCATCGGAATGTCTATACATTGTATTAAAAACAATCATATAGATATAAACATTACATTTTATAGATATATAAATTACACTCAGAAAAGATAAGTAAAAAAAATTAGATCTACTAGAAATATTGGAAATAAAAAATCCATAAGAAATACTCATATAACAACCACAAAGGACCAGCTAAATTTCCAAAACACCCCAGTAATAGATATGACCATATTGTAGTTGAATAGCCCTGTTTTTACCAGCCGATATTTAGGATAATTAGACTAGACGTTAAAAAAACAAGCATTAAAAAAATTTACATGTATACTTTGAAACACTGTATTTAACCATTAGTATTAGTACAAGCTCGATTTGAGGAAGCCCTAACAAAACGAAATATATGTAGAGCAAAATCTATAATAAACGTTTGAAACATTAAAAAGCTACAAGTGTATCATTTAAAATTCTAGTACATCATTTTTTAACTTGAAGAGATTTACCACTAAACACCAAATAACTTTTTTTTTGAACTGCTCGACTAGCTCGAACTAGCATTATCAGGATTGATTATGATCAGGATGATTAAATCATCTCCCGATGATGCTAACATAGTTAGCGAAACGTTCGTCGAGCAGTTAAAAAAAAGTGATTTGGTGATTAGTGTTTCACACAGAAGGTTCCAATAGAAGAATTGACACCAGTTTTTGTTAAGCTATCCCAAATCCTCTTTCTTGATAACATGTCAAATACTTTCTCTCGTCGAATGTCCATAAAAACATTTTACTATCACCCACTATACCCCCATAGTATCTAGTCCTGAGTGTTGCAGCCTGTTCTGAAGCCTGATGATTTTCTTAAGTTTATTCAATTTATTCTCTTAATCTCGCTTGTAGTAATATTTCATATAGTTCTCCAGCCACTGAGAACAATGCAATTCATCGATAATTAATGCAACAATCTGTATCGCCTTTCTTTGGTATAGGGGGTTTCTTCTGTAATTGCCAGTTTGTATTTTTATGGAATTAGCTTCGTATTTCAGACTAAATTGATTATTTCGTATAGTTATTGATTCTAAATTCTCCCAAATATTTAACATTTCATGCTTAATGTTATCAGCTTCTGAGGCTTTACCTATTTTGATTTTTTTAAAGGCGTCCTTAATTTTTGTGTCTCCATTTCCATCTATGTTCCATTTGTTAACTATCTGCCCCATTCTTCTTTAGGATACCGATGCTCTTCACTCTTGAATAGCTCATTAAAGTGTTCATACAATCTTTAATTTATTTCTTGTTCTGATGTTCGACTTTTTTACTTTATCTGTATGACTAGTTTGTTTTCTTACAATTTTTTTGGGGTTTTCAATGTTCCATATAATAACTTTGTTTTTACGTCTTTTTAAGTCTCTTAAGTTTTTTCGTCTCTTTAAGAAGTGTTTATATTTCAGAGTCCACCATGGAGTATGTTTTCTTCCAGCCCTGTATCTTGTGCCTCCGCATGTTTTTCTCCAATGTAGTTAGAGACTTCTGTAAGTATTTTAATTTAATGTTGAGTGGTAATTTTTGGAATTTAATAATATTTTTCAATTTATTTTATTTCTCTTGGTATATCTCTAAATTTTACTCTTATTTCTATGAAATAATCAGACTCAATTTTATAACTTCATATATATATGTTCGGAAAGGTTTCCGAGGTCGGTAATGTTAAAATTTCTAGATTCCCGGGTAGAACCGCATTTTAGATTTGTAAAATGTCGACGTTTCGGCTTCAACTTTGAAGCCAGTATCAAGAGAATCTAGTTGATTTGCCCCGAGGCCTCACTGTGCGTACTCCTCAGGGTTCAGAACCACCCCCAGTTTACAATCTTTTCTCGTTGTGAACCCTGGAAAGTAGCCAGATTGAACCCTCGAGAAAAAGTGGAAGCCGAAGCATCGAGATTTTACAAATCTAAAACGCAGTTCTACCCGAGAACCTATATAACCTATATATATATATATATATATATATATATATATATATATATATATATATATATATATATATATATATGTATATATATATATATATATATATATATATATATATATATATATATATATATATATATTATATATATATATACATATATATGTACCAATTATGTATGTATTATTAACGTAAATATTATTAATAGTTATATATAAAAACAATAATTTAATTCGAAAACATTTGCCACTAAATATCACATCTCTTTCTTAATCGTCTCGACGTGCGTTTTGCTACCCATATTAACGTCATCAGCATGGTTAGCGAAAGTGCGTCCTGAAGAAACGTCCTGCTGTTTAGTGGTAAAACCCTTCGAGTTAAGTATTTCACACCAAGATTCCATTAGAAGAATTAATATAAAATGATTTTCTTCCTAGAACACGAATGTATGCTACTGAATGCAAATTTACGTATTATCTAATTTAAGAGACAGTCCGATTATTAGAATTAACGGTTTGTATTCAAGAGAAAATAATTGCATTTTCAGAAGCTCGACATAAACAGAAAATTTACCGGACCCTAATTAAAAATCAATCCTATAAAATATGAAGAGCGCTGGAAACAAGCCAAATAGACAATTTGAAATTCCAGTTTGATTTATCAATTTTAAACCGTTTTGTTTAATAATTTATTGAAATGTATTTAAATTTCAACTACTTTATATATTTGTAGTTTTATATTCGTTTTTTTATCTTTTAATAGTCATTTCTCTGAACTTGAATCATTCAGGAGTAAATTACTTTCCAGGATGAATAGAAATGTACTTGAATGAATAGAAATGTATATACGAATGAGGCAAGTATCATGCTAATATTTTAATTATGTATAACTTTTATTAAACAATTTTTTTCTATAATATGTTTATTTCTAATTTAAATTTTGTGTTAATCTGTTCAAATTATGTTAATCAAATGTGTGCCATTAGCAGCAATGCAACTTTGTAGCTTATTTAACACTTTTTTTTTCATTTTTAACATCTGTCAATATTTTTGGTGTTAATGTAGCAATTTCAACCTAGTCATTTAATCGCTTGTTATAATCTGTAGGTAATAGGGCTTGAACAATTTGAATCTTATTGGGAAACACATGCAAGTTATTTCTTAAAATTGGATGCAAACTGCGTGGAGAAATTCTTTACCACGTCATCGAATAGATGTTTAAATGGATTTTTTCACACGTGAAATATTTTCAGCGCTTACACCCTTCCTGTACCTCTGATGCGGGGCATATATCCACCTGTTCCGACGTCTTGAAATTAGTGCAATAAACAATATTTTGTGGTTTTCACATTGAGTTGCAATAATTAATTTTTTTTAATCTAAATTACAAAAATTTCTCAGCGATTTTTTAGAGCGTATTTATCCATAACAATATTAGTAAGTCTGCACTCCATAACAGCTAAACTCAAACTGTGACAAATATTACAAAAAAAGGCACCAAAACAAAATGTTAGCGTGAGACTTGCCTTAGAAAGAAGGAAGAAAAAAGTTCCCCTTTAAACATTTCTTCAACAAGAAGTTTATTAATTAAGTAAAAAGACATATTGTACATATGTTTTTAATACCTTTAAAGTTGTTGACAGCCGGAATAATTACTCAAGAGTTCGACCATTACTATCTAAACGTGGACGCATGACCCATATATCTCAGTAATGAGCATATGTAGTATTTAAGTAGTGAGATTAAGGCGTTTCTAGGTATTAACATAAAATTAATATCATATTGCACTAATATTTGCCTCTAAATATTTCTTCTTGTACATGAATTTTATACAGTTTAACTGAAACTGAAAAAATTACTCGTTTTTTACAATTTGATATACAACGTTACAATTTGGTATACAACATCTTCATGGGTGACGAAACTTGATTTAATTGATATTATTCTCCCAAATATTTAACATTTCGGGCTTAATATTATCAGCTCCTAAGGCTTTACATATTCTTATTTTTTTAAGGCGTCCTTAATTTTTGTATCTCTTTTTCCATCTGTGTTTCATTTGTTAGCTATCTGTCCAATTCTTCTCTAGAATCCTCATGCTCTTCTCTCTTGTAAAGCTTATTAAAACGTTCATACGTTTAATTTATTTTATGTAATGATGTTAAGCTTTTCTTCTTCTTTACTTTTTATGTATGGCTGTTTTGTTTTCTTACCATTTTTTAGTGTTTTTAATGTTCCATATAATAATTTTAAAATTTTCCCATGTATCCTTCCTGACTAATTGTTTTGTTTTTTTAACTTGCAGACTGTTATTTTTGTAGCTTATATGATCATCCATTGATTTAGTCTGAATATATTTTTTTCCTTTGTTTTTTCATCTCTTTAACAAGTATTTTGATTTCATAGAGTCCATCATGGAGAATGTCCACCGATAGACATGATCCTTCATCAGGGCAATACCAGCTTTTATAGGCAGCCGCCCAAACAATATACTTGTAAAGAAAAAAATTTATTGATGTTTCATCATCAAATAGTTCTGATTTTCTCCTTGGCATTTAGATTTGTTCTCTGTAAAAAAAAATGCTATCCGACTTGACCGTTGAAGCCTATTTTATGGAGTTTTTTGAGATTACCCTTATGAGTGGCATTATTATTTTAAACATTGTTTCAACTAATGTCAAAAGTATCTTGATTTAAATATTAGTAAGTATATTGAGGCAAAAAATAATTGTCAAATTTTTAGAGGAAAATATATAAAAAAAGTTATGTGCCCACTCATTTGTGTTTATTCACGTTATTTGTAGAAGTTAAAAAAAACACTAATTTCTAAAAGATGAGGCAAGTATTACACTAATTTTTTTGGCGCCAGTTTTCATGGTATATAAAGCTGTTTGGATTTGGCTGTTGTGTGGAGCAGACTGCAAGTTATATTATGGATAGATAAATACACGCTAAAAGAACATAGTAAAATTGTTATAAGTTATATTAAAAATAAATCAATTATTACTACTGAACAGAAAATTTGATCAAAATATCCTAGTCGTGTGGGGTCCCACAAAATTATTTATCGATTATTCAAGCAAATTCAAAAATTCGGCACATTTAGGTATATGCTCTGTATCAGAGTCCCAAGAACAGTGCAAAGGGTTGAAAATATAGCACCTGTGGAGCAAAGTGTGGAATGGCCTCCAGAACAGTCCATTGAATGTCGTAGTACACAATTGGGAATGTCCCCACGTAGATATATATATATATATATATATATATATATATATATATATATATATATATATACATATATATATATATATATATATATATATATATATATATATATCATATATATATCATATATACATCATATATACATCATATATACATCATCATCATCAGCCACTGCAGGATGAAGGCCTCTACAGCATCCTTCCAATTTTCACGGTCCTAGGGTTTCTTCTACCATTCAGGTTTTCTATATATATATATATATATATATATATATATATATATATATATATATATATATATATATATATATATATATATATATATATGTAGTGTTAGATTTTCTTGGACTGCGTCCAATGAGACAACAGTAGCTGAGTGTCATCACACACCCAACAGTTGGATTCCACAATCTCATGTGGAACACACTGTAACCTGCGTCTCCGCCTCCTCCAAGCAACCAACTTAAATGTTCAATTAGGCGGCATATCTGTTGAAATAATATATAACCTGAAAGCAGTATATCTCTTCTGTAAAACGAGACAACCATCATTACAGTCGAACAGCGGATTGTCAAGTTATAGCACTTACAGTGATAGTACCTTTTATTACTTCGTCTTAAAGACACCATGGAACAAAGAGTTAATATTATATTTTGTTTTAAGCTCGGTAAAACTTTTACAGAAACATTTCAATTGATGAAAAAAAATGGTGATCACTGCTTATCCCGTACACGTGTGTTCGAGTGATGTAAGCGATTCTAGGACGGTGTGATGCTTTGGAAGATGATCCAAAAGAAAACGGCCAAAAAATGACGACTGTGAGATGGATAGCCGAGGAATTAAATATGACCAAAGATACGATTCACGAATTTTTGACAAACGATTTAATGTACCGTCGCTGTTCATTAATTTTTGGTGAGAAGGCAAGTCTGTGTACTTTAACAACCTCCGTATTCGCCTGTTGAAAGGAACGTTTGATGACAGTGTTAACAAGTCCAAGAAGCCTTGACGAGGCCTATTGAGGCTATTGAGGTAAAAAATCTATGTTAATTAGCATTTGTTGAACGTGCCCAGATACGGAAAGGATGTGTTTGTAATAAAAAAAGTAATTTTGGCAAAATAACTAATTATATTTTTTATTTCATAAGTTCCACTATATTCCCATCTACTGTTTATAAGATGTAAGAGAAATAAGTTTCGTAAATGTAACCGTAAAATGAATCAGTAAAATTAAGACGAAATAAACATTTTAAAGTTTTTTTTTAAGTTAAAAATAATTAAAGTAGTAACGTCACATTTGCCCGACGTAATATTACGCAAATATTGAATCAGCATACTTCTACTACAGTTACGTTTCCTCACACGTATTGTTTCAAATCAATATCATCCTTATAACCATAATTTAGTATCATCCCGTTTGAAAGTCCTATAATAGAAAAAATCCTTTTCGATTTGTCGTGTTTTCTATGTGGAACAAAATTTTATTTCTGATCAGGGTTATTTCAGTAAAGGAACTCCGTTTAAAACTTCATATAAAATGCACACTCCCCACAAAAACACGTCAGTTCTCCGACATTTTTGCTTGTAAAATTTAATTTGCATAAAATTAAAGCATCTACTTGTAACTGCATTCATTATTACTAAGCCGGCTTCCAAATTACCATCGGCAAAACTCGGGAACCAAACTTTTTACATCAATTAAAACCATTTTACAACATAAAGCTCATTAGCCCCACCATTGGCTAAAAATCCAATAACAAAACTTTTTACTATCTTTAAATAAAGCTTAATAAACTCCCCGGAACAGGAGATAATAACAGTGCGGTAGCATCCAATCCTTTATGAGGCTCGCCTTCATAATAAACGGAGTATATCGTTATAAGTTTTCCCTTGAAAAGTTCCCTTTATTAAAATCGGGTTTTGAAGTTTTTTTGCATCGGGCGGTACATAAAGGCAACACCGGTCTGCGTCAGCATCCTAATGATTTTGTTCCTCAGCCGTAAAAACTTTTATGACCCATTAGAATTTCCAATTAAGCAATATCACGTTTCGACTTTATTCCGGATATGTTTGGGAGAAGTTTGTTGCATCTACAGTTAAATTCTGCTACAAACATAGTACCGGAATAGGAATGAAGTAACATACTTTCCTAATCGTTTTGTATTTTTTGTTGTATTTCTAAAATCAACAGAATATCTATGTAAAGGTTGTCCCAATAGGTACTTCGAGATCGAGAGACAGCCGTTTTTTAACGACAACCTAGAAATTTTATCTCTCATTTATCATCAAGAGACCCGGCAATTTAAAACCCCCAAGCCACTGGCATCGCCGTACGTTAGCTAACTTTATCTTTGATATAATTAGAAATAATGTATAATTTTGCAATAAAATTATGTTTTTGGACGAAGCTCATTTCCACCTCACACGCTATGTGAACAAGCAAAATTGTAGGATTTGGGAAAGTGAAAAATCTCCAGTGATTGCAGAACATTTACATCCTCTCCGAGTAAAAGTGTGGGGTGCATTGTATGACAGACAATTTGGCACACTACTTTATTTTATTTATGCCGTATTTTTATGCCGTATTTCTGCCGTTAAAGGTGAACCTATGTTCATCTTTAACACCTGGAAGTTGAGTTACTGTGTTCCTAGTACGCCTTCTTACTTCATTCGAAGCAGAAATTTTGTTCCATCTCGTTCGACTATCCTTTTCGAGGTAATAATTCCTAGACGTTAGATGATCTTCTGACTCCATTTGAGAATCACCCTACTGTGCAGAATGACCCCACTTACTCATGTTCAGAATCACCTTCTTGCTCGGTGTCATATCTATCCTTTTACATTTTAATAAAATCCTCTACCTTGCTGTCGCTTCGTAGTCAGAATCAGAATGTTCTTCCAAAATCATTTTTATTTAGTTTTCATCCATCTTGCTGTAAATTATAACTTGAAAATAATAGAAAGGGGTTTAAACCATGCCATATAAAATAAAAACTATAAAACAAACAATATTATAAGAAGTTATCTAATGAAAGTTATTACTTACACGAAATGTTGCACATATACCTGCGTCGGCCCCACAGACCAAATGGCGAAAAATATGGCGACACGTGTTATTCAAGCCAACACACTTCGAGCACTGAAGCGAAGGGAGCAATGAATCACGCAACTAACAGAATGTATAAACTATGAACGTAAAATAAAAGAAAAAAACACAAAAGGTAAAGGTGAGAAGAAAAAGGTGAAGGACAAAGAATATTCTAACAATCCGCAGGCGATTAATGACCTGAAACGAAACACGCGTCAAATTATTGGTAAAATTGAACCGCTAGTATGCCAAAGCGTGCGACGCACTTCGTTAGTGTGTAGAACGAAAAACAAAATAAAGGAAAAAAAATATAATTTAAAAAATGGTTGTAACTTACAATAACGTTTATCACTATACGCAGCCGATGAACGGATGCTAGTCAGAACGGACTGTAAAGCGTGCGTGCTAATTATGCCCCAATTGCAAATTAGCCAAGCTCAACCGGAGAGTAGCGGTGGGTAATAAACACCAATGGTCTTGCTACGGAATAGGTCAGGAAATCCACAAGATGTCTTAGGAGTTCGCTCTAGTTTGCCCAGCTTACCGCTACAGCGGCGAAATTTAACATAAGTCTAATAACTAGAGTACTACATAAGTTAGTAACAATAAAATTGTTGTTTAGCTATGTCGTCACCGCGGCCCCCAAAATAAAAAGCAAGAAAAAGTCAAGGCTCCAAGTTGGACACGAAAAATTAAAGAATTTAAAAGTAAATGTAAAAAAAGGCTCACACAAAATTTCTTTCACAGCAGAAAGATCGACCTCTTCAGCATCAAAGATAAAGGTAAAGACAAGGTAATATAAGTTAATAAAAGAAATATGACAGAGAAAAAAAAAAGAAAAAACGTAGTCGGAGTTAGGCTTCTCACAAAAATGGTAGGGAAGTGGGGTGGTACGGCCCACCTAACCTCCTAAATCTGGCTCCGTCCAAGTACCTTAAATTTGGAACGAAGTTAAAGGAACGGCGCACAGAAACGGGTGATAGTAGATGTTTAAAATAATAAAATGTTATCTGACTGGTTTTCAAACTTAGAGTTAATTTATACCTTTAGAATTGTTAGTGACAATTTTACTTATTTACTTTATTAATTTAATTGTTATTTAAAAATTTTAAAAAGTAAATCCTGAAGTACCTAGTGGGACACCCTCTACATACTTTTAGGAGTTTCGAGTATTCTCAAATTACAAATTCATATAGATAATATACTAGAGAACACTAAAAAAATAGTTTCTGATGTGTTATGGCGCATCCATGATGTAAATGCAAAAGAGATTTTGTACCAAATATCAAATTACTTTTTTGAAACTTCTCGACACATATTTCGCCTGTCATGTTAGCATCATCAGGAGTTGGTTTAATAATCCATGATTTATTAAAATCCACGAATTGTTACAGAAACTTCTTCGAATTGCTCTTATGCACGTTTAAACAAATTAAGAACTGATTACTTGAATCAATTTGATCCAAAGTTACCAAAAGTAGGACCCATTACGCTTTTTCATGTCTAAATGTTCATGTTAGAGTATTCCGTATATATCCATCCGATATGCTTTTCATCTCAATAACCTCTTTAAGCTAAACTCGGCGGTCAATTAAGACAATATTATGTATTTTGTTTACCGTTTCCTTATTAGAGGCCACAACTGGACGATCAAAACGCGAAACATTATCCGTGCTGGTTCGACCACATCAAAACTCAAGTCCACTTGAAAAGTATGAATTATGAACTATGCGATATTAAAGAACAGAGTCTCCATAATTCTATTTAAATTTGCCTTTAGTTTACACGATGTTTTCCCTCCCAAAAAGTATTTTTTAATCAGCTCATGGAACGTTTTTTCCATGACAGCAGAAAATATCGAACATATCTACTTTCAAAGACTGTCAACCAAAATTAAATGTCAAATTGCCGTGACTACTAGAGGATTATTTTAACTTTAAATTCAAATAAAACAACATCCATTTAGATGCCTTGAAACTATATACTTTACGTATAATAACATTCAATGGTGTTAATGTCTCTCTAGCTACTTTTAATAAAAACAAAGCGTATTCTGTCAATTCAATTCCCGACCACTTTTTCAAGCAATTGGCGGTCTTATGTCCGCAATTATCCAAGTTATATTATCTTCGAAAACGTCAATAGTTGCTGGTTTATCAGCATAGACCAAAGATTTAACATAACACCAAAGAAAATAATCTAAAGGTGTTAAATCGCATAGCCAGTTAATACATCTGTTGTCAAAATAATTTTCTCACCGAATTGTTCCCTCAATAAATCGATTGTTGCGTTGGCTGTATGGCATGGGGCCGTTTTGTTGGAACTACATCTCCTCCAGATCAATATCATTCAAATTGGGAATCAAACAATAATTGATCATCGATCTGTAATTAACGGTAACGTGCTTTTCAGCTTGATTTGTAAAGAAATACGGGCCAATTATGCCACCGGTGTGCAATTCGTACCCTACGATACATTTTTCTGGATACAATGATAATTGTTGGTTTATTTGTGGATAATTTGCATTCTAAATGCGGCAATTTTGTCTATTAACGTAACCATTTAGCCTGAGTCAGATCTATAAATGTGCCCCCCCCCCCTGCAAAAAATCAGCAAGAGTCCACCATACAAAAAAAAAGATTAAATTCTTCAAGACTACTTAATTAATTATTTTGCCAATAAATATGTATAATAGTATCGGTTTGACAACTCTCGAAGACAAGTAAATAAAATTTAAATTTACATTTATATAAAAAAAATATTTACAAAAAGAAAATAAGATACAAATTGGTAAAGACAAATTTTGCTCAAAATAAGCTTTGCCATATACTTACGAAAAACTACTTGTTTTAATTTTATTTTTAAATGGATATTTGAATTACACTAAAATTGAAAATAACGAAAAACACTGCTCTTAATCATCTATACGCAGACTGAGACAGCTAAATGAATTTGGCCGAAGTATGCATCATAAAATGACGAATCACGTGATATTGCCGTTTAGGTTTCTTTCATATGCCATGATTTGAATATGCGTTGTACACCAAAAAAAAGATGACATTAAAGATTACTTACGGCGCCTTTCATTCCCTACGATTATTTAACGTTCTAGTATACTTAACATAGATTGGTTTAAAATAAAAAGATTTATTCTATAGAGAACGTATAACATTTAATTAGTGTAGTTATTGAATATAAAATGTTATTCATTTTTTCCTTTTTTTTTTGGGCCCCTATCGGGCTCCCCGCATTGCGTGGTCTAGCGGAGGCTTAGATCTGCATTTAGCCAAACATAAGCTTCGTCGCTGAACAAAATTTGGCTGTTCAATACTTAAGTCGCAATTGATTCTGAGCACGTTCATCGAATGTACGACGGAATGATGGTGTTACAGCTTGAGTTCTTGGACAAGCTGGATCTTTTAAGGTGCCGTACCAAGATCTTTATGTAATTTTTTTCACGTAGTGGAATAACAAAACACAACTTCCTGTAAACGGCGACGAATTAATAAGTTTGGATCTGCATCAACACTGCCAACAACAGTGGCAATACGCACACTTTTTTGTTTTAATATTGAAATACTTTCGGAGTGTGTCGATAATTCAGGAAATGTATCGATCGATTGGGTAATTTTGTGTTAGTTAGTTTCCAGTTAGTTTCCTTTTCCAACTTATTAATCCTTTTTCACCTGCTTCTCTAGAAAGCTACAAAATCTGTGTTTGTAATTCGGAAAAAACAAACACCAAGCAATAATCAATAAAATCGCCAAATATCAGTATACATTTATCAAAATTTAAAAAGCAATATTTCGCGAGCAATGCCCCATGGAATAGAAATGGATAACTGAAACAAAAGGAAATAAAGCTCTATCATATCAGCGAAAATCCATTACATAGATTTGAAACGAGAATTCTGGAACATTTTCGTTTTATTATTAAGGACATACCGCATTTGGCAGAAAAAAAGTTGCTTGTGGCGCTATCTGCGTGGGCAGTAAATAATTGGCTCACGTTTCAAAAGCAGTTATCAGTTTACGAGGCAAATACCATCAGGTAAATGGTAACGTGATTGTGCATGATACAAATTAACTACAGTCGACAGGACATTCTTTTAGCACAGCACTAAATACAATTTAATTTAGTATAAGCATATATTTGATTGTAAAGAATAAATAAATATTTAATAACAAATTGTCCAATAAGAGTGATTTTTAAAGCGAGGTAAAATAATAACTATTAGTGATAATCCGGTAATTTTAATTTTGTTTGGTAGAACAAATAATAACATTTGGGTGTTAGCTCACTTGCTGCGTAACCTGATGCGAGGTGTATAAATAGAGTAAGGAGATTGATTTTTTTAATTCTTTTATTCAACTGAAAGTATAATTGGGATTTATTTTTTTTTCATAAATGGAAATATCATATATAAGTTTTATAACAAAACTATTTCTATTTTAATTGTTTTCCTTATATTAAAGTTATTATATATTCCTTATATTAAAAAGTTATTTTAAGATATATTAAATTGAACTTAAATTTTTAAACCTAGTACCGATAATGCGCCAACAGTTCCCGAAAAAACTCGAGCACATGTGACGTCACAATGTTTATTTCCCCTCAACATTACAGACAGCTGATACAAGTGTTTTAGCTTTTAATCAACTTATTTTTATTATCATCAGTGTATTAATAAATTTATTGAACATGTTAAATTTAATTAGTTATCGTGCCTGTTTGTACGAAGTCTACAAAAACAACTCCCGAAAAAATGTTTTTAAATGTTAAATGTCGAAATCAACGGTTCCAAGCAGTACACCGTATTAATAATAAAACAACATCAAATCTGTACAACCACCTGTCATCAAATATATTAGAAAGATTAATATTTATAACATTACATCTATGTTTTATGTTTGACTATTTATTACCTACTGAAGCTACACAATCGTGATATTAAGTGTCTTGAACTTTTCTTAGTTTTTCATTAATAATTAAGGTAGCTATATAAACTTTACTCAGAACTTTATGGTATGGACATATACATTCTTTCACCGTGAAAATACAATTTTTGCGGTTAAATTGAACATAACCTATAGCCTTGTCACCGTAACTTCCCCATAATACCCTACAAATAGTTTAATTATATTTAATAGAAATATTTTGCTTCTTATTTATATTTACATTATTATTTTTTAAAAAACTCAAATTGATGCTTTGGCACTTCGAATTTAAGCTGAATTAAACCGAATGTCATTTTTGAGAAAATCTGCAGCCATAAAAATATCCACACCAGGCATATTATCAGAATTGGCCTTTATTAACCTTGGCCTTTTCGAACTTTATAAACAATTATAGTTATATACACTAAACCTCAATAATTTTGATAGTATAAACACAAGAAAAATCCGTTGATAGTACTTACGTGAAAACACTTTAACATAATGATGTCACAAATATTGCAGCCAATTGTGACGCTTTCGTAGTCACGTGATTTTATTATATGATAAAGTAAAAAATTGGTAATGATTTTTTATTCAAAAACCCAATTCTTCAAAGTAGTTTCCACCATCAGACCATTTGTCTACTCTTCATAGCAGTGCTGGGATTCACATAATGGAATCGCTAGTCGGTTACGATCTGTACGAGATAAAACCTCGATCGTATCCAACAACCCGAGGCTTGTCACCATTAATGACACGTTCCAAAAAATAAGAATCATTTTCAATACCTAATCATTATTATATCAAATCAAACACAATTTATTGGTCGAAATCAGATAAACAGTTGTGTAAGTTAAATCCGACTCTTCTATTATTTTGACCGTCAACCGACGAAAAGAATTCACAAAATCCCGAATAAGGTCCCAGAACGAGGCCCGAGGAAGGTCTTTTACTGCGAGGCTCATCTTCAATCGAGTTTCGGCCTTCTGAGAATACCGTAAACCACCTGAAAACCTAGGCCCTTGACAAAACACGGTATTTATAGATCTGTTCAAGAATGAACGGGATAACTTGTCCCTCGACAGGAAAAGCCATGGTGGTTTTCTGCGATTCTCATGGTATGATACTTATAGACTAACTAGTAAAAGACAGAAGCATCCCTAAGAAGAATTACGGGTTACTACTGGACTAATTGAACTAAATCCACATCTGGTTAAAGATATTACTCTTTCATCATGACCATCACGCCTGTATACAAGTTTCGGATTGTTGGTACAAAACTCCATGATACAAGCTTCGATATGTATTTAAATGCACCATATTCACCTGATTTGAGTTCCGATAATTATTTCTTATTTCCAAATCTGAAGAAAGAGCTCTCGGGAAAGAAAATCAGATAAAAGCTAAGACAACCGCTTATTTTGCGAACTTGTGTAAATCGTATTATACTGATGGTATTAAAAAGTTGGAACGTCACAGGTCTAAATCTATTTGCAAGGTGATTACATTGAAAAAAAATCTCTAAATCCTTGTGATCTCTTTGTCATTTTGCGAACAACCCTTTTTCGGCACCCGACCGCGGTGGTCTGGTGGGTTAGTCGCCCGCCTGGCAATCCAAAGGTAGCTGATTCGATTCCAGCGCTCGGATGGTTGTTTTTCTTTAATTCCTCTGTTCGTCTTACTTCTTACCTTACACACACACTTATATACACTCACATAGACACACATACACGCTCACACATATCCACACCTAAATGTCTGTGATTGTTTCTAGACAAGAGTGTAAAATCCGACAACGAATTACCTCTCGGTCATGCCAGTTAAAGGCTAGGTAAGGCCTGGGTTTGTCGGTAGCTGATGACCGTGGTTCGGAACCCACGTTAAGCTGTAGATCCAGTCGCTAAAAGGCCCTAGATGCTGATGCGCCTCTAACCGTTAATCATTTCCTTTCCTTTTTCGGCAATTAAATTATCTACTTCATTTTTGTACCTTCTCCGTGATATGAAAATGTTTGGAAGCAATCAAAGATTTATAGAGATGAATTTTTCCTCAATAATACTTAGAATTCATACTTCTGAATTCCTGAAATCAGTTTTTGCTGATAATTCTTTTCTTTTTCTTTCTTTTATTTCAATTCCTTTCAATTTCTTTCTTTTATTTGAAAATAATGGACAAATACACAATGCTGGTTAACGATAGTTTAGGATATTTCTAATTCGCCTGAAAATGATCTACAAGGTCCGTCACTCGAAGTGTTACCAACTTCACGCTGCTGTAGCTACTGAACAGCTGATCACAACGCTGTCAAAATTTGACAGACTTTGGTTTATAATATTGTTTATAAGTGTACGGACGCATATTGTTCTACGTCGTAATTGAAAATAAATGTTCGCAATGAAATTCAAACGTAATAGTGTGATTGCTGTGTATTTGGCAGGAAAATCGTAAGCTGCTATTGTTCGTGAGTTACAGCATTTATGTGTTAATAAAATGTTTATATATCAAACCATTAAACGTTACAGTGATACTGGTAGCATCACAAAACCCCATATTATTATATTCCATTATTTATCGAATAATTTGCAGTTATTACATTATTTTTATGTACAATATACCTTAGCTTAAATAAATAAATCATACTTTTTTATAGTTATGATTTAAAGAAATCAGTGCTTTCTCACTTATCAGTTAATCTATTCATATTTATAATAAACAAAACAACAAACATTTATAAACAAACAAACAAACATTTATAATAAACAAAACAACGGAAAAATTAAATATATATTCCTGTTTAATAATATAGTGGGGTTTATGTTATTGCATCAGCCAAGTTACAAGACTTTAAAAAGATTTAACTGCTCTGTTATTGAAAGTTTTTAGTTGCAGAATTCCTGCGGGTCTAGTAGAGTAATCAGATACCATTTTATTGTTAAACTCAAGCGATAACGGTGAAGAATACGCATTTTCTAATGACGTAGCGTTCGGTTAGAGCGGACGCGGGAGTGATTCGGCTGCTTAATAGCTCCGTTGGGTTCCTGTTAAAGCATGGCTACAGTGTAAACGGCCTCATAAAACCAATCGGGCCTTAGGTAATATTATCCGGCTTGCACTTTTGTAAACAATCTCTCTTTTTATGGTCGGAAAATATATATGAAACCGTCTTAACTAACACTATTTTTACGATCAACTTGGATTAGAACTAATTAGTTGTGTTACTTGTGGTGTTCAAGAATGTGTTAATGTCTACAAAGAATATACTGTTTAAATAAATACTAAATAGAATTACATACATGGCTGGTATGTATGTAATGTTGTAGTAGTGAGTGCTGATGACGGGTCTTGGTCGCATTCCGTGGACTGCCAGACAAACAAAAACACATCCGTTATTCAAGAAACTAGTGAATCCACAAAGCTATCCCAAACTATTCATGAACGAATACAGAGATTATTCGGCCGCAGTGTACAGGGATGGCAATAACCTAGAAATATTAGTGGTACAGGAATGGATGTATTAGTGTTCGTCAGACCTCGGAAAAGATGGTCAGACCAACATAAAGATTTGTTTTTTTTTAATTTATTATTGAACGCTAAAAGCCTTGAAGGCCCTTGGCTTTCGATATCCATATTGTTAATTGTTAATCGACTGATGTCGCTTAACTTCAGTTATCGCTATTTATATATATATATATATATATATATATATATATATATATATATATATATATATATATATATATATAGCAGAAGTGATCCTTTTACATAAAAAAGGAGCACAGGAAGATTTAGAGAACTACCGTCCAATAAGCCTCCTATCAGTGATGTACAAAGTTTTCACTAAGATAATTTCTAAAAGAATATTAAAAAAACTGAATGACGCACAACCAAGAGAACAAGCAGGATTCAGTACGATGGATCACATCCAGGTTGTACAGCAGGTCATAGAAAAGCACAACGAATACACCATGCCACTGTGCTTGGCTTTTATCGACTACGAAAAAGCATTTGATTCCATCTCAAAGCATGCGATAATGGATGCACTGCTTAGCCAAGGTGTAGAGAGAGCCTATGTAAACCTATTAGAATCGATATATGATGGAGCTACAGCCACAATTCACCTTGATGATCTTGAAGTGGGAATTAATATAAAACGAGGTGTACGGCAGGGTGACGCAATATCGCCTATTCTTTTCTCGGCTGGCCTTGAAGAAGTATACCGTAAACTGGATTGGGAACAGGATGGGGTAAAGATCAATGGTGCAAACTTAAACCATCTTAGATTTGCAGATGACATTATTCTCATTTCACAAGACCCAGAGGAGCTGCAAAGACGCATACAAGAACTGCAAAGGGCTGGCGAACCATTTGGCTTGAAAATAAACCTGAAAAAGAGTCAGGTTATGTTCAATAACTTCGCTCAGGACAGAAGAATTTCAGTTTTAGGAAGGGATTTGGAGATTGTGGACAGCTTTGTATATCTTGGGCAGAGGATTTCCATGGAGGGGAATACCACCCGGGAGGTGGAACGGCGTGTAAAATGTGGCTGGCAGGCATTTGGTAGGCTCAACATAGTGTTTAAGAGCAGACTCCCACTTTGCCTGAAAAGAAAAGTATTCGATCAGTGCGTTCTACCCGTTATGACATACGGAAGTGAAACCTGGACACTCACATCGCAATCAATTCAAAAACTTCGGGTGGCACAGAGGGGAATGGAAAGATGTATGCTTGGCATTACAAGACGAGACAGAAAGTCCTGCGCATGGATCAGGGAACAAACAAAAGTCTGTGACATCATTGGAAGAGTAAAACAGTTGAAATGGAGATGGGCAGGCCATATAGCGAGGCGATGGGACGACAGATGGACCAAGGCAATCCTGGAGTGGATACCGCTTGATCGCAAACGTCCGCGAAGAAGACCGAAAGCACGATGGACTGATGACATCGTTAAGTATATTGGACCCGAGTGGCAGAGGAAAGCCCAGGACCGTGAAGGTTGGAAGCATGCTGAAGAGGCCTTCATCCTGCAGTGGATCGATACGGGCTGATGATGATGATGATGATGATATATATATATATATATATATATATATATATATATATATATATATATATATATATATATATATATATATATATATATTTATTTCTGGACCGATTTTCATAAACTTTCTTTTGTTGGATAGATCTCGGAAAACGCTATTAAGAAAATGTATCACATGTTTTTTTGTTAATATCATGGTCAACTTTTATGGCTCCCATTTTCGAGAAGTACTATTAGGATTCTTGATCAGCACTACCTTAAACCAAATTGTACCGATTGCCATGGTTCTAAATTTCTGGGTGTCAGAGATATTTGTGGTATTTATATTATAATTTTTCTAATAATTACTATTACATGTACTTTCTGTTATTAAAACTAAGTATACCATGAAAATAAAAAATTGTAAACTAATTAATAAATGTCGCTTTCATTGATTGACAGTGATTTCAAACAGCATTAATGATTTATTATTTTGAAGAAAAAGTAGAAATTATAATATTAGTTTGTGAAGGCACGCCAACTTTTCGTGAAGCAGCAAAATAATTTAATAGAAGACATCCAGAACGGAACATCAATCATGTTACAGTTTCTTGCATAAACAAATATTTTGATCAAAACGGAAGCGTTACTAAAGTTTCTAATCAGCATCGCCCTAGTGAATTTCGAGTAACTCAATTAGTACTTGATTATTTTAATGAGAATCCACACTCAAGCCTTAGGGACGTTAGTAGAATTTTAAATATCCCGAAAATCACTATCGAGTTATGCTTGAAAAAAAATAACAAATAACCTTTTAAACAAAAATTTCTTCAAACACTTGAAGTTGGCGACACTGAAAGAATAATGGAATATTGTTTATTGTTACAAGGCATGTACATACAAGATCCTACATTCCTAAAAAATGTTTTATACACAGATGAAGACCCATTTACTACAAATGGTATCGTATCATCGCAAAACATTAGATTATGGGCTCAAAATAACCCACATTGGGTGATACAGTGTAAGAGACAATATTCTACTAAGGTGAACGGTGATGCATTATTTATTTTATTTTAACTTTATGGTCTGCATAGGACCACTCTAGTCAAGTTATGGTTCAGGTCCTTTTTTCTCTTCTCAGCCCAATACTTCTTCATCCACTCTGATCGTAATTTCCTTTCCTCCTCCGGAATCACTCTTCCTGTCCTCTGTCTGTTGATCCTTGCCTGCAGTGCTGTGTGTTTGTCCTGCAATATCTTAAGTGCATCTGACTTGCACTTTAAATCTTCCATTGTGATGTGCAACTCTCTCATGTCTTCCTTAAGTTCTGTGATCCATCTAATATTGCTCTTACTATTCCAAAATTTCTCTATTATTCTCCTACTGATTCTACTTTCCGGTATCCTTACTAGATGCCCCAAGAAAGATATTCGCTTCTTTCACATAGTGCTCGTCACTGGTTCTATTTCCTTATAGACGGTTTCATTGGAAGCCAGTCTCCAGACTCCATTTACTTGATAATTTTTATTCAAACAAGTTCTCACTATTCTCCTCTCTGTCTTTAGTATTCCATCTATTGCAACGGTGTTTGTTGTTTTGAATATTGTTTCACATGCATATGTAATTTGAGGTTGAGTGACCGTTTTGTAGTGTTTTAATTTGGTAGCTATTGAGAGACATCTTTTGTTGTATGTGTTCTTGGTCACATGCTGTGCTCTAACCAGTCTATCTATTCTACTTTGCCATGCTGGTTTTTCATTCAAATTGTATGTGATTATTTCACCTAAATATTTAAATCTTTCCACAATTTTTATCTCTTGGCTACCCAGTTCAATTTTGTTTACTAATGGAAGTTGAGTTGACATGATTTCTGTTTTTTCAAATGAAATTTTCAAACCAATATTCTGAGCTATTTCCTGTAAAGATTTTATTTGTTGTTTTGTTTCCTGAATGTTATTGGCCAGAAGAGCTAGGTCATCAGCAAACCCTAGACAATTCAAATGTATGTTGTCCTTTTTGGTTCCAATTTTTATATTTTTTGGATTGTTCTTGTACCATTCTCTCATTATATACTCCAGTGCACAGTTAAAAAGAAGAGGTGATAATCCGTCACCCTGTCTCAAACCAGTTTTTACCAAGAATGGTTCAGAAAGTTCTCCCCTGAACTTAATTTTAGAAATTGTATTAGTTAGAGTAAGTTCTATCAATTTGATCAGTTTTGGGTGAAGTCCAAAATGTCTTAAAATTTTTAATAATGATGGTCTGTGGATGGAGTCGTATGCTTTCCTGAAATCTATAAACGTTATCCAAAGGGGGTTGTTTCGTTTTCTATAATATGCCATGACTAGCTTCAAAGTAATTATTTGTTCTGTGCAGCTTCTCCAGGGTCTGAAGCCTCCTTGGTATTCACCTAGCTCTTGATCTAGTTGTTGTTTAATCCGATTATATAGTATCTTAGAGAAAATCTTATATGTGCCGTCTAGTAAGGAAATACCTCTGTAGTTGTCTGGATTACTTCTATCACCTTTCTTATGAAGTGGGTTGATTATAGCTGTTGTCCATTGTTCCGGGAACTTTTCTGATATCCAAACCTTATTTAATATCATATGGAGGGAGGTCTGGGTTGTACTTCCGGCGTATTTCCACATCTCTGCAAAAACCTGGTCTTCACCACATGCTTTGTAGTTTTTCATTTCCTTAAGTGCTGTTTCAGCTTCTTTTGCTGTAGGTGGGTTTATATTTTCCGGTTTAGTTTTTATAGGGGTCTGTGTATCAATAGATAAAAGTTCCTCAGGTTTATCACAGTTCAAGAGCTTGTTAAATGCTTCTGCCATGATCTCTGCATTTTCCTTATTATTATGTGCTGTTTTTCCATCCATATTTTTCAACAATAATGTAGGGGGGTTGTATTTTTGCAATTGTTTATCAAAGGCCTTGTAATAATCTCTCGAATTTGTTTAATAATAATTTTCCTCTATTGAGTTTATTAAATCTTTTTGATACTGTCGCTTATTTATTTTTTTTTTTTAATGATTTTGGTGAATTCTTTTCTGACATTCTTGAGGTTAGTGGCGTTTTCTTCTGTTTTGTGAGTTTGAAATTTCAACCAAGCTTGATGTCTCTCCTCATGCATTTTGTCACAATCAGAGTTCCACCAGGCATGTCTCTTCCGCGGATTTAATGGGGCTAGATCTTTTGCATTCTGTTTAAGAATTGGTATTAGTTCTTCTAAATTGTCTGTTAGTCTTGTGGCTCCTGTTCTTTTCTGGTATTGGTCATTCTGGATTAACTGATGAGGGTCGTATGTCCTTTTCTCTCCCTCTGTGTTTTGTCTCTTCCTTCTTAAAGGGGTAAATTTAATCTTGATTTTTATTAAGTAATGATCTGAGCCGGTGTCCGTTCCTCTTAGAACTTTGACATTGTGGATGATTGGTGGTGGTGATGCATTATTATGATGATTGGTGGTGATGCATTATTATTGGACTATATTTTTTTATGGAAATTTGAATGCAGCTAGATTTCTTAGATTTTTACATAATGAGTTTGATGATGAAATTGATGCGTTGCTTCTTAATTATCGATTCAATTTACACTTATAATTCGACGGGGCACCCATTCATCATGCAATTAACGTAAAAACTGGTTAAATAATAATTTTCCAAATCGTAGGATTGGGCGAAACAGTATTGTAATTAATTGGCCGCCGAGATCACCGGATTGAACGCCTCTTGATTTTTTCTTTGGGGGGGCAATTAAAAGTAATTTTTATGTTTCGAGGGTCCTTACTCGAGGCGATCTTTGTAATCGTATTAGGCAAACTTGCCGTAACATTACCAAACAACAATTGAGAAAATTAGTGAACAACAACCCGATGCCGTATTAAGAAGTGCTTGATCGAAAATGGCAAAATGATGGAAATATGTAGTATTTAAGTTTTATAATGCCAATTTAGATCGACCTGTAAATAAAAGAAGGTTTTTGTTAAAAAAAAGTATGTAATTATTAATAAAAATTATTCATTATTATTAATTAATTAATTAATGACTTAATCCAGTAATTTAGAACCATAAAGATAGGATTTTGATTTAAGGTGGTGCTGGTCAAGAATCCGTTGTTAGTTTTTCTCTAAAAAAAGCCCTAATAGTACTTCTCAAACTATATATATATATATATATATATATATATATATATATATATATATATATATATATATATATATATATATATATATATTTATGTATATGTATATTAGAATACCAGGTTCTCGAGTAGAACCGCGTTTTAGATTTGTAAAATCTGCATTATATTTTCAAAACTAGAATTTTTTTAATTTTTTTTTTAAATTTCACAACTTTTCAAGTTGTGAACTCTGCGGAGTAGGCAGATTGACGCCTCGGAGTAAATCAGCTAGATTCTCTTGAAATGAAACATCAAGATTTTACAAATCTAAAATGCGGTTCTACCCGAGATCCTAGTAATTTTAATGTTACCGACCGCGGAAGCCATTGGAGCATTGGAGTTGGGAGCAAAAATATAATGCACAAAGCTCCGTAGATTCCACCATATACACAGCTATAACATTTTTGCGTGGTGTCACTAAAACCTAATATTTATTGTTAAATTTTTTTGGTCAGCCTACATATTATTAAAGAAATATATTACTGATAAATACCAAAAGTTATTTTTTTAATGAAAAATATCCTAATATATTTCAACCAATACATTAATTCATCTTAAAAAATTCTGAAATACGTTTCGAGTAGTCCTTTATCATTCGAAAACATAATTGTACCCAATGAATTGCATCGAGTTGCATTTAATTTAAATATATGGAACCGTTCGCAAAACTTGGCAAATAGATTGGAAAATTCGCTAGGAAATCGATTCAACTTAAAACTGTATTGGAAACTTTTAACAACACGGCTACTTATAATGTGAGGCAAAGTTCTTCGAAGATTGCGTTCTGTTTTATAGACTTCTTCCACTTTATAATTAAAAGAAAACATATAGTAGAGTAGTTGGTAAAGTGTAGTAATATCAATATTTACGGAGCTGCAAGCATAAGGAATAAAATATTTCTTTAGAATAGCTTATTAAATAGTAAGTGGAAAATAATGCTTAGAAAGTGCATTTATTTTGCTAAGTAAATAATGTCGATTATTTGCTATAACTTTTTCCCATCTTATCTTTTTGGCTCAAGTTTAATTCCGTTCCACTAAAGTTAAAATCCAATTTCGAAACTGTTTTGTCATTTTAGTAATGACGTATGTGTTATATCGATCAAAAGAAGTAGTAATCCGATATTAAAACTGATACCGATTAATTAATTACCGAATTTTAAATACTTTTATTTTCAGAAAATGGAAATTTGTGTTTAAATTATGTGTAAAAGTATTAAACTTATGTATGATTATAAACATGTATATTGTGCAATTTAAATCAAATGATATGGAACTGAATTGGAAATACAAGTATTAGAAAAGAAAAGGTCAACAGAAAATAGATTTTTGTAAACTTAGAAAATGCAAAATATCTTACGAAAGCTCAAGAAGTCGACGTTACTTTCAGAACAGCGTTAAAATTGGATATAATAAGCTTTTCCTCTAAAAAGAATTATCAGTGCCAGAGCCTGATACAAGAACTTTATATTATACTAGCAGAACCTGCCAGACGATGTTCTGCCAGTATATATTTATTTACCTCTATATATCTAAAATGGATGGTCTGAATGTAATGTAGAATTTATAAAGCCTTGTTGGAAATTATGGAAAAATTAAAGATAACACATATAGATAAGATTCTATTATTTTTATTAGTATAAATTGATGATAAATTATATAATATTTTTTATTAATAATTCACGTAAACGAACAATATTTTTTACAGTTACATTCGTTGTATAATCAAATCAATTGAAAGTAATTCAAATTGGTGGATAAACAATATTTATGGTTTTCTGATTCGGTGTATAGATATGAGTTTTTGGAGTTCATACTCTGGAGCAAGAAACATATAGTTGACTTCTCGATGGTCAGCGGACCCAGATCGTTCAATTACATGTCGAGGGTTTTGTCCAGTTAAACTATCCGCCTTATACAACTTTCATTTCACTTTTATCTATATCCATTAAGCCACATTGTCTATCGTACAGTAGCATTTTTAAATTTAAATACTGTAAGCAGGGAAAGATGTAGTTAAGGTGTAGAAGTTGATGTGTTACAACCCCAACTAGTGGTGAGGTACGACAAAGTGGATAGCGCGAAAATATTCACCGTATTTAAATACCTATACATCCCTATTTTCAAAGCGATCGGTTATACGGTGTAGAAGTTGATGTCCTGCAGCGCCATGTAGTGGCGAGTTACAACAAAATAATATATATATTTATATATATATATATATATATATATATATATATATATATATATATATATATATATATATATATATATATATATATAGATATATTCATAATTATTTTTATTTTTAATTAAATTAGTGCTTTAACAATCGTCCTCTAAATCTCAAGCAAATTAGAGCCAAGAATTAAATAGAGAATAAATCTGGGTAGTACTTGTAGAACAGTGAACATAGTTTCTCTTCAAATCTTGCTCTGAATTGCTCCTAGACTTCCGCAGAAAAGAGTGTTACCAACATTTTGCAAGACTATAACCATTTTTGAATAAAATTTCTTATTTTATATATAACATTATTTTTTTGGTTTTTATATATGAACACACTCACTCGGTTCTGAAAATAGAATTAATTTGTTACCCCAACACATATTTACATTGAAAAAAGAGGAGGTATTATTTCAGACTATGTTATATGTTAATGGCACTAGAAGACAAGGCGGAACACGAGTAGCAAAATCAGCAGCTGAAAACATCCATCGCGTAGGGAAGAGTATTGAAACGTATGGGAAGCTTCAGTAATATCAACCTCGCGACCCTCTACTCAACTAGGAATGAAACGACGATCCTTACAACTTATTTTAAATCACGATTTTCATATGTACCCATACATAATCCTGCTAGTATTCGAGCTTAACTGTCACTCCATCACTCGTACGCCATCCTGTATATCGTTTTATTATTACTTTATTATTATTTTCCTACTACTTTTCTTCCAAATAACATAGTACTGGGGTGTAACAAAAACATTTGTTTTTTCCTTTGTTTATAAATAAAAGATTATACTTAACTCCTCAGAAGTTTAATCCTAAAGTGTATTCCACTGCGAAGTATTCAGTCAACGGGTTTTAACAAAAACGTTAAAACGAAATGAAATTTATTCGGAAATTGGAGCAATTTTAAGACAGTTTTTTAAAAAAGGCTTGAAATCGACTGACACCACTCGAACATTTGCGAAGTAGTGAGGAAAGGGGCCGTATTAATCCGCACCACCCAGCCCTGGTTCTAAAAATTTCAGGAGGGACACATGCGTCTTCTAGATAGGGGAAGACTAGGTTTTTCACGGTCTTTCGATGCCGATATTTTAAAGTAACGCAGCTGGGGCTGCATATTCTAGAACAAGCACTAGAAAACTTTCGGAAGAATTAGGAGTATCGTACATCATTAACTGAAATTTGTGAGGCATAGGAATGGTATCAATCTTTTTTAATCAGCGAATAACTCGTAATTAAGCATCCCAAACGCAAATACGCTTGTTACAGTTTAGAATATTTCAAAATTTACAATTAAATACATTTTAAAATAATAAATACATGCAGGAATAAATGTTAAAGAAATATTTTAGAATAATTTTGTGTGTATTACCTGACGATAGTTACACTCTCACTACAAAATATCCTGTTAGTCTCTAAAAGATACAACTATGTGATTCATCACTTTATTTCTAATTCTAATGTATTGTTTTCAGCAATAATTAACATATTAACTCATATTGCCAGTACAAATTAAAAATGTATTTGAGGAAAATCGCACTAACGTATATAAAACACTGCTCACACAAGGCAACTGGAAGCGAGAAAACATAAACCAGCCGAACAAAGAAATTCTGTAAAAGAGATCGGTTTCCGAGGCGAGAGAAAAAATAAAGAGAACCATTCACATTACAATAAAATAATGTACCCAGTTGGCACACCCAATGGTCATGCGTCTTCTTTAGTAAAACACCGGAAAATGATAACCTTATTGCTCCTTCCAGCGCGCACTTTTGTTCCCGGCCGCATGCATGGCACGCCTGATTTATTTTAGCGCCGAACGGACATTACATGAGACTTACTCGCTTATTTATGGGCCTAAACTTTTGGCACGGCAGTGCTGCAAGGTGTATATGGAGCCTGGGAACTCAGGATGCATTATTTTTCCATATAACGTTAGAGGCACCTGCAGGACGGTTATATGTAGTTTAATAAATATCTCCGTATAGTTCGTTGACGTGTTTGTAGCAGAAATTACTTTTATTTTTAGCAAGAAACTCATAAGCATTTAATATTTATATTTAAAAAGTCGTGGCTCAAAATGGTTGGTGATAGGGTCTCGAAAAATGTCTAATATGCCAACATCCGGACTGTAATACAAATCTGAGCAATGTACACAGTCTAATAAAAACATATCAACAGATCCTACCTCCACGTTCTGAAATTTTGCAAAAGTTTCCAAAGCGAACTGTTCCAAAGTCTAAAACCAAATTTGATAGCAATACTGTTGCTAGAAATTGTTGTCACTCATTTTCAGAAGGCATTAGAAAAATCCGGTTCATAAAAATAATTACTAAGGATTAAATGGCTGTAAAGATTATGCCAATCATTGCTTGATTTGCACACCTCGTATACAGCTTCAAATTGGAATGAAGCAATATATTATTCGGGTTGGAGATAAAGTTTGAAGGAGGTCAAGGCTTATTAATGGGATAAGAACAATTTAAAAACTTGGCAGAAGAATATTCAAAACGAGTAGAGAACATTTTATAGTACAAAAGGGAAGCAGAGTTTTGTCTACTTAACTGTATTAAATACAGATAGTACGACTAGATGAACTATGCCTCGTTCGATTATTTCGGGGAAAAATTTATCTGCATCTCAAGACCGGTTTCGTTCTTTAACATAGTTCGTCAGGTATTTAATAATCCTGTATTTAATAATAATAATACAGTGGCGGCTCGTGAGGGGGGACTTTGGGGCGCCGCCCCTCCAGTATTTATCACAGTAAACAATTTTTTATAGCAAAACACCACATTTTATTTCCGTTCAGTTTCTTTCCTTTAACTCATTTTAACATGTTATTAAAAATTAAAATCTCCAAATCTAGAAGAACGTCTGTCGACCCAACACACCAAAGAAAGAGGATAAAAATTCCATCCTCTGCCACAATTTTTACATCGTTGGTCGGACGTTTACCTCCAGCAACCGTACGCGTACACGTCTTTGGCGTTACATGTGCTATTGGTTGCCAGAATTCGGGGGTTGAACTGCTTTCTAAAACATGCAATTTGGACGTAGATTCCTTGCGCCCGAGCCTATCGATAATTAGTTTTAAACGCTGATTTAACAGGTACGGAGTGTTTGATATGTATCGTGTCGCGTATTTCGTTCACCTCGTGAATACTTGTTTTGATTTGGGATTTGCTACGTGTGTACACACTGAGTAGTACTTTAAACATATTTAAGAAATTCACTAGGAGAAGATAGACTAAATGCTTTAGGTATGTTAAATATTGAGAGTGCTATCGTCGAACTATTTCCGGACTTAATAAAAAAGTTATTAAAACATTTATTTTAGACAAAAACAGGCGAATGGAATTTTACTTAAAACTAGGAAAGGGCGAGGTGCTTCATAAAACTTTATTTATTATTTTATAAAACTTTATTTATCTATTTTTTTGAACTTCTCATGAACTTTTTCGAATTTTTTCTATTAACTTGCAGTTACAATAAACTGTTTGAATGATTTACACTTCGGGAAACGGTAACTACCTACTTATTCATTCCTTTATCTGTGCAACAAGCAATAACCCATCCTTCAATGTCCTTCTAAGTAGTAATAATACAAAATTTTAATGTTTTCCTAATTCACCTCCTGTATATGGTTTCAATAGCACAAAAAGTATAAAGGAGGAAGGGAAGGTTAGGTTAGCAGCAGCACTATTTTCTTCTACGCCCTCCGACTTTAAAAACCCACGAGCCGCTACTGGTCCTGTATTTAATAATACAGTTTATCAGTGTTATTAATATACAATAATGGTCACACGCATAAGCACTGTTTTTGTCACACGAATTTTGTAATGTTATTTTATTGTACTTATTTACTCTCATTATAAAAATAATGTTCACCCTTAGGTTTTTTGTGACAGCTACATATTCAATTTCACTTCATATACCTGTTTATGTTTAAATAAAGTCATTTCTGAAGTTAGATAGCTATCATAGTCAACACATTTTAACTTATTAATATGAGTTAAAGCTGTAAATATACCACGAAAGTGTTTAAATCACTCGAATAGTTTTTGTTATTGGTGTGGAGAATTAATTCTTACCTCTCTGCGTTGAAATTTCATAATATTAGTAATCTAACATAATTTGAGTTACTTCACTTTGGTTTTCCTGTGCGCCAAGGAAAAATATGAAATATCAAGATAAATCCTGGGCCCCACACATCTACTATGTAACATGTGTGAGACTTCTGCTGGGTTGAGTTAAAGGATCTAGATATATGCCCTTTGCTGTGCCAATGATTTAGGCCGAACCAACAGATGACGTAAGTTATTGTTATCTTTGACTACTAAAAAAGGTATTACAACTAAGTCGAAACACACCATAAAGCACCCAGACCTGTGCCAACATCTCCAAATCCATTAGAAACTCAAGAAGCTCTGCTAGTCAAGCCGATAACTTAGAGACAGAGTACGACCCAACTTTTGAACCAAGTGCTTCAAAAGAACTACACTTATTGATACAAGGTGACCTAAATGATTTGGTACGTGATTACATGTATCTAACAAAACAGGCTGAGCTTTTGAGATCTAGATTCTCCCTGAAATCTACTTTCTTCCTGTACAAAACTTCCTATTTTCGCCATCGCGGCGATGAATTGAAACCTTATTTTTCTCAAGCAGATGATTTGGTCTATTGAAATAATATTCATGCACCAATGAATCTGTTAAATTTTAATTACGATTGAAGTCACTGGCGATTTTTGATTGACTCTTTAAAAACTAGTTTGATAGCAGTATTGCTACACAACGGAAACATACTTCCTTCAGTACCTGTAGCCCATGGTTCTAATATGAAAGAAACCTACGACAATATGAAATTTCTTCTGAAAAAGATTGAAGTGTAAAATTTGTAGAGATTTTAAAGTTATTGCTCTTTTGCTTGGACTGCAGCTTGGTTACACAAAACATTGCTGTTTGATTTGCGAATGGGACAGTAAAGATAGAAAAAATCACTATATAAAGAAAGACTGACCCAAGCATAAGTCACTTTCTTCAAGACAGAAGAATGTTAAAAGTACACCTCTAGAGAGCTCTGAAGGTGTGCTTTTACCCTGCATATATAATTCGGCCTCATAAAAATGTTTGTAAAAGCTATGGACAAAAATGGCAGTGGATTTCTACATCTGAAAGAGAAATTTCCCAAAATTAGCGACGCAAAAATTGAGGGGGATATTTGTAGGTCCTCAAATAAGGGGATTAATGAAGGACAACAACTTTCAGCAAAAAGTGAACGATCTTGAAAACCCACCTGGAAATGTTAGGTTAATGTCGTAAAAATTTTTGGGTAGCCACAGGGCAGAAAATTACAAAGATTTGATTACTTAACTTTTGATCTCATATAAAGCTTTGGGGTGCAATATGTCCTTGAAGATACATATTTTGAGCTCACATTTGGATTTTTTCTATGAAAACATGGCTGCTGTGAGTGACGAATAAGACAATAGATTCCACCAGGATGTTTCCCTTATAGAGATGCGATATCAAGGGAAATGGAGTTCAGGGATGTTAGTTGATTACTACTGGGGATTTAAAAGGGACCTACCGGATGCTAAGTACTCGCCAAAATCATAAGTGTAAGTGTGTTTTCGTACATTTTTTATAAAAATATATATTTGAATGTCACAAAAAGACCTGTCGTGTTAATGTTTTTTATTAATATATGTTTTTTTAGGTGGCCGTAGTATTATCTAAATTAGATATTTTCGGGTGAAAAAAAAAGTTTGAGTTTTGTAGACCAGTGTAATTAGAACATAATTCTGCTTCTCTTTTATTTAAACCTAGCCGGCAAAGATGATCAACTGTTGGAAGTTAGAGGTCGAAATATGCTAGTAGCACGCGGACTTCTAGGTGCCTTAACTACATAACATTCACCTAAATTGTCCGATGTTCAGAATTAAAGACGACTAAATGTGATTCGATTGAGAAGGATATCTGAGCTTTACTGATGAGTTCTTAAAGAATAAAAGCGGTCTCGGGATGTGGATAAATTTTTCCTCCTAGTAATCGAACAAGACATAGTTCGTCTAGTCATACTACCTGTATAATACACTTAACTATTGTATATTTTATTATATTGTTTCAGTAACTGTCTTTCCACATCATTTAATAATGTCAACATTACAATGGCAAAATCACATATATCGCAGACTTTTAATTGGAATAATAAATCTGAAAAAGAAAGTTTTCACAGGGAGCCAGATCTGACTTATTGCAAGTATAGTCAAGGGTTGCAATAACTTTTTAGCTAAAACTTTAAGGACTGCGGGGCTTTTGTTCGAGGGTGCGTTATTGTATAAAAGTACCCAAATTCTAATAATATTCACTTAATATTCCTCATACGAGGATTGTTCGGAAAGTTCTCGGCCTGACAAAGAGAACTCTTTATTTTTAATTTTTTTTTATTTTCCAATATAGTTACCTTGCAAGTCATACATTTAGATCAATGACATTCCAACTTTTTTATATCCTCAGTATATATCGGGTGTAAGGAAAAGTATTTTAGTAAACATATTCAAGGATTCTTCACATATTTTTAAAGAAAAAGGTTTTAAATGTTTATGGATTTCGCAGATGGTTTCTTGTGAAATATTTTGAAAATACTAGGATTTTAAATGATATACTTGTAGCTTTTTAATGTTCTGAACGTTTGTTATAGATTTTGTCTCTCTCTCTCTCTCTACATATGTTTTGCCTTGTTAGGGCTTTCTCAATAGTAGCTTGAACTAATAGTAATGGTCAAGCACAGTGTTTTCAAATATACAGGTAAAATTATTTCTTTTTATTTCTTGTTTTTTTTAACGCCTAGTTTAATTATCCTAAATATCAGCTGGTAAAAACCGGGTTATTCAATTACAATATGATCTTATCTATTACCTATTACCGATTTTTTTATTTCCAATATTTCTAGTAGATCTAATTTTTTACCTTTCTTTTCTTAGTGTAATAATTTAACATTGTTTATATCTATAAAATGGTTGTTTTCAATACAATGTGTAAATATTCCGGTGCTTTATATATTATTTAACATATATTTTTTTTTGTTCTTTTATTCTACAACCTATACTTAATTTAATTTAATTACAATTTTAAAAAGACATGCAGACATAGAAGACAAATTAGAAATTGAAGAAAAAAGCAGTCCTAGCAATCCTAGCTTGCGCAGAACAAAATAATTTTCAATATAACAATGATATTTATCAACAAAAACACGGTCTTCCAATGGCTCACCTATCTCACCTTTGTTATCTTAAATTTTTACGTCTGATTTTTTTTTACTCCATCAGTCAACAATATATACACTGGCAGATATGTGAACCAGGATTTTTTGCATTTGAAATGCACGTTTTTAGCCCACTTGAATTCCATAAACAAAAATATTTAATTCAATATTGAGATTGGAGTTAATGATGAAATTAACTTAATAGACATAGAGATAAAGAAAATATCTAATAAATTACAATTTAATATTTCCAAAAAACTGACTAAAACAGACACGGTTATACACTTTATTTCTAAACAATCTTGGCAAGTCAAACTATCTCCTTTTCATAGGTTAATTAGTTTTCCACTAAACAAAGATAATTTTAATAAAGAGCTCTATACTGTTCAACAGTTAGCAAAAAACAACGGCTACAAAGAAGGGTTAATTGACAAATTGTTAAAAAATAAACAAGAATTCTATAACATTAAAAAGCAAAAAACAAATGGTTTAAATTTATTAATTACACTTCTAAACTGAGTAATACAGTGTGTAAAAGATTAAATAAACTAGGTTGACTGTAAATAAACTTAATGTAGGTAGAATGTTAGTTATTAATAATGATAAAAACGGATACTTTAGATTAATCGGCTGTATATAAAATTAACTATAAAGACTGTGAAGTGGTATATATCGGTCAAACTGGTAGAAGTATAGGTTGTAGAATAAAAGACACAAACAACATATCTTAAATAATATAAAAGTACCAGAATATCTACACATTGTATTGAAAACAATCCTTTTATAGACATAAACAATGATACATTATTACACTGAGAAAAGAAAAGTAAAAAATTAAACCTACTAGAAATATTGGAAATAAAAAAATCCTTAAGAAATAATTCATTAATAACTAATAATTCATTTAATAACTACGAATGACCAGCTAAATTTCTAAACCACCCCGTTAATAGATAAGATCATATTCATATTGTAATTGAATAGCCGTTTTTTTGGTTTTTGCCAGCCGATATTTAGGATAATTAGACTAGACGTTAAAAAAACAACAAATAATTTTACCTGAATACTTGGACATACGGTGTTTGACCATTAGTATTAGTTCAAGCTACTGTTGAGAAAGTCCTAACAAAGCGAAATAAATATAGAGCAAAATCTATAATAAACGTTCCGAACATTAAAAGCTACAAGCGTATCATTTAAAATCCTAGTAAAAAGGTTTTTTACTACAATGATAAGAAATTTAAGGGCATCGAGAAAAAAAAAGTTATTAAATCTTCAATCACAAAGCTGTAATAAGAATTAGCATTTTTAGTAAATATGTGTAAAAACATATCTGACAAATATTAAATGGTTATTACTGAAGGAATAAACGACAAATAAATTAATCAGATATTAACAATCACGCCATACATCAGCCAACATCGATGCGATAACATCTTAAACCAATAGCAAAGAATGTTATTTCAACATCGTGAGAAAAATTATTTCAGTGTACTCCAATGCGTGTATTTAAGTTTCATTTTAAACCAAAAATCTATTCTGTACCCAAATATCATAAGATGCTTCTTATTTACGGGAAAGTTCATATTTAGAAGAACGTATTTTTGCTACTAACCAGATTAGAAAAGTACCAGGATTTTTTCAACGTGTTCGGGAAGCTTGCAACAATGCCACGCTTGCATAGATTCACATAGTAGACGATATCTAGTTTAATAAAGCAATTAATAGTGTTTCATAAAACGACGTGAATCTTTTAAACCTGTTATGATGTGAAAAACTCTACTTGTAATTGCAGCTTTGAGATTAAACAACAATAATGTATAATGTTTCTGTAATATTCTTGTAACAAAACAAGCCAAATTTATGTCGAAACGTATCGAACGAATGACCATAAAAATATTGTATTTTATTTTCAAATAATATCTTAAGTAAGAGTCCAGTTACACCGAAAATTGAATTCCGTTCGATCAAAATAAACCCGACACTGCTACGTTGTATATTGTTAAAAACATTTTCACAAGTTCTGACAAGTTTTTCGCGAAAGTGGTTACATTTTGGATACATATTTTAAGAAAAAATTTGGTTTAAAATGATGTAAAGAATCGTTGATTTAATTTACAATAGTACCTTTCCTTACACCCAGTATAATGAGATTTGGTCAACTCCAAATATTTGCAAAATAAGCGGTTGTTACAGCTTTGTAATTTTTCAACTAGTTATTCAATTTTGAGAAAAGGAAGTAATAATTGCTGGAAGCCATATCTGGTTAGCATGACATATGTAGAAGCGCTTCAAGCCTTGATTATAGAGTTTTTCAACTCAAGACATATGCAGACGCATTATCGTGGTGAAAAATCATTTTCTTCTCAGCTAGATTTGGATATTTAGCCTTATAGCGGCCTTCAGTTGGTTCAGTAGTGAAGCGAAGAACTGCACGGTGATGGCCCTGCATTTTACTAGGTAGTCTATGAATACCACACCACAAGCTTCTCAGAAAATCGTAGCCATGCCTTTTAATGTAAATGGAACCGTTTTCGCTTTCTTTCACACTACTTACTCACTTCATCTGCTCTCATTCACTGTTTGGACTGTTTCTTCATAATAAGTGGTTATGCATTTTGTGCTTCGGAAAGTAATATTAAAAAAGCACACAAAGAATTGAGATTTCGATAATTTTTTTCATTTTATTGCTTGGACTTTACTCGGCCATGACTTGACGAACGTTGGTTTTCATCTGCTCAAGACTTTGAGGATTGTCTACGTAAATACGATCTTCAAACGAATATTCACGAAGCCAAACAAAAAAAATACAACGGCGTCAAATCGCATGATCTCGGGGGAAAATTAACATTACCAAATCTGAAAGTTAAGTGGCTTGGGAACTTAACTCGCCCAATAAATCCAAAATTGGTCGTGTTGTATGACTTGAGGCGCCGTGTTGTTGAAACCATATATCGCTCAGATGGAAAAATTTCTGGCGAAAACTAATCGGTTATCATACTGTTATAGCGCCCAGAATTGACGTTAACAGTCACTCCTTCTTCGTTTTCGAAGAAGTACGGGTCAGTGACACCACCAGACCATAACGCACACCAAACAATCACCTTTTGCGGATGTAATTGATTCTGCACAGTCACTTATGGGTTTTCAGAGCCGCATATACGGCAATTTTGCTTATTTACGTATCGATCGAGCGAGAAATAAACCTCATCTGATGAAGATTTTGTTCCAAAAATCAGGTGAATGTTCAAGTACTTCAAGGCTTATGCTAAGTGCATTCCATTGTCGGCAGGCTTCAACTCTTGCGTGAGTTGAACTTTGTAAGGATGAAGATATAAGTCCAAATGCAAAATACGTCATAATGTGCCGTAAGACAAGCCCACACACTGTAAACATCGAGAAATCGACAAATTTGGTTAGGTTTGGTTTGGTCTTCAGCCATACTTTCACTAACAGTAGCGATATACTCCATATACCGAGCTTTACGATGATGTGGACCCAGTATTTTCAAATGTTGTGTGTTGGAAATTGTGCGCTCAGAAGGACGATTATAGCGACCACCTTCTGTCTGCTTGTAAGGCGCAAAACGTTGTTCGGTAATTAAACGATCCATATTGTAAAATAACAAACCTTAAACTAAACAAATCACATTTTGGATGACACTTAAGTTTCACAATTTTCGAAGTACAGGGCTGCATTTTCTGAACCACAAAATGGATAATCGGTTATTAATATTTCTATATTAGTGTTATAGAACATCGAAGAAACTAAGCAGAATCGCATTTAAATAAGTTTAAAGACTCCTGAGAAGTGTTCATTCGAATGCGTTTTTGGTCGACTGTTTATCGAATTTCTCGATTTCTCGAATTTATCAGATTCAATCATCTTCCGATGATGTTAAGATGGTTGTCAAAACGCAATGACAAATTAGAAACAAGTTATGAGGTGTTTAGTGATAAATCAATATAACTTTAATTTTTCACACCAAAGGTTCCAATAACTTTTGGAATTAATTATCTTTTTGGAATCAATATTTACTGGAGATGTTATTAGTATGGTGTTACTTGCCTTGGTTGCTGGGTTAATGGAGGTGTTGTTCCTTATCGATTGGAAAAGGAAGAAGATCCAAGCAATAATCGAACCTATAGTTTTGGGAGTATAAGACCTAAAAACTATTTTGAGAGTATAAGACCTAAAAAAATATTTCGACAGACATATTGAAAATATTGTAAAGTTTAATACATTATGATGGAATGTTACTGTATTATTAGTGAATACATATAACTGTATATGTTCAGACAAGACATTGTGAAAAGTGCCCATAATTCAAATATCAATATCGACTTTTCTTCGGAAGGTGTTTCATTAATCTTGCCGCAAAGTTTCATTATATCTAAAAGGATCAAAAAACAAAGTTAACACCATACAAACATAGAACAAAACGTTATAAATGCGGTAAAGAAAAATGAATAATAGGAGAAAAGATGGCACAAACTGAATCTCCATCTTGAAAACAGAGTTGCTGATTTTAATGGCCCAGTATTTATCAAGTGTAACGTGTAATCATCCTTGCGGTTAACTGATTAGGTTATTCCAGGACTTGCATCATCCCTTCCGTAATTTATAATGCTATTCCATCTAATTTAGAGCCGCGGTTTTGCGATGGAACCCATTTTAACGGCTTTTCTGTTTTAGTTAATACGGAAACGTATATTACAAAGTCAAGTGACTTGATTACCTGAAATTATCTTGATTTATTTGTTGAGCTTTTGCTTGTTCGAAATCTAAATTGAACAAAATTTCGAATGGCTTGCCTGGGTCATTAACTGTACTTGTTTCGTCGTTTAGCTATAAAAAATTTAGAATATTTCTTTAGCTAATGATCTATATATCAGATAAATTTTTGAACTAATACCCTTTTTATTCTACACTGTGCTTTTAGGCTCTCTACAATAAGTTCCACTATTTTTATGACATACGTTTATATCTATAAATCATTAAGTTAAGTTGTGTGTTTTTTGTGTGTGTCTGTGTCTACATATATATATATATATATATATATATATATATATATATATATATATATATATATATATATATATATATATATATATATGTGTGTGTGTGTGTGTGTGTGTGTGTATTATTCATTTGATATAAAGCTAAAATTACTTTGTTAAAATCTGTTTGAGCAACCACGTCTTTCAAAGTACCAACTAATGAAAAACGTAAACCATATCGAACAATGAATTTGTAAGAATGTAATGGTAGTTTTATAATTTCTCAGGTAGTCTTCTTCCATATACAGCTATTAAATCTCTTTGGGTATACTCTTTAATAAAAATTCACCAGGAAAAAGAAATATTTTTCATTGAACAATCTTGTTTATATAAAAATTGAAAACTTTGCTAACTATTGAGTTTTTTCAAATATGTATTGGATTAGCTGTTTTTCTTTCATCTAGTTCGGTTTCTATTTCTAAGATGTTTCCAACATATTAAAAAAAAATATATTTTTAAAAAATTGCAAAAATTAGTGAAACTGAAAATTAGTGAACTGAGTGAAACTTTTCTTTGGGTTTGTTGCTGTGAGTGTCTGACTGCTGAATAGCCATGACTGATGTCATATTCGAATCGAGTTAGAGAGAACAAGAAAGGTCAAACAAATATGCAGGATATAATAAAGACAAGTTTTCGAAAAGGATATGGAGAAAATATAATCAAAAGCAAATAAGGCATTTTTACCATGCTATTATGCATGTAAACAAAGGATACCAATCAAGACATATACTTTAAGAATAGCGAAGAAAAACTACTTATAAACGAAAGGGGAAATACAAAAAGTTGAAAAGGTTATTTTGAACGAATGTTGAAGTCAGGAAGTACTGATAAGTGGAAGAGGAGGGAACGGACAGAGGTATCGAGAGGGAACTGAAAGGGGGAGTGAAAAGATAGTATACAACGGAGCCCAGCATTGAGAAATTAAAGAAATCATAAATCACATGAAAAATAATAAGGCACTACTGAGAAGGATTAAACATGCACATGCTTCTTATAGATTTCCAGCGGGCCTATTCCATTCATTAATAGAAATGAACTACTGAAAGCAATGTGAAAGGTAGAGGGTTAATAAAAAAACTGACAGCTCTAACAAAAATTACTATAGAAAATACAGTAAATGGCCAACATTTAAAACCCTTCAAGGTAAGATCATGCCTCAGACGAGGAGATCCGTTTTCTGCCTGCTTATTTAATTTAGTGTTGGAAGCTATGTCGAGAAGTCACATACATCGAACAGGGTTAATATATAACAAAAAAACTAATGTGTAACCTTCGCCATTGTAATAATTGTAATACGACAATTGGGAGAAATGAGAAATGTAATCCAAAGATTGAGATAAGCAGGAAAGTTCGGTATACGAGTAAATAAAAACAAAACAAAATACATGAAAATGAGAATTCAAAAAGACGAAACATACAAGAAAGGGCTGAAAATTTAAGTAGGAGAAGAAACATTAGACTTGGAAAGAGTTGATTGTTTTTGTAACCTTGGCTCAACCAACACAGACAAATATGGAATGGAAGCGGAGGTTAAGGCCAGAATAGCTAAAGGAACTAAATGTGTTGTGATGATGCAGAGACTCCTGAGATATAAGAATATATCAAGAAAAGCAAAAAAAAGAGTTTATAAAATAATAATGAGACCAGCTGTAGTGTCTGCCGCAGACTTTAACCAAAACTAGTGAAAGAATGTTGGAGGTGTGGGAGCGTAGAGTATTAAGAAGAATATACGGGGGTATCAAGGAGGAGAAGGACCAACCAAGAAATAATAACGATATTGCAGCTCACAATAACGCAGATCATCAGAACACGGCGAATAGCATGGTTGGGGCATATAGGATGACTACCAGAAACCAGATTGACAAAAGAAGTTGAGAGCAGGGGGACAGAAGAAGGAAAACTGAAGGGGAGAAGACCAAGTAGAAAGTAACTTCAGAAGAATTTGATCAGAATGGGTCTGACAGAGTGGAAAAGAAATGCAATATAGCAGTTTGTCGCTAGATTATACACCAAGCCAAAGACCTTAAAGGCCTGTACTGCTGTGATGTATATATATATATATATATATATATATATATATATATATATATATATATATATATATATATTACAACAAAACAGATCAAATAAAGCCAAATTTTAAATTCTCAATTATAAATTTAGAGGCTATATATTATGCTAATATTTCTATGTTTATATTTGCAATATTTACAACCAAAGACGAAAATTAATCTAAGCCGCAACATAACTTTTTATGATCGTCTTAATAGGCAATAAAACAAGAGAAAGTTAACTTAATGAATTATCAGGTCGATATGGAGAAGGGTCACAGAACTTCTACGCCAGATAGGGCATCTGTTCCGCTTTTCCTTATATAATATCTTTGACGATTCGTAGTTTATTATCCCGCCTTTTGCCTCGAAAAGATTTATATATGTTTATTTTGTTATCAAAATTCGTGAAACGGGCTTTGGGTTCTGTTGCAAAATAGTAAAAATTTATACACTGACCACTACAAGTCGTATAAAAGCACAACAAACTTTCTTTTGTTGTGGTTTAGTTTTCAAAGTATCATTATCATAAGAAAGAGGCAGATGGATAGTTTGAAAAATAAGAGTTCTATATAGTATTGTTGTATTTTGTCATCTTAAAAAAATGTGGAGGGATTTTAAAAAGGGATCGATCTTTTTGAACTCGGGAAAAGAAAAAATATCAAAATTGGTTTAAATTTGTTTGTTTGTTCGAAATAACCTTCATTTATAGTAACGTAGAGAATGCGTAGTAATAATTATAGTACCACAAATTATATTTTTGGAACGACAATGAATTACTGTTATTAGAATTTTAAGTTTGCATAACAGAAAATAGTTCCAGGGAGCCAAAGTGGGTAAATACGTTGGATGATTAAATGTTAGGGTACATATTCGAAACTAATATTTTTTAGCCATTTATTCCATACGTGTCAGTATAGATTTGGTTTGTTTTGTTAAAAAAAGGAAAATTTGCACATTATTAACGTTTAATGTCAAAGTTGAAATTACTAGTACTAATTTTGCATGCCATAACATTTTTTAAAGAATTTACGTCACACTAAGTAACACATCATTGTTTTATTAAATTAAATGTTAAAAATGAGCATCATTTAAGTTTACGCAAGCCTGGCAAAATTTTAACTAGTTTTCTCGAACACATTGAAAATGTCCTAAAAGCTAATCTGGTTGGAAGTAGAAAAATACGTTCTTCGTAAGACGAACTTCTCCATAAATAAGAAACATATAAGAATATTCGCGTAATATATACATTTTTATATAGGATAGAGTGGTGTGAGATAACGCGGGCGATAAGTTGGCGCATTGGCGATTCGCTGAGTCTGGTGGGACGTATGCATCTAACTTCAGTCGTATTTTGTTGATTATCTGTGCCGGGACGACCTCACAAAAATATATAATTTATTTGCACACAAAACAACTGCTGCAGGTAAGTTTAAAGATTTCGAACAATGATCTAATTTTATTATAAATTCAAAGTAGTGTTGTTTAAAAAATTGGTGGATATTCAGTGTTTCGACTGACTTGTTGATTAAAATCTTATTTCACGTTAGCTTAACAATCTATATATTTCCAACATTTCATAAGATATGGCGGTAGCATATCGATTTCTGCGTTACGGGAAAGTATGTAAGATGAAGCGCTAAGTGGGTGTAAAAGACGGCGCGCACCATCTTACAATACTTTATTTTAATGTTTAGAATTGGGACTGTTTTTTTTTATTATTTTTTAATTTTTCAATTGCAGAATGTCAAGGTGCGAAAGGAAAAGTGACAGACAAAGATGTGCACCTTCTATTATTGAAGAAGCATGCAAACTCCTAGACCAAAGAAAAAGTAAAAGATCTGTCACAAAATCTTTAAAAATGCCAGAATCTACGTTGAGGAGGTTATTGAATAAAACTGTATGTCCAACTAAACTTGGAAGATTGACATTACCTTTTCAACAGAGGTCGAAAAAGCCTTCTGTGATTATTTGATGACTCTAGATGTAATGTTTTATGGTATGACCACGAAAGATTTAGGAACACTTGCTTATATATTCGCTTAAAAAAAATATTCCACATCGGTTCGATCGAGAAACAGACAGCAAATAAAGAAAGGTTACGTGGTTTTTTAAAACGACATCCACATTTGTCAATCAGACAACCAACATCAACAAGCATTGCACGTGCTGTTGGTTTTAACAGACCACACAATGAACTTTTAAATTAACATGAGTGCGGTGTCACAGGACAAGGAAAACTCAGAAGGAAACACGATAGAAACGACAAGCCAGGCCGTTGTTACATCACAAGATCCTCATTCAAGCAAAGAAATGATTAATCAGACCGAAAATTATTTTCAATCCATCAGAACTGAACTACAAATGGTGTTTGAAACTCGTACAGTCGCCACTCACCACGGCTTACCTGAAGCAAATATCTCAACATCAAATGAAGCCAAAGACAAAATTCCTAGTGTCACTCAAGTATCTTAATTCCATCCTAAAAGACAAAAAGATGCACTAAAAGAAAACGCATGAAATCTGAAAAAATTAGTAGTTCACCTTATAAATCCAAATTAGAAGACGCAAGTAAGCAGAAAGCTGAACCAAAACCCAAAAAGTCTAAGAAGCTTTTGAAAGCACCGAAGAAAAGTAAAGCAAACAAGGTTTGGACGTGTTTTGGATGTCAAGAAATATGTAAAGAATCCATTACGGAAGACTGATGTAAAATTGACCTGAAATATAGAAATGAAGCTACGCCATCTTATCGGCTTTGCTACGCCAATTTACCCAACGGGTTATGTAAAAACAATTAGTCAAAGATTTAAAATATATAGACTTGATTTTGAAACATAAAAACCTTTATGTTTTTGACCCTTATTGTAAGGAACTTTTATCTTTCAAATGATGCAAAGAATCATTAAGCTAATTATAAACTGGTCTCTAGAGTGTATCCAGTAAAGACAACAAAAGGCTAAAATCAAAGAATCGCCCCTAAGAACAATAACATTAATATTATGGTCAGAGAGAAATTAAGCTGATATCCCTCTAGAGTCTTTACAAAAGTTACAATGTCGATATTTTATTAATGCAAATCATTAATACTTGTAGATTTCCATAACCCATAGCTGAAAAACCTGACTAAGATAGCAAAAGCTGTACACAGTATGGGCAAATACTAATATTTGCCATAAAATGCTTATTTTATCGCCATAAAATGCTTATACACAAATATATGTTTAGATGAGAGGTAGTAAATAATGAAATTCAACCCCACAATACATTGAATTTATTCTGCAATTGCCTAGAGATGCCTACTCCCTGTACGACGGATAATTATACTATAAATACAGATGGAGTAGAAGTCCACTCATATTTAACATTAGCGACTAACAAATAACGTTTCCAAATAGTAATAAAACAATTTGTATACAAATCATCCAATTATTTTTACAGTTCTTCAATAGTAATACTTTCTGTAAAATTTTCTCTAAGCTTAAAAGTTTCATAGTAGCAATTATGCTCACATTACTAAATCCACTCAATTTCTCCAATTTTCCGTGTTACTTCTTTAGGTATATATATATATATATATATATATATATATATATATATATATATATATATATTTATATATATATATATATATATATATATATATATATATATATATATATATATATATATATATATATATATCTATATATATATATATATATATATATATATATATATATATATATATATATATATATATATAAATATATATATATATATATATATATATATATATATATATATATATATATATATATATATATATATATATATATATATATATATAATTTTTGGTACACCATGACCCAAAATTTAAAGATGCCATTTACATTTCTTATATAAAGTATTCAAAATATAAGAAAATTTCTCAAAATATAAGAAAAAAAAAAAAGTTGTATAGTGGCTAGTGGAGAATATTGTGTGGAGCACGGAAAAAAATGCAAGTTTTCATTCATACAAAAAATGTAGTCACGGTCCTTCAAGTTTATTTTTTCACTCTGTAACTAAGTGACATTAAACCGAATTAGATAATCTATGTGGTAAGGTATCTCAGACATATTGTAAACATATTTGAAGTTCGTTTAAAATTTTTGGCGGCAGGAGAACCCAAGCAGGAGAAACCAAACTAATGTTATCCCATATATGTTCCAGTTCATTCGCATATTGCTCTAAAAACTGATCTTTTTGACGATCTATTTACAGGCTGACCGTATTTTTTACTGTATGATATTTGAAGGCGATTGCAGATACATAACGTGCTGCACCTCAACTTCGTTTGATGGTTACTAAAACTGACCTGTTTCGCAACGTATAGCCAAACGCACGATCATTCATGAAGTAAAAGTTTAATTTAATTTTTCACCCCGAAAACGTTCGAATCGTCTAAGTCTATCATGATTAACTAAACAAAATCTAGGCCCTTCACTGGAAAAAACGGAACTCTATTTCAGAGCCTATTCAATTCTAGATCGGTGCTATTGTAAACGAGTCATGTGGTGAGCTATAGATGGAAAAGCACAATAAAGACGATAAGCTAGCATCTCATGGAAACATCTAGTCATTCCAGAAACAGCCCCATCCGTAGCCGCAAAAAAATTATTGCGTAATTGCCATATATCTTCAACTCATACAACGTGGTCCACAAACTAGTGGCATTTTTTTTAATTTAAACAAACTCGCAAGAAAATACATCACAACAAGATAATATCATGTTTTTAAATATTTAACTGTATCACAGTATTTGCTATTGCATACAGAATAGAGGCATAATAATAAGACATTAGCAATTATTTTGTATCTACAAATATTACAAATGAACGTCATTTTCGAGTGCTTTGTCCATAAAGAGGTAAAATAAAAACACATTTTCATTTAAAACACAAGCGTAATTAACACGAATGTATACTCCATATTACTATTTGAGGAGATGCATTAAAATAATTGTTTTTTTTTTCTCTGGAGATACGCTAAAGCAACCCGAACATTCGTATTATTTGTCTGACAAAAATATTTTTACAGAAATCAACAAAACTAACATATTACAATAAAAACCTCGGATCCCTGCAAGATAAAACCCCTTATAATTTTTTTCCACAGAGATAATTCAGATTAAACCAGAATCACCCTTTGTTTTATTTGGCTGACGGAAAGGTTTACTGGGACAGTTTAAATCGATGGCAGACGTTTATCTTGACCGAAAATTAAAATGTCCCCAGACGTCATCTTCAAATTTCCCCAATGACCAGCGCCTAAAACGTTTATGACTGCGAAAGTCCTAAGTCAACATTTGTAGGGCATGTGTACACGAGAGGGAACGGATAAGGGCTGGCAGGTGCTTCGCTAATTAAGGGATGAGAGAGGGTTAAGCGAGACGATGTAGACATCGATCGGCATATCTCCGAGGATAGTCACATGAGCAATTACAAAATCTGTTCTCGACTAATTGGCAGTAGAGTCTCGTTTCCCAGTTTTAAACACAGCAGCTTTTTTAAATCTCTTTTAATAACGCATAATCAATCCTGATAAAATTATCTATAGGGTTTTTATTTTCTATATTTCTATCACATTTTAAGACATTATTCACGCAAAGTTATTTTATCAAATTTAAATATATTAGAATAAAGGGATATTATTACTACAATGGCCCTTCTTCTGTTTCTTTTTCTTCATCATCTTGATTATCATATGTTATTAGGGCTTTTCTGTTGTCTTCTTCTTCATATTCTTATTTACAGAGGAATCGTAACCTATGGAAACTTATTCCATTTGCGTCTTCTCGGACAACTTTTCGCCAGCGTTCTCTATTTCTGACTTCCTTAGTTGCATATTGGAGATGTACCAGTTAAATCTTTAATTTGATCAGTCGATTTTCCAGTCAGCCCTTTTTGGACGTCTACCATGTGATGTAGAACTCTCCATCCCTCCCTGTACTACCAGTATTTCTAGGCTAAATGATGATCGCTGATATGACCAAAGAATCTTAGCAAAGGTTCATGAATAATTGGAATAGCCTTGTGGCTATATAATGGCTGCGTATATTCCGGCAGTCCACGGAATACAAAGGACTGATTTCAATCACTAATGTTTAAAAGGATCAATGCGCTTGAGGTCTTATTTTTTTTAATAATCCATGGGTCAGCGAGGTACAGCAATACTGAAAAATCTAAAGCTTTTACTATATATTTCATTGTTTTGTGTTATGTTCCTGGCTCTATGATATTTCTGTTTTAGACTTAGATCTCATGAGATGCAAACGTCCAGTATATATATATATATATATATATATATATATATATATATATATATATATATATATATATATATATATATATATATACATATGATTCAGACCGAACCGATTCGAACCAAATCCGAAGTAAAGCCGTCTCGAAAAGATAAAATTCAAAACAATATTGACTTGTTTGTACGATTCGGAGGGAATTGTGCACAAGGAGCTCACTCCACCTAGTCTAAATCAACGCTGTGTTTTATCTTGGTATAATGAAGCGTCTGTTGTCGCGTATTTGTCGTGTGCGACCACAATAGCCACATACAACAACAAAGAGGCTGGGGCTTGTTGCACGAAAATACGTATCATCACTGATTATTTTTTTATCAAAAGTTACATTTTAACCATCAATCATTCACAATGCTCATCTGATTTGGCTCCCTGAGACTTCTACCTCGTCGAAAAACTTTATCTGCCAATGAAAGGACACTGTTATGCCGACATTGAAGCGATTCAAAAGGCGGCGACCACCATCTTTGGCCGAGTGCAAAAATTAATTTGTCAACCTTCTTTCGTTTTTCAAATTCGTTTCTTTTTCAAAAATAGTATTAAAATTTTTCTGTTATTAATTTCTGATAATTACTATTGATTAGTTATTAATAAGTAATTTTTTCAGTCTCTAGTGTTAAATAATTAATAAAATAATAAAAAATGTACATCATTCAGCATACTCATTTGTTTTTCCATCGAAAAACTCTAATTATATAATTTATACACAAAATATAAAGAAGACAATGACGTTAAAGAATCAATATACTTGTCAAAAGAAAAACAATAAATTGAATATATTCATTTCCGAGCGGTTTTAGTTGAAGTTCGCATACGTGCACTTCGAGGGCTGTAAACGACGATATTCTGATTACCTGGTTGAACTATTATATCTTTAGCTAAGAATATCGTTTACAGCTCTCAAAGTGCATACATACGAACTTCACCTAAAAGCGCTCGGAAATGAATATATTCGATTTATTGTTTTTTTTTTTGACAAGTATATTGATTCTTACTATTATTGCCTTTTTAATATTTTCTAAATAAATGATATAATTAGACCTATTGCACGCTTTTTCAATTAAAAAACAAATGTGCATGGCGAGTGACGTATTTTAATAATTATTTAGCACTAGAGACTGAAAAAATTACTGGCAACTTAATAATTATCAGAAATTAATAACAGAATAATTTTAATACTATTTTTGAAAAAAAATATAACAATGGTGAGGATATGAACTCCAAACTGTTAAGTCGGCACGCCATAAAAAGTTTAAATTGATGCCTTGGACACACTTGAGAAGAGACACCGCTTGACACATTTTCAATTGTCTCTTGCAAGACTGGAATACCTTCTTATATATTATCTAAAGTAGTACATGCAGAACATTTGCCATATAATGGGTGATTTTTAGTGTGTCCGAATTTACAACAGCGGTCGCTATGTAAGTTTACTCACCTGTAGTGTCAAAATTATTCAGTATAGTCTGGCAAATCTTCATGGAACGTTTAACATCAAAGTAACACTTTACACTTCTCGAAATGTATTATCAAAATCAGTGTTCTGTGCGCCAAACATACAGAGCACTTCGTGAATTTTATGGTGCTATCTATATGGTGCTATCTATCTATGGTGCTATACCAAACCTATGTATTCGCGAAATTAACGACAAATTTTGAAAGTATTTCACTCTGCTCGATATTAAAGCGAAAACAAGAAAAAAAACTATGCTTACTTAAGAAAATATCATCGCTGGCACTGGAAGTGTTGATGAAGATCAACAGTTCGCAGAAAGTTAGACTTCCAACAGGATGGTTGTGGTTGCAACAGGACGGCTCCACATGTCATATAACAGTTGCAATAATCGATTTTTTGAGGGAACAATTCGGTGAGAAAATTATTTCGAGGATCGGATCTGTTAACTGGCAACCAAGGTCATCTAATTTAACGCCTTTAGATTATTTTCTTAGGTGTTATGTTAAATTTCTACTCTATGCCAATAAAACAAATCAAATCAGCAACTATTGACGCCTTGGAGCCCACTATAACTCGGACAACTGCGGACATAAAACCTCAATAGCTTGAAAAAGTGATCAGAAAATGGATTGACAGAATACGCTTTGCTAGAAGTAAGCCCGGCGGACATTTGTACTAAATTGTTTTCAAAAATTAATGTCATTAAATATTACTTTACATTATTTTGTCAAATAAATAGTTTCAAGGCATCTAATTTGGTTATTGTTTTATTTGAATTTAAAATTCTATATTTAGGTTATGAAACTCGGTTATAGTTACGTTACTTGATTATGAATTTTTCACATTTTCGCAATATATATATATATATATATATATATATATATATATATATATATATATATATATATATATATATTTAAAATGTTGTGGTTCAGTGTAATTTTATCTTTCCTGTCATTATAATTTCAGTTTTTGGATATTTTTATATTACTATAAATTGCTCTTGCATTCTGGCTTATATAAATGTTAAGTAATATTCAATAATTATCCAGATTAAGTTCGCCATTTAAGTAAATCAAGTAGTCAAACGACAACTTGATATTACAATATAATTCAACGTTACTTAATCATAAAATACTCTACAATAGAATACAACTCATTTGTTTCTCGATCTCGTCTCGCTAATAAATTTAACTCACTCCTCCCGCCAGTATATTGGTCTTTAAGTCATTTGTCTCTGACAAACTACACTCACGCGTTTCCCTATATATCAGGCCTTGGAACTAAACGCCAGTAATTACTAACCTTTTTTTTCCTTAAAAACGGTTTAGTAAAAAATGGGAAAAAGATAAAAAGATTAATATACCTAAAATGTACAGAAAACTTATATAGGTGGGACAAGCAACACGCTACTATTTAAATTATTTATAGCTTTTAACAGAAACAAGACAGAATTTTCTTTCTGTAATATATTTATTTTGTCTTTGAATGTTTTATTAATTGATTTTTGAAAATTATGTCAATAAAATGTGAGCCATTGCCACTGTTTGCAACATATCTGGTGCTAATGCAGAAATTTCAGAACATATGTCCCCATAAAAATTAATCCGGGGCCGTCAAATTTATGCATGTACATTGTCAATTTGACAGAACTCTAAATTAAAACAATTTCACTGAGTTCTTTTAGCGAGTATTTATCTTTGATAAAAGTAGCACTTATAGACTACACAATAGGCAATCTCAAACTCACAAATAACGTGAAACAAAATAGTTGCTTGATGGTACTTACCTGAGGTTAGACGGGCTACGAACGGTTTTACCGCAGGATGGCATAGATGCATCTGATTGCAGCCACCATTCGATATTCGCGATTTATTTGGTCATGCTTTTAGTCGTTCTTTCATCCACTCTCCAGATCCAGAAACCGGTCTTGAGAGACACTTGCTGGCGCTTTGGATGGCGCATGAAGGAATGGTAAAGCACCAACGCAAATCACGGGTAAACTTTATTTGTTTCCACGAGTCCACTTCACTATTTTTCGATCATCAAACTGTTCATTTAAGAAGTTTTTCATTTTAGATAACCTTTCGTCAAAATCTCATTTGGTATTTTCAATGCCGCTGTCATGGTTAACTGCTTCAAACTGAACACTTGCTCTTCTATTTGCATAGTGTATTGTAAAAGTGAAATAAGGATTTGTTCGGCGAGTTCGATGATGTGTGGTGGGAAGTTTTCGATTTCTACTATTTCGTCCAGTGTTGATAGATACATCTAACGTAGGGTAGGATACAGAGTTACAATATCCAAACTGGCGCTGATGTTGGTGTTGTCGAATGTGATGACATTAATAGCATTAATGACGTGCTAGCATCTTTTTTGTATGATTGTGATTGTTTAGCAATAGGTCGCATTATTATGCTCGCTGGATAATTTTCCAAGTTTTCTAGCAGTTTTAACTTATGATCTTATGATCGTTCATAGAGGCACATTTGGCTTGTGGATTTTTGGTTTCGTTTTGAAACTCTGGTGAATTTTTCCAGCAGAGTTTGTAAAAGTTTGTCTATGTGTATTGATTTCGTCATGGCAAAAAAAGACTTTATATATTTTTTTCTTTATTTGGGTTTTTCGCCACGATCTAAAACTCAAAAAATATCAAAAATATCTGTTCTTATGTAAATAAAGAATCACTGCGTAAAAACAAAAAACCAAATGGAAACAAATTTCAGTGATGCCATAAAATATATATTTATTTTCTATCTTTTTTTAAAGTAAAATATATTTACTTTCTATCTTTTCATAATTTATAGAAACATTCAAAAAGGCTTTATATGACACCACAAATAAAAGTCTAACGGATTAATGTTTGAGCTACGAGGTGGTCAAGGAAACTTACCACCGCACCCAACCCATCGAGGTGGAATACATGATTTCGCCATGAACGCCATGAACCGCATGAACCACATGTCTTGTCTAAAGTTTAGAGGTCAAAAGTTAGAGGTCAAAGTCTAAAAGTCTAAAGGTCCAAAAGGTTTAATAAATAATTTTCTAAAAATTGCACATATTGATCTCCATTTAGTCTTTGCGGAAACTCAAATGAGCCGATTAAAAAATTGTCGATAATGCCGCACCATATGTTAATTGAAAATTCATACTGAAAATGTTGCTCCCTTGGTAGGTGTCGATTTTCCAGGGCGTAATAATGATTAATTCGCCAGTAAAAAATTCCGCGCCTGGTAATAGTTGCCTCGTCAATAAACAACATCTTTTTTAGGAACATGGGGTCTTCGTTTTCTTAAGTAGTAGATTTTTATATATTTGGATTGGGAAAACATATTGGTGAAAATGCGTTACCAGATAGAGAAAATAACGAGGAATTGATAGGCGACCAGTGCGGTTTGCTATCTCGAATGGTTTTTGAGATATCCGCTGAAAACCATCGGAAGAATGCAATTTAGGCACACTGGGCAATCTTCGAAAAAGTATATCTCGGAAACTAAAAGAGATAAAGCAAATTTGGGGCCACATTGTTGGTACGCATGGTTTGGAGCGTCAAATATTCAAAAATGAACAGATGGTAATTTGTGAAGTATTGCATTTTACACTCTATCGTAGGTAAGTCGCTCTATCCCTGTGAAAATAAGTTACCTGATAGAGAAAATTACGGAGAATTGAACGCCGACTAGCAAAGTTCGCTATCTGAAACGGTTTCCGAGATATCAGCAAAAAACCATCGGGAAATATTTTTTTTTATTTCAATGTGTAATGTAGTAAGGTTCTACGAAAATCAAAATTACATGCAAGCAACATCTAGTTTTTTTTTGGACTCGCAAAGTTTTTGGAAGAAGTAAAAATAAATTTAAAGCCCAACTTTAAATTGCATATAAAAATAAACTAAAAGGTATCATGTTCTTCGAAATTCTTTAAAAAAATCTCTGATTTATCCTCTTTCCAACGGTATGCATTCATGCCATAAAAACGTTTTACTAACTTCACTAATTTGCTAACTTTGTGTATCGGAACGCGTTAGGCTGATATTCGAGATGCAGGAGAAAAACCTGTTTTTGTGTAAACAACATGCGCAAAGCAAGTAAAAACTGTTATCTCCCTCATACACAGTAGAATTGCATCATCTATCTTTCTCTTTCACTTAGTAAACGAAAAACCAGCTCAAAAAACGCGCGCCGTGGTTTTAGTTTTTTTTACTCCAGATGTGACTGTTTTTGAAGATTAAGGCATTTGTTGTTCCAACTCAGGGCCGTTAATCTTTTAATTATGTTACTTGTGTTATTTGTTTTTGTTAAGTTTTGTTAGTGCATTTGTCACATTTTGTTAACTTGATCATGGCTGCATTCTCTAATGAAAAAATTTGATGCGGACATTTTGATGACATATGGAAGCGCCAATGGTGTTGCACCAGAAGCGCAAAGAATCTATCAAGAACGCTTTCCTAACAGAAGCTTACCTTCCCCCCACACGTTTCAAAGCAGTTACCGACGCTTACGCGAAACTATATGTAAGAAACATTATGTAAGAAAGAGATAGCAGTCAGATTTCATTGCGCAAGAGTGAGATAGCGCAAAGAAGTAATATCGAATATCAGCCTAATGCGTCCCGATACACAAAGTTAGCAAATCAGTGGAGTTGGTAAAATATTTTTATGGCATGAATGCATACCGTTAGAAAGAGGACAAACGAAAGATTTTTTCTAAAGAATTCGAAGACCATGATCGCTTTTAGTTTTTTTTACATTAAACTTTAAATTTATTTTTACTTCTCTCAAAAACTTTGCGAAAAAAATATAAAAAAAAATATATATCTACAAAAAAAGTAGATGTCGCTTGCATCTAATTTTGATTTTCATAGAATTCTACAACATTACACATTAAAATAAAATAATAATTTGGAGGCTATACCAATAACTTTTTTTAATTCATATTTTAATGCTGACTTTTAGAGTTTTTCAAATAAAGAATGAAATAATTAACATAAAAGAAATGGGCCCAATAATGCTTTATGGAGGCTGAAGAGATAGCAAAAGACCCCTCCTATCGGCCCTGTATGATGACAAAAGTTATGAAAAAAGTGTTATAAAGCTAATTGACATCATTTTCAAAAATTAATTAATAAAAAAGTTAAAGACAAAATAAACATATTATACAAAAAAATCTGTCTATGTTCTTTTAAAAGTTACATATAACTTAAAAGGCGGAGTGAAACTTATTCCACCTTTTATAATATAGTCATGGTATACGCAAAAATTAAAAAATGAACCTATCAATATATATTTTTCATAATATTTCTTATTCTTCAGTAGATTCTAAAGATAATACAAGTTATAGCATATCTAATTTACTTTTTAATTTATTAATCTTTCAATTAATAATTAATTAAAAAATTAATCCAATTTAAATTTTGATCTGAGTAGCTAGATAAAAAATAAACATTCATGAATTAGAATTATCGCATATATTAGTCGAAAAATATCGAATGTAAAAGAAAACAAATCTATACTTCAAATCTTAGACAATTTCAGGCTTACAACAGGAATTATTACCCCGATTTGTTGGAACAAAAGCGAGAATTTATGTTTTCGGACATGGTGAAATTTATAGCATAATATCAAAGTGTAATATTCAGATAGCATTTCGGCGATAAGAGTGGGACGCAGCTTGTAAATGATTAATAGAGCTTTCAGATTTGTTAAAGCCGAATGCGCTGACACTAGGATCGCAGGCCCGACATTAGAGGTTTAAAGTAAAATGGATACAGCAACACCAGGATAGGATTCGATATATTTGTTTAACAATGCGACTATTATTAATTTATTTCATATTCTCCAACTGACATTTATTAATTCCACAAGCATGTTAACTGAATATTTGAACGTTGTTCAATTAAAATTTATTTACCACACGAGCACAGTTGCGAAATTACTTTATCAAACACGTAATCAGCAACTGGTAAAATCTTAAATAGGTCTAATTTAATAATAAAAGAGTATCAATAACGTACCGTACTTCTGCTGCAAGTTCCCTGATTGCCAAATAGAAAATAACTTTTTTTTTTCTGATTGTAGATGAAAATGCGAATTATAGATATTCCGCCTAACCTAAGCAAAAAAAATTACTTTATTGTATTGGCGAATACGCAAAAACATTGTTCTGTACTAAGTTGGGTTAGAAAAGTCTAGGGCATAGAGTAAAACAGACACTACCAACTATTATAAATAATATTTATTATATGGAACAATAAGTGAATTAATTTCTATGTGAACCGATTTATATCTTCATTGACAATTTCCTTGATTTTGTAATCAAGGAAGTTGTCAATGTAGAAAAGTAGACAAAATTTAAAAAAAAATGAGACTAGAGATGAAAATCGGAAGTACATATCTTCCGCTAACCCTGAGAGAAAAAATCATGTTTTTTTTTAATTGGGAAATGGAATTAAGAATTTTCAATGTGGATAGATTTGTGGCTAGAGCACTAAGAGGTACTGAATGGACAGTTTTCACTTCCATCCTATTCTCCGGATTTGGTATCATCGGATTACCTCAGTTTGCAATCAAAATAACGGGCTCTTTTTGATATACACTGTTCACCACAGAATTTAGGTTTTGCCATAAAGATAAAAAAGAATGAGTTTTGGTGAGTTTGAAATTACCTATATATATAGCTAATTTCATGCCAAATCGACCACTTTTGAACCCATTTGATTTGGCTGAAATTTTTTTAGCCTTTTCTACTCAACTGGAAACATTTTTCAAAATTTTTTCAAATTTTTTTACCCAACCGAAAAAAAGTTACGAATTTTTCAAGAAAATGGTTCTTTTACCCATAAGTTTTTTAAAAATTTAGTAACCGGGAGTTCCTTTTTTTATTTTTGAATCAAATTTTCGAAAAAAAAAATACAAAATATTCAATATCAAATTTTATGACAATTTTTAATTTTCTGAGAAAAACCGTCAATTTCGCCTTTTTTCCTAAAAAAGCTTTAATAATTACGATTTATTCTGGGGATAATGCCACGTATCCCAGAATTGGCCGACTTATCTTTCTATTTTCATTAAAAAAAATCTTAAATCTTAATCTTAAAATCTTAACTTTGTTTCTATAATACAATAAATCCAAGTAAATAGTTTTATGATATTTTATACTTTATTTATAATCTAACCTAATGATTAATGATTAGGATTTCACGGTTAATGCGATTAACCATCATTATTTTTTATACCAATTTAACAAACGATTTTACTTAATTTTCTTTTGAATTAAAATAATTTATATAACATAGAAGTCTAGTAATCATTTCAGATTGCAATAATCATAACGCCTTTGCAGTACAAGTTTTTACCAAAATAATAACTGATTGTGTGAAAAATATTTCTGACAGTGTTAGCATAGTTTATTATTTTTCGGATGGGGCTCCTCAGCAACTCAAAAATTTTATAAACTTTGTCAATTTATACTACCATAAAAATTATTTTGGAATGCCTGCAGAATTTTTGACATTTTTGTCATTGTCCACGGCAAAGGTCTGTGCGATGGTATTGGTGGCACAATCAAAAGAGCAAGTCATCAGAGCAAGTCTTCAACTAGAGGTAGAAAAACAAATAACCGCACCTCACGAACTCTCAGCCTGAGCTCCTACACCGGATAACCTTCCGAATATAAGGGTTAAGCTTTCGCTAGAAGAGAGAGGGACTCGTATACGTACTCGTACATACTTACATATTCAAACATACATATACGTATAGGTAAAGAACTATATACATAGGAAAAGATGAATGAGAGGATTATCGGACGGATTATTAATTAAAACGTACACATTGGCATATGGAAAATGATGTATAAATATAAACATGAAGTAATCGCCAGATGAATTCGCCAGAAGAGGATTACAATAAAGCTAAAAAAAACAAAATCAATTACAGGAAATCACCAATTACACAATGTGATTCCAGATACAGATGGTTGTCTTTGCGTCCGGAATTTTTCGAATTCAGACGAGTAAAGAATTTTAAAATTATTTAAATGCTTTAAATTTGTTAAATTGGTATAAAAAATTGATTGTTAATCGTATTAACCATGACATCATTATTCATTAGGTTAGATTATAAATCAAGTACAAAATACTATTGAACCAGTTACATGGAGTTATTTTATTATAAAAACAAAGATTTTATAATAGAAAAGATAAACGATTGGAAACAAATAAAAAAATAAATAGAAAAGTCTGCTAATTCTAGGATGCTCCGCATTATCCAATATATTAGCAAGATAAATCGAAGTTTTTTTAGGAAAAATAAAAATAAATTAAAATGGTGAACTGAACTAAACTCAAAAAACTGAAAAATTTAATAAAACTTGATAACTGGATTTTTTCTCAAAACAAAATATATACATTTTTTTTTTTCAATTTAGTCAATTTTTGAAAAAGTTATGGGGTATTTAAAAAAGAGCCATTTTTTGAAAAATCCGTTATTTTTTTTTGGCTGGGTAAAAACACATTAGTGATGTCATCCGTCCATCGTGGACGTTTATGACCAAACGATATCCATTCCAGAATTGCTTTGGTTCATCTGTCGTCACATCGCCTCGCTATATAGTTTGCCCAATTCTATTTCAATCCCTTAACCCTTCCAATGATATCACATACTTTTGTTTGTTCTCTGATCCATGTGCAGGTCTTTCTGTCCCGTTTTGTAATTCCAAGTATACATTTTTCCATTCACCTCTGTGCTATCCGAAGTTTTTGAACTGATGTTTTGACTTTGTGATGTGAGTGTCCATGTTTCACTTCCCTATGTCAAAACAGGCAGCACGTACTGTATCACCCACCCGTACAGTATCACCCTCCACTGACATCCTTTTCCCATGATATATGTAGTGGTCCACAACCTCTAAATCACTTCCTAAAATAGAAATTCTTCTGTTGTCAGCGAATCTGTTGAACATAATCTGACTCTTTTTCAGGTTTATTTTCAAGCTAAATGATTCTCCCGCCCTTTGCAGCCCTTGTATGTGTTTTTTGATGATAGCACATCTTCATCTTGTAAAAGGAGAACGATATAATCTGCAAATCTAAGTTGGCTTCAGTATGCACCATTCATTTTTTATTCTATCCTGTTCCCAATCTAGATTACGGAGTAACTCTTCAAGACAGGCTGAGAAAAGAACAGGCGATATTGAGTCACCCTGCCGTACACCCCGTTCTACATTGCCTTTTACTTCAAGATCATCCATGTGAACTGTCGCTATAGCTTCATTATACATAGGCTTAATTTCACGTTCTTGAATTATTTAACTTCTAATAAACTCACCCTTCGATACACATTTAAATGGATGACTATCTTCTATATATAGAATATTCCCTACCATTTTTACTTTAACATCTTAACATCATAACATTTCCAAAATATTATGTTAAGAAAACCTCGTTTAATTAATAGTAATCTGTCCGAACTATATCCGCTAGAATAAATAAAAAAAATTTGTCGGTCAGTAATATATTAGGTTTTCAGTTTAATTTTCGGTTCCTACGTTTCACCAAATCCTACGTTTCATCAAATTCTACAAAATCTATTTGAATAATTCTTTTCTCTACCGTATAATATTTTAAAGTAGTATATTTCAGCTTTAAAACTAGGTACAATATATAAGCCTATAGTGAATATAATCTCAAAAATTAGCTGTAGAGGCGAAGTCTTTTGAAAATTAATATTTGAGACATTTTCACCTTTCAACTGAGAAAAAAATCCTGTTGAAATTTAAGACATGATTTATGCAGTTTTGGACGATAATTCTGTTTCGTACAGTCTTGTAAGAAATTATGCAGAACATTTGAGATAGCTAAAAAAAAGTAGATGTTGAAGATTGGGCGCACGACTAGACGAAAATCCTTGTAATACTGCTAGAGCTAGGACAGATATTCGGAGAGTCGTTGGGGCCACTAAGAACTCACAGCTGAAAATAAGAGTAGACTATTTGATGTTGTTGTACCATTACTCTCAAAGTTCAAGAATAAGGAGTTTCTGAATAAAATTGTGTTGTGAAAAGTACATCCTCTATTATAATCGAAAGAGGCGAAAATCGTGGGTTAATGTTGGGGACCCAGTATCAAAAAATCAAATATCTACGCTAAAAAGGCGTTGCTGTGTATAAGGTGAAATCAGCTGGACGTCAGCTGATTAACGCCCTAGAGGAAAAAAAATCTTATGCTGGCAAGGGAAGAGAGAGAAAGTCAGCACGACCACACATACCAAAAAGAACCCTGAGATCGATCATCGTGTTGAGCTGGCAGATTTAATTATATACGCGACATTCTTTAGAATTGACTCCTTCGGAATTCTATGTCTTTCGACCCCTGCAACATCATCGAGTTGATAGTTGATTAACATCTTTCGACAAAAAAAAACCCCAACGAATTTATTACATCAAAACTCAATTTTAGTGCGTTCGGAATTCAAATAAAACAACAACCAAATTAGATGCATTGAAACACTTCATTTTATGTCAAATAACATTCAATGGTATTATTGTTTCAAAATAATTTCGAACAAATGTTAATCCAATAATTGTTAATCTGTTAATCTAATTTTCGACCACTATTTCAAGAAATTGGGGTCTTATGTCCGCAATTGTCCGAGTTTATTATTAAATAAATCAATTAATGCGATGACTGTATAACATTTGGAACCGTCCGGTTAGAACCACATCAACCTCCAGATCAATACAATTATTGAACCTCCAGGTCAATACCATTCGAATTTGGAATTAGATAATCATTAGTTACAGTGTTTGCCTTGTTTTTGTTTTAATATCCAGCAGCGTAAAATGCGTTTGGCATTTGTCGATAATTCAGCGAATACATCGTTCAGTTGGGCGATTATGTGCACCATAAAATGTACGAAGTGCTCTATAAGTTTGGCGAATAGAACACTCATTTTGATAATAAATGTTGACAATTTGCAAGCGTTGCTCTGATATTAAACGTTCCATGATGATTTGCCAGATTATCCTGAATAATTTTGACACTAGAAACACGCAAGCTTACAGTTCGTTTGACAGCGACCCCCATCGAAAGTTCGGACACACTAAAAAAATAACCTGGTGCTCTATAAGTTTGGCGAATAGAACACTCATTTTGATAATAAATGTTGACAATTTGCAAGCGTTGCTCTGATATTAAATGTTCCATGATGATTTGCCAGATTATCCTGAATAATTTTGACACTAGAAACACGCAAGCTTACAGCTCATTTGACAGCGACCCCCATCGAAAGTTCGGACACACTAAAAAAATAACCAATTAGATTATTTCGAAGATTTTATTTGTATTATTATTTACATAAATAAATGGTAAATATGGTAAAAAAGGGTAAGAATTAAGTCGAAGACCTAATAATTCTAATGTAACCATCATAATTTAAATCATCGATTTATAGAGAAATCTGGACAATTAAAAATATAATTTATAGTCAGATAATTAAGGCTAACAGCTGATCATGCTAAACAAGTTGTGAAAAGTACAAGAAAAAAAATCAATACAAGCACTGACTGACCTCGCCCACAGGCTTACAAATTGAAATGCTAAAACAGTAAAATACACGTCATATGTGTAATACTACATAATAATTTACAACGGGGATTGGCGACCTTTTTCTGTACCATGCCAGTTGATTAACTCCGAGTCGACCCGACAAATCCGACAAAGAGAACATTCTGTCGAACGAGAATATTCCCATCGACAATTGACCGACTGCAATTTAAATTCCCCCCATGAGATGAAAATACGTATTTCGATCTATATTGGATGGTGACGGTGAGAAAACCACATGCAAGATCGTATAAGGACAGTTACATAGTCGAATCGGTCGTGGATGCAATCAAATCTGTGTTATTTGCACTTTTATTGTTTACATATACATACAGCTGAGTGTCCCGTTTGAAATTGGATGGTAAGAGAACCAGTGACCAATACTATGCAAAATTAATAAGGTTTCTATAATATTCGAAACAATTTATATTTCTTTCAGCATTATGTTGGAAGATACAGGATAAATTCCTAGTTGATACAATGTTTTAACTCTGTATATCAGTCATTAAATTAAACAAATATTTCAAACAACTTTTTGTCAACAAAGTTTCTTCATTTCTTTAATACCCTGTATTTCCTGTATTTGTTGGATCTTCGTCAACAAGGTTTAAAATCTCTTCTTCGATAAACACATTGTCCCTACATACCCTCCATAATGTTTTCATAAATACCCAGTCTCTTCTGCTTGACACAAAATTGACTGATACATGACATGACACATTTGTGACTCATAAAAATAATCATCAATTGGCGGCCGTGCTTTCGTGTAAGGAAACTAACAATCGTAAATTTAACCAACGTTTTTTTACATTATTTTGAACAAACAGTTTTCTTAAATCATGTATCCAAAATGCAACCATTTCCACGGAAAACAAGTCGGAACTTTTGGAAATCTTCAGTTTCAATTTCACAGTTACTTTTTTTGTTTTTTACCATTTCCGCGGAAAACAAGTCAAAACTTTTGGAAATCTTCAGTTTCACTTTCACACAGTTACTTTTTTTGTTTCATTCGCCTCTTAAGGTATTATTTGATAATAAAATATTCCATACGTTTTAGAATAAACTTGGTTTGTTCTATTACAAAAATAAATTGTAAACTTACACTTTATTGTCATTTAATGTAAAAATTGAATTCTCTAACAGTAATTTTTCACACCATAACATCTTTTAAACGTCACCTTATCACAACAAATGGTTAATTGTTTTATTAAATTAAGTCCACCATTTCAGTCCCTGCAAGCCCAGCACCGTTTTAACCAGTTTTCCCGAATACCTTGGAAAAGTTCTTGCAAATTTTTAGTCAGGTCGGCAGCTACAAAAATTCGATGTCCCAAATAATTTTCATGAATTATTCAGATTTATAAAATAGATTTTATCTGGCTGCTCGACAATCTATTGGCTTATGTTCGCTGAGGTACCGTCATGCAAATTCCACATTTTTATACGCAATTGAAGAAGCATATTTTCCAAAATATTTGGCAACTCATTTCTTAAGAAAATTATGTATTCCTGCCCATTTAAACAATGGAAAACAAGAACTTGTTGGGCAACACTTAGAGTAGGTCCCATAGAATCCTCTTCAACAAGTTGGAAAATTTGTTCTTCGACTTCAGGACCGATTTCTCGCTGCCGCCCACATTTTTTAAATTTTCGAACCACTGTATCCAAAAATCTTTGAGAAACCTTGGCAAATGTTTGCCGAACCGAAAGCGATTTTTCTTTTTCTGAATATCGTTGTCCGTAAATGAAAAATTAAAAAAAAATGTTTTAACAGTGTTTATTAGTTTATTTAGAGTTTATTTGTTACATATTAATCAATTAGTAATTGGCAAATACGCTGTTATACATATTTGCTTGAAATATTAGTTTTTATAATAGGTTTTCGATTGGTGAATATATTTTCAATTTTTTACCGTTGTAGTAAAAACTTTCTTCTTTAAAATGAACAAAGAACAAATTTGTGAGGAACAAATGTATTGAGAAAAATACTGATACACAGCAAAGGATAACAACAAACGTAGAGCGTCACAAAAATCATTACATCCAGACACTATCCCATCAACTCGCCCCTAAACCAAAGAGATGGGAGTCGATAGATACTGAATTGCTGCAATTCCAATCACAGCCCTCTTTTGAGCTTGTCGATCGAAATGTCCCCGAGCTGCAGGCTATGCAAGTAGTGCATAAATTTGGGTGAAAGAGTGTTTAGCACCCCTATAATAATACAGATGAGTGTAGGAGGTATTTTCCAAAGTTGGGAAATCTCGGTATTTAAATTGTAATATTTGTCCAATTCGTTTTTTCTCTTTTCTTGAACTCTACTGTTTCCTGGTATCCCCACGTTTCCTGGTATCCACACACTAATTAACAAGATCGTATACTTTTCAACGACTGTCCGAGGTTGTTCTGATCCTCCACACCTCTCTCATCCTTTCTCCGTGGATTCAATTTCTCTCCTCCGTCCACTTTGTTCCTGATCTCCTCGAAACTTCGCTCTCTGAAACATCCTTCCACATATGTATTTTGTTTCTGTACGTTCTTCTATCCTCAATCTCTGTCGAACCCATTTGTGCCTTTTCCAGATCAGCTCTGGCTTGTGTGATCCAGGGTACTGTTAACATGACTCCTTGTATGTATGTAAGAATTCTGTCGGTGGGATTCTACTGAGATGTCCATAGACTTTCAACTTTCTTTTTCTTATGTCCGCCGCTACGTTGGACATTCTCTCTGTGGTCTTTCGAGAATGTAGTCTGTATCCTCTGTAGTCTTCCCCTATCAGTTTTGGGCCGAGAATAGATATATATGGTCTCCGTTATTTTCCAAACAGACTTTTTTTACTTTAGAATCCTCTAAATCATTTCTTCATAGTCTAAAAACAATTTTGAAAATTTTGTTTAACCCTGCCTAAATGACGATACTTTTCCAATTAATTTAACATGGGATTTTTGCACATTTTAGATATTTTTTTCTTGCTTATAATATTAATTATCTTACTAAATATTATTGGTTCTGCTTCTGTTGCAATCCTTTTAGATGGACAAATTATTATATTGGAGTAAAAAATGTGTTTTATTAAGTTTTCCGAAAGTTAAATTTTATTTATATCGTTTTTCTCAATAATTATATAATATTTTCAAATTTAAACCGAATAAAGCAATTTTATACTGTGTTATCTATCAGTTTTATTTTTTAACTTTGTATGCCTATAGGTTCATAAAACAATGTTACATTCTCAAAGAGTACTTTAAAACTAAGGTATAACAGCTGTTTATCTTATGTACCTATTTTTATACTTTTATTGGGGTTAGTTTTTTACAATATTTTAAATAGTGGGGAATTTCGGAGATCTGTCTGATCGCTTAATAACTATCTCGACGGGTCTTTATTATATTTATAAATTACCCTCGCTTCTTAATCTTTTGCTTTTTTGGCCCTATATGTAAAATGGATATGGAGATGGAGATTTTTAAATTTGTAATCTCGGGAAATATATGTCCGATATCTATGAAATAGCTCGCAAAATTAAAATTTTGTTTCTTTAATAGGTACTCAGATTTGTCTGACCCCTTGAAAACCTGACCCTTTTTCAAGTTTATTTTCAAGCCAAATGGTTCGCCGGCCCTTTGCAGTTCTTGCATGTGTCTTTGCAGCTCCTCTGGGTCTTGTGAACCTCTGGGAGAACGATATCATCTGCAAATCTAAGATGGTATAAGCTTGCACCATTAATCTCTACACAATCCTGTTCCCAATCCAGTTTACGGAATACTTCCTCAAGGCCAGCCGAGAAAAAACTAGACGATATTGCGCCACCTTGCCGTACACCTCCTTCTAAATTAACTCCCACTTCAAGCTGGTCAAGGTGACTTGTGGCTGTAGCTTCATCATATATCAATCCTAGTAGGTTTACTTATGCTTGGTCTACCCTTTGGCTAAGCAGTACATCCATTATGGCCAAAGCCTGCCTATGGATAAAAGCCAAGCACAGTCGCATGGTTTACAACCTGGATGTGATCCATTGTACTGAATCCTCTTCTGAATCCTGCTTGTTCTCTTCGTTGTGCGTGTTTTTTAATATTTATTTAGATATTATCTTAGCAAAAACTTTGTACATTATTGATAGGAGGCTTATTGGACGGTAGTTTTTTAAATCTTCCTGTGCTCCTTTTTTATGTAAAAGGATCACTTCTGCATTTTTCTATAAGTCAGGTACTTTTTGTTCTTTGAGGCATTTTGAGTATAATTTTGCCAGTGTTTTATGTAACGTCCGGCCATCAGCTTTTAGCATTTCGACAGTTACACTGTCCTTTCCTGGAGCCTTGCCGTTTTTCATCGATTCTATAGTATTTGTTACTTCCTCCACTAGGATATCTGGCATTTGTTCTTCCGTGGGTATTGTTGTCTTTGATTGGTTCTGATTTTCATATAACTGGAAATAAAAGTTTCTGACAACCTCTAACATTTCCGTACGCGCCCTGCACACTGTGCCATCCTCACGCCTTAAGGCATATATTTGCGTTCTGTTGTTTCTCAGCTTCTGTTTAGCCTTGTTAATTCATTTGTTTTCTTCCAGAGTTTCTTGCACTAGCTGCATGTTGAATCGGCGGGTGTCCTCTCTGATACGTTTTCTTATAGTTTTGCAGAGCTCAGTGTACTCGACCCTGCCAAAACGACTATCCGCATTTCTCATTGCCCGTTGTTTCTTCATTAAATCAATGGTCTCACTGGAGATTCTTATCTGTTTGAGACATTTTTCTTCTGGTGCTATTGAAACAGCCGTTTGAAGCACATTGTTGGCGATTTCTTCATATTGAACTGATTTTCCACCTCCTTCGGATCTGTAACATAGCAAACCGGTTTGACAAAGTAGTCTCAAAATCGCTTCCTCCCTCCAGTAATTTCCCAGAATCCATTCTGCCCTTCTTTGACCTTACCTTTCTTTCGCGTTCTCTTCGTAACAGTAGAATTGCAAAATATTGGTTTATCGTTGGTCATGATGTAATCAATTTCACTTGTGAGTCCAGATGAACTTTTCCATGTCCATTTTCTGCTGATATTTTTCTTATAGAATAAATTCATAATATATAGTTCTTGTCCTACAGCAAAATCAACCAACCTGTTACTCCTATTGTCTCGCTCACCAGTTCTATATGGGCCACTTCATTTTCGCCACCATTTTCGTCAGTTCTTGTTATTCCAATTCTGGCATTAAAATCACTCATTAGGATTTTGTACCTACATTTCTTCTTGTATAAAATCTTGGCCACATTATCATAAAATTCCTCAATTTCCTCATCCCTATGGCTTATAGTTGGTGCATAAGCTTGGACGATTTGAAGCCTAAACTTTTTATTCAAATTTTACTACACTGTCCTTCAGCTTTCGATTGATGAGGAATCCAATTTCATCACATCGGCCATTTTCCATACCTCGCGTGTAGAGTACGTGTCCAGTTGATTCGAGTTTGATTCACTCTTCGCCCTTTCTTCGTGTTTCACAGAGCCCAATGTATGTTGTCAAGTTCGATTAACAATTCTTGCAATCGGGCCTCCGTTTTCATAGTCCGAATATTTAGCTATGCAATGTCAAAAGTCCAATGGCAGCCGCATCCAACCCGACGATTCTTAGTACCGTCTTAGTACCAATGTAAACAACGTCCCATTCAAAAAATTAAGCACCTAACCCTATATTACAGTAGTTACATCTCGATTCCAGAAAGAAGCGTATGTCAATTTTTTTTTTAGCCTGCATAATTGAACGATCTATTATCCATAGAATATAACCAGACTGATAAATGAAAGAAGCAATTAATGTTGTTTCCTAATCCTGAAAAAAATTGCTTCAGACCTTACAAATTGCTTGGAATATATTATTGCAGGTGACTATAAATTATTAGGATTAGTTCTGAATCCTAATGAAAATATAACTGCTCAATATTGTTCTTGCAGCTTGATAGAATAAACATGGTTTTGAAAAAGCTTCAAGGCGGATTAATCGAAAAGCTGTTAGAAGTAGATCCAGAAACATCCAACAAATTATTCACTAATTGAGCCTAGAAGTAAATCCGCATCCACAGCATTTTCCTGATACTGTGCCGCTGTATTAATCACCCTCATTTTACAAAAGGGAATAGAAAGTTTGTCAAATAAATGGGCGAAGATTGCCAATAAAGATGGAGATTATATTGTAGATTAAACCTGTATTAATCCTTAAATAGTTTCAATTTATTGCGCGTGTGTTGGCTCTTGGTGAAATATAATGGTAACAATGATACTAATTAAAACACTAAGTATTTGTTTCACAATATATTCGAGATATTCTCTGACATGTTTCGTTCTTGCTGCCATTCTCAAAGAGAGTTATGTATAAACTAAACTAAAACTTCTGTAAATGTTCTTCTTAAAGTTCTGTCTAATGGACGTATTTTTAAGACTTTCTTTTAGGAAAATTTGTCTGCTGAAATTAAAAAAGCTACATACAATAGTAAAAATCTAACAAATACTCAGCTAGGTTTCAAAAATATGATCTTAAAGAGACAGCCTTTGATAAAAAAAAACGACTTCCATTGGACAGAACTTGGAAACTTTAGTAGTTTAGTTTACAAATAACTTTCTTTGGAAATGGTCGCGCGGCTGAAACATGTTAGAGAATATCTTGAATATATTGTGAAACAAATACCAAACAAATACCAAATACCAATCATTATCATTAATCCTTAGATCAAAAAAATGTGCAGAATTAAAAAAAAGACGACATTCCTTATTGAAAAACGTATTGGAATTTTTATTGGTCAGCTATTGAAAACTAATTGATAAAAGTACTACTATACAATAAAGTTAATATAGAATTCATCAGATACTATAAATAAACCAAATTCAGTAACTATTTCCAGGAAAGACTAAGTAATAATAAATGGTTTTTGAAAAAAGCAATTCTTTTTATTTCAAACCGAACCCAACAATCCCGGCACTTCCGAGCGCCGGCTTATTTGTTTATATGATCGAGAACGGGCGGTGCATCTAGTTACCATAAAATTTGCATCCATCAAAGTCTTATCTGCATTTAAACAGAAAATCTATTTTTTAATTTAAAAGTGAGCTAACTCTACGCATAAAAACTCAATTTGCTTTACTTTGCGGTTCTTACCCGGTTTGAATTTTGATTAAGTCGTGTGCATTTCGGCAAACCATAAGAAAAAAATGCATCCCTCCCTATGATTAATGGTATTTGGTATATAAAAAAGTTAATCGTATTAAAATGCAAAATGGGATGGACGGATGCGAGAAAATGTATATAATGGCAAATTAATTAAAACGTCAAATTTGTCACTTGCAATCGTAGGGAGGCTTACCAATTTTGGATCCAATCGATCCGCATGCAGTTTGTTATAAATCTAAAGTGGCAACGAATAAAACATATCGAATTTTCGATTGATATAAAATTTGTCACCTAATTAAAAGATGTATATATTGTTAAAAGAATTATAAATTATGTCTAAATTTCTATTACATTATAAAATTGCATAGCAATTGCTTCCGAACACAGTTCCCCACTTTAGATTCGAAATTACAATAATAACATTTTAAATAAGGGAATAACCTTTATTTAATCCTTTAAGCTACATAACTAGTGATTTATTTAAACTTAGGAACTATAGGAAAGGTCACATATTGTCACCAAAATTTGTAAAAAAAATAATTTTCATAGTTTGCATTTCATCAATAATATTTTCCATAAAAAAAATCTAGGACATAGGCTTCTCTTCTTTTTTTCCTTCTCTGCTCCGATGGAAATATTTTAACATTTTTTTTTACTTTAGGTTCAAAATAATGTACTGGTCAAATGGTATGTTTATTTTCGTGATTAGTGTTCATATGTGTATATAATTCAAAAAAAAGAATTATTTATTAAAACTGATAAAAACCAATTAACTTATGTCGTAGTTTAAGAAAATTAGCGATTTTGTATTGATTATTACCAACTTGTCGTATTGGTTGTCCACATTTATAAGTTACGTGGGTTTCAGAAGGCTGTGTAGTTACTACCCATAGAGTACATCAATTTAATGACACAGTAAATGATATTGGAGGGAAATTCCGTGTTCAATGTCTAGATGTGCAACATGCATTCAATAAGGGTGAATTATTGAAGTCCACTTTCAATTCAAAAATTTGGTCATTTAGCAAAATAGCCAAATTTCTTCTTTAATTATTTTCTAAGCTTTCTAAGAGGTGCTCTCTAGATAATTTTCTAGACTTATTTACATTCTGTAAACTTCTAAATTTTTTGCTAAAAGTTTGTTTTTCGGAGATAAAATAGTTATCACAATGGAAATTATTGTGTTTCTTAATATAACATATTTTATGTTCCTTAAAGAAAAAATCTTCCCATTTGACCTATACTTTTGGACAATAATCGCACTCGATTAACTAAACTTCTGATTTAAAAAGTTTATTATTGACTTTTATTCTTTTTAATAAGAATAAACTGTTTTATCTTTTAGAATGTTTGTAGAATTAGCCAATACAAATTCTGTTTTCATTAAACATTTATAATAAAATATCTTTGGATAGGTGATTATTAATTGCTTTTATATTGTTTTTTTTTGATAATAAGTATGACATGATAATAAGCTAGCCTATTATCATTTTATATAAACAAAACAAATCAATTTGGATGATTGAAAACAAATAAAAAAATTTAATTGGTTTTGCTTAAAACATAAAAATATAACTAAGAGAATATAAAATATTTATAAAAATATATAATATATATGTCTAGCAGGTAAAAAAAAGCTATAGAATTCTAAAAGTAATTTTAATCATAAAAAATCAGTTATTACTACAGTTTAATTTATACCCAGCCAAGCGGGTGGGTAAGTCTTGTGTACTCGTTATTTTTGATCGATTACGTAACCATTATTTTACTCGATTACGTAACCATTATTTTATTACAATTCTTACTGGTACCAAATAAAACTGGACACCAAATAACCAATCTATGTAAAATTATTTATTATTTTAGAGTCAAAAATAACTATGTTCCAATTGCCTTAAAAAATAATTTAAAAATAAAAAGAACAACTTTCAATAAAACTAATAAGCAGTAGTTCCTCCTTGAGTATGTGCATGCCTGTAAGCGATTTGGCATGCTGTCGATAAAATGATAAATTTGGGCTTGTCGAACTCTCTCCCATTCTCCACAAGCAGCATCTTTTTCGTAGGGTAGGAGGAGTATTGTTTCGTTTCTTGAAGCGTGTTTTCAAAATGTCCCAAGCATGTTCAATGACAATCATGCCAGGATAATTTGTTGACCACCCTAACTTGGTTATTTCCTCCTCTTCAAGAAAATTTTGGTCTACTGTTGTTCGAAGAAGAAGGTGCGTTCTGATCCATGATAACAAATCCGTCGCCCACTACGCCTCAGAACAGACGCACAACAGTATTTAAAATTTCCTCGATGTACATAGCACCAGTGACTCTTCTCTCCAGTACCAATAGAGGTGTATCCTGATAATACCAGGTGTATCCCTGATAATACCATCCCAAAACATGACTCTCCCACCTTCAAATGGGATACGTAGTTGAGCTGTTTCTAGTTGGGCTTGTCAACCTAGAGCTCTCCAAACTAATATTCTTCGTGAATCAGAAACCAAGCCAATTCTGGTCTCATTGGAGAACATCTCCACAGAACATTTTACATTTTTTTGTTGAATGCTTAGTTTGGGAACACGTAAAGGTCTTTTGCGACGCAAATTTACTGCTTTCAGTCTGCGTGATATCGTTTGTGGTGAAACATTTATCGGAGGGTTTCTTCGAAGATATCAATGATAGAGATATGGAGATATCAATGATATATACCTGCCGATCTTGTGCAGCGATTGTACATCGTTTTCTACCACTTCTGGAGCGATCCTTTACGTCATTTGTCTCTTGGAATTTTTTACGACTTTTCGATACAACACTTTGGGAAACACCCACAATTGCCGCGTTATCACTTTGATTAAAGCCCTGTTGTAATAAAGCAATTACTATTGTTCTGTTAAAATGAGATATCATGTTTCTAGGCATTTTTAAACGGTTTGATTGAAAACTGGAAAAGAACTGAAATAAAGTGTAAATACCATTATCAACGGAATGGGTAAAAATCGAAAAATCTGTATTATCAGCAAAACAATGCTTTTGGTATTTTCATTTAAAAACGCTCAAAGGCGTAAATATGCTATTTGTAAATATTCCAAATTTTTCTCATTAAGGATGAATCGCGGCCGTATCTTGAAAACTATTTATCCCACAGCTTTGGAGAAAAAAAAAATTGTACTAAAAATGATCATGAGAAATTCACCAAAAATATTTTTAAGCTTCTAAAACGACCGCAAGAGGGCGTGACGAGCTAAACATTTTTAAAAATCATTTATTTTGTGTATTTTCAAGTGTTAACCGAGTAAGAAAAGTTCTCAGTTATAATTAGCAAACTGTCTCCTACAACTTTGTTTTATGACATTTTGTCGTAACTTCATGAATAAAGAAGTGGGGGGCAGTTTTACCTTAAAACTACCGTTAAAAGTCGTCTAATGTCCGTTTGCTTAAACCGATTTTCCTCAATTTGGATTCATTTAAAAGGCAATTGCTGGGACAATCAGATAATCTGGGAGATAAATTATTTAATTTATAAAAGAAACCGCGAGGTGGCGTTACATTCAACAATAGTTTTTTTGAAGTTTTGTTCAGTTTTTTCAAATGGAATTGTACAGCTTCTACTACATGGCAAGAAAGGTAATTTAAAGAGGAATCGTCCAGTGAAAACCCGAAATCGATATCTCTGACATGTCAAGAGATATTTCGATTTTTCTGAAAAAAATCAGTTAGTTTTAATTTTTACCGTAATATTAAGTTAAAAATTGGTATTAATATTTAGGTCGAAATCGCAACCGCAACAATTTTATTTAAAAAATAAAATTTTCTATTCAGTATCAATCATCATAAATGTTCTAATCCGGACCTTGATAATATTTTCTAATTTAATTACATAAGCGGAAAAAATGCCTTTCCCCAATTGTTGCATTTTCTCTTTTGTGATGCTTAAATACTACTTGACAGAATATTGAAATCAGTCATTAATAAATATACCTACTCTTTCTTTTAAACTAAATGAATGGATGAATAAAATTATGCGTTTTCGAGTTTCCAAATAAATGCATGCAACCCTTAGGTACATTACACAAAGAGTGTAAGAAGGGAACCATGGAAACAAACAAAAACAGTCAAATTAACTTGTCAGTTTTGAAATGCATTACATTTTCAACATTGCATTTATTGATTATTAATAATTATTATAATAATATCTAACAATGCCTTTTACGAATAACGAGGCCAATGACATGTTGGCGGTGTATTTCCAATGTTTTGAAAATGCATGTATTGCAGAGCGGCAATATGCAAGTCAATATCCCGAAAGAAGGCATTATTTAAAGAAGGTGTTTACACGTCTAGCAAGACGCTTATGAGAAACAGGAATTGTGCATTCAGATCCAGTCCGCACCAGGTTACGTTCGATTCGTAATGGAGATAATGTCGTAAATGTTCTGGCTTATGTTAAAACCAACCCCCATTTAAGTATCAGACAAATATCTGAAGAATTAGGTGTTAGCAAGACATCCGTTCATCGAATCTTAAGAGATAACAAGCTGCACCCCTATCATGTTGTCTTACACCAAGCCCTTTTGGATAACGATTTCGACAGAGGGTTAGACTATTGTCACTGGTTAAAAAATATGTGTAGTGGAAATAAACAATTCTTAAAACGCATACTATGGACTGATGAAGCTACTTTTAGCAGTGATGGAGGCGTTAACTTACATAATATGCACTACTGGTAGTTGCTAATCCACACTGGATGTTAGAAATCAACCTCCAAAATAGATGGAGTGTGAACGTATGGTGTGGTGTTTTGGGAGGCAAAATTATTGGTCCCTTTATTTTTAATGGACATTTGAATAGTGAAACATATTTAAATTTTTTACAAAATGGACTGCCAGAACTAATGGAAGATGTTTCGTTGGAAACAAGAAGACAAATGTGGTACCAGCATGATGGATGCCCTGCCCGCTTCTTGTAGGTGGTTCGAAACTTCTTGGATGCTTCGTTTCCAAATCGTTGGATACGACGGGGTAGTTTATTTTCGTGGCCGGCGCGCTCACCGGATTTGACAGTCCTCGCTTTTTACTTGTGGGGAAGACTAAAAGACCTTGTTTTTCAAACTCGTCCTACCACACGAGAAAACATGATTGAAAGAATTCAAAATTCAATAACCAGCATTTCAAGAGCGGAAATTGAAGCTGCCGTTTTTAGTACTCGTCGAAAAATAAATCTTTGCATTTCTAAAGATGGAAGGCATTTTGAACATTTAGAAAGGCGTTGAAGTTCAGATTCTGTTAATTATTAGACTGTTGTGCTGTTAATTTTATTTAACTGTTGTTCGTATTATTATCTTCATTGTTGGCCCGTTGGCCTTTAAACACGCTCCAAATTAATATGACACGAAGAATTTGGACCAGTCCTAAGCCTGGGTAAAATGTGAAGGAAGGCAAACATTAGATTAATATTTTTTTAACTTAATGCAGATAGTAGTGAAATAATAACTGATTTTTTCAGAAAAATCGAAATATCTCTTGACATGTCAGAGATATCGATTTCGGGTTTTCACTGGATAATTCCTCTTTAAATTACCTTTCTAGCCATGTAATAAATGCTGTACCATTCCATTTGAAAAAACTCAACAAAACTTCAAAAACTATTGTTGAATGTAACTCCATCTCGCGGTTTCATTTATAAACTAAATAACTTATCTCCCAGATTATCTGATTGTCCCAGCAATTGCCTTTTAAATGAATCCAAATTGAGGAAAATCGGTTTAGGCAAACGGACATTAGACGACTTTTTATCTAAATAGGTAAAACTCCCCCCACTTCTTTATTCGCGAAGTTACGACAAAATGTCATAAAACAAAGTTATAGGAGACAATTTGCTAATTATAATTGAGAATTTTTCTTACTCGGTTAACACTTGAAAATACACAAAAAAAAACATATTAAAAATATTTTTGGTGAATTTCTTATGATCATTTTTAGTACAATTTTTTTTCCCCAAAGCTGTGGGATAAATAGTTTTCAAGATACGGCCGCGATCCATCCTTAATGGAACACCTGGTATATATATATATATATATATATATATATATATATATATATATATATATATATATATATATATATATATATATATGTAATGTTAGATTTTCCAGTGAAACCAGTGAGACAGCAGTAGTTTTGTGGAACACACAACAACCTGCGTCTCCGCCTAAGTGAACACTTTTGATAGTTGCTTGACCGGGAAGGAGCCCCACCTATCCCTTCAATTGGATGACATATGTTTCGTCTCTCGAGGTTTAGACTTCCCGGTCAAGCAACCAAGAAAAGTCTTCACTTAGGCGGAGACGCAGGTTGTTGTGTGTTCCACATGAGATTGTGGAACACACAACAACCTTTCCGGTCAAGCAACCAACAAAAGTCTTCACTTAGGCGGAGACGCAGGTTGTTGTGTGTTCCACATGAGATTGTGGAACCCAACGGTTGGGTGTCTGATGACACTCAGCTACTGCTGTCTCACTGGACGTAGTCCAAGAAAATCTAACACTACATATATACGCCATCCGACGGGAGGTCGGCGAAAAACATGGGTTGTTGGCTGTGGATAGGGTCTCCCTATTCTTGATAGTATGGTATATGTCGGCGCCCTGAAGAGTCTAAACCTCGAGAGACGAAACATATGTCATCCAGTTGAAGGGATAGGTGGGGCTGCTGCCCGGTCAAGCAACCAACAAAAAAAAAAAAATATATATATATATATATATATATATATATATATATATATATATATATATATATATATATATAATAATAATAATAATTTATTAACATATACAACTGTATATTATATTACAACATAAATGTATTTGTTATTGTTGGTGGATTCATGCCGCTGTGGGTTGTATCCTTCTTCATCTGCAACAGTTTGAAGTTTTCTAGGTCTCTCTCTGGGCAGATGGTATCGAAGGCGTCATAGTTTTTTTTTTTCGATGTCGCTCAGATCTTGTGTTCTAGTAGTAAGTATTTAAGCTTCTTTTTAAATTTTTTTAGGTTTAATTTTATTAAACCTAAAAAGGTCCTGACTGCTACGAGCATTCGCCGTATGATGGCGTGAGTTGTGTGCGATCACGACCCGTCATTAAAATGGCCAGTTGATCTGGTCTGGCCCCGATCGTCTCTTCGAACTGCTTTCCTTGCGTTCGTCTAGAGTTCGGCTGATGACAGCTGAAAGGCTAGAAACCGGTCCCGTGAGACACGTGACGTCGCATGGTTGACAGTTCGGCGAAGGCGATCGGTGGCACCACGTGGAGAAAGGGTGAAAGATTTCTGTAATATATACATATATATATATATATATATATATATATATATATATATATATATATATATATCTATATATATATATATATATATATATATATATATATATATATATATATATATATATATATATATATATATATATATATATATATAGAATATAGAATATATATATATATATATATAAATACTTATAAACGTTGAGCACACATTGTTGGGCTTGCGATTTGAATGTTTTTCCCGACATAATCTGAAATCACACAATATGTTCAATCAAATATAGATACCTTTCAAAGTTCGCACTTCTAAATTCCGTTATTATTTTAAAGCGATTACATCTTTCAGTATGCTTTTGTAATTACCCAATATAAATTCTGTTTTTATTAAACATTTATAATAAAATGTCTTTGGTTACATTAGAATTATTGAAGGAAATAAAACTTTATGAATATTTACAAATACTTACCGATAACAAAATAATCAATAACAGTACTTCTTAAAAGAACTTATTTTATAATAAAACTGGACTAAAGAGCACAAAATTTCAGTAAAACACAATAACAAAACAACTCAAATGACAACCAATACAGGACCGTTAAACGCAATAGAAAAACTTGTTACCGGCGGTACAAACAAACACCTTTTAATTACTTGGTACTTTCTCTTTCTACCCCGCTGTAACTCTATCTCATACACGAAGACATACTTATTGATTTTTTATCTCCCTCTCCCTCATTCGGTAAAATAAAACATATTGAGACGATGTCTGCAATTGATACTAGCAATTGATGTCGTCAATTGAGACACAGGTAATCTTTCAGCGGCCAACTGTATATATATATATATATATATATATATATATATATATATATATATATATATATATATATATATATATATATATATATATATTCCAGTTAGATAGTTAGATTTTTTTATTCACATCATCACTTCAGATTATCAGTTTATTTCTTTACATAATCGATTACTAGCAATGTACTGATCATCAAAATTGCATCCATCAAACGTTATCTTGATTTAAACATATAATTAATGTTTTAGTTTAAAAGTGAGGTAGCCCCATCTACAAGAAATCATTTTACTTTGAGAGGCTTGCTCGATTTGAATTCTGATTACACCGTGTGTAGTTTCAGAAGCCATATAAAATGTATGTCCCTATGATTTATGATATTTGGAATGCGAAAAAGGTTAATTATTTTAAAATGCAAAATCCGATGAATGTCTGCAAAAAAAACGCACAGAATGGGGATTAAATTAAAAAGTGCTATATGCCACCTGCACTCATAGTGAGGCTTACCAGATATGGATCGAATCCCTACACAAATAGTTTGTTTTAATACCAAATTTGCATCAACTACCGCAACATATCGAAGTCGTGTGCAGTTTGGTGGATCGTAGAAAAAAAAATGCACCACTACCGATGATTTATGATATTTGGAATGCAGATATGGTTTATCATTTTAAAATGCTAAATAAGATGGATGGTTGCGGGAAAACGTACATATTGGTGAGTTAATTAAAAAGTCATATGAAAGGGTGGTTTAGGAATTATTATCTCTAACATTAGTAGTATTTAATCCATAAATGATAAATAAATGAAGTTTATATAGTAATTTTTTAATAACAAAGTTTCAAGTGTATTTTTAATTTTGTACAAGATTTATTAACGTCAATTTGTTGTGTTGTATCATAAAAGAATAAAACGTAAATGAGAACTGTAGTAAAGTATAAATGAAATAAAACTTATGCCCGTTAATAAAACAATAAATGAAAATTGCATGATAATAGTTTCGGCACGCAGTGCTTTCTTCAGATAAGAAAATACGCTGAATTGCCTTGGTCCACCTGTCGTCCCATCGGCTCGTCATATGACCTATCCAGCTCCATTTCAAATCCTTTACGTTTCCAATGATATCAAATATTTTTGTTTGTTCTCTGATCCATGTCCAGGGTTTTCTGTCCCGCCTTGAAATGCCACGCATAAATCTTTCCATTCCTCTTTATGCTATACCAAGTTTTGAACTGATTGCCATGTAAGTCTTCAGGTCAAGCGTCCAGGCTTGTGCATTAATCACGCAGTGATTAAAAGTTTTTCTTTTCAGGTAAATTGGTTTGAAGTGAATGTGGAAATTCAGAGTTTGTTTTGAAAAAACTATATGGACCCCACCAAATACCTGCCAACTACCTTTAACATGCCGTTTCACCTCCCGGCCGGTATCCCCCTCCTTTGAAACCTTGTCGATCGACAAAAGTATGGGTTGTTGACTGTGGATAGGATCACCCTATACTTGACAAGAGGGCATATGTCGGTGTCCTGAAGTGTCTGAACACCAAGACACGAAACCTGTGCCCTCCATTTAAAGAGATAGGCGGGGCTCGTCCCTAGTTAAGCAACTAACAAAATGATCGCATATAGGGTTTTCCATTAAGGACGCTCGAACTTTAAATGTAAATAAAACAAGTTGTGTATGAGGTATATATACTTTTTGGATTATGTTACGTATGGAATATATCGGCCAAATGTCTTCATTAGGCGGCGCGTATCCGAGAGGTCCAATTTTCGAGACTCGACTGACATTAATCGGGCTTGATATCATTGATGGTTTTGGTTATGTTGATTTTGAAAGCATGAATCGCCTGTGGCTTATTCGCATAGATCCGTGATTTAACGTAGCCCCGCAAGAAAAATTTTAATGGTGTTATATCCTACGATTTCTAAAACACACCGAAATGCGAGATACTGATGCCATCGAATTTGCCGTGCAGAAAATCCATTGTTACAATCACATGCCGTTGAGATCCATACCTTCCAATTCACGCCACAAAAAATTGGTTATCATAGACCTGTACTTCTCGCCGGCGACAGTTATGGAGGCGCCAGCTTCATTTTGGAAGAAGTATAGGCTAATGACTCCGACGGATGAAAATCAACACCAAACAGTGACTTTTTCTGGAAGCATTTGTAACTGGTGGGTCTCGTGCGGATTGTCATCTCCCCAAATTCAACAATTTTGCTTGTTGACATTCCGTCTGAAATCAGGGTCCACTTCTAACTCCAGGGTCCAATCAGCGAATGCTCGATGCTGCTTATGATTGTTTACCTTCAGCTCCTGGATCAATTGAATTTTATATGAGTGATGCAAAATTCGCAAAGTTGAAGTCTGCGAAAGGTCAAGTTCTTGGGCGGAACGAAAAATTGACTGCCTCGAATAATGCTTCACACTATTGTTGTTCACTGCAGAAATGTTTTCTGCAGACCTCATATTTTGACAACGTACCGGTGTTGTTTGATTATTTATTGAACCAGTTGATTCGAATCTGCCTACCAAACGACGAATAGTCGAAACAACAAGACAATTGCGTGCATCATAAAAATTACGTAGCGCACGGAACGTAACTCGAACTGAGCACTCATTTTCATAATAAAGTTACATGATTTGCATGTGTTGAGCAACACTGTACCTTTCCATGACGATTTGCCGAACATTATTTGCTATAACCTCCAAATTTGACAACTGTAGCTGCTTCACCAACATTGCCGCTATACACTGTCAAAGTTCGAGCGCCTATCATAGGTATATATATATATATATATATATATATATATATATATATATATATATATATATATATATATATATATACAAATATATGTATATGTATGTATATATATAATAATGCACATGGCATTCAAGCTTAACCATAATTCCGAGAGATTGAACGGTTATAAAAAAATCTGATTCAGAATTTTTACATTAAGTCTTATATCCGAATACATTTCTCTAAAGGTTATTAGCAGCAGGATTAAATTAAATGTCGCTTAGAAAGCCATGTACAGTAAATCTCTCAACTTAAGGAAGGCCGCCCAAAATAAAACGTATGTGGTTAAAATTTCTTATGTATTTAAGTCGCAAAGATATATTTTTCATATTTTTAATAAGAATTTAAAAAAATACAAATTGCTTGGATTTCGTTATTATTGCTGTCAATACTATTAACAATAAATATTCTATAATTTTCTGGAACTAATATTTAATACAATACCAGTGAACTAAATAATTTAATTCAATAATAATTTGTAAGATTTTCTAGCAGATAAATTTCTTCAAACATCTGAACATTTATATTTGCAGAAGTCACGATTTTAGTTGAGGGTCCTACACAATGTAATAATTGCTAATTTGCTATGCCTTAAATAAATATTTAATTAGTCAAATGCTAGTTAACTGTTTATAGTTGGTTTTTAAAAAATATTCTTGTGAAATGGTGGCTGACAACGGGTAACGGGTAACGGTAACGGTAACGGGTTAACTAACGGGTAACGGTAAAGCAAATACAGTTATTATATTTGCAGCATCATAGCATTATTAACTAAGAATCAGTGGAATGGCGCAGATCCTTCATTCGACGTTAAGGCATTAGTATTATATTAAGTGAACTATGTAAGAATGGAAAAGCAAAGTATGGATAAGTTTCATATTAACCATCTCATGCTTTATTAGGTTGGAAAGCATAACAGTTCTATTATTGCCATTAATGCTATTTATTTTGGTGCCTTGGATGGCAGAACATGTCAGCGTTGATTTAAAAAAATTACGAATGGTGATATTAATCTTTTGTGGAAGACCTGTATAGTTTCATTACGATTTGTTATTAACTGAAACTTGAGTTGATCCAAAACAAACCATTCAAGAATTAGTCATAAAACTAAATACATCATGATCCACAATAAGACGGTGTTTAAAACATCTTAATAAAGTCCAAAGAGAAGAGATATGGCTGTCATCTTAAGTTTTAGTTGAAAACAAAATTCGAATTGAAATTATCTGCAGTGCACTTGTATTCAGGTTAAGCAGAGATCTTCTTCATCCATAAATTGTTACAGGATAGGAAAACTGGCTTATGTACAGTAATCTATATAATGAAAACAGTAAATAATACCGGGACAACCACCTTCGGTTACTGCCAGTATGGCAGAATTTTACAGCAATTATTCACTCTTAAATTCGGAATCCTAATAAAATCATATGTACTGATCTTGTAGTGACAGAATCACCCAAGGAACTATCAAAACGTTAGGATGGAAAGTACTTCCTACCTTACCTTATTCTCCTCATGCTGCAGGTCAGATCACAATCTTTTCAGATCTATGGAACATTTTCTTCGTTGAAACAAATTTCCTACTGCAACAGCTATCAAAGCTACACACGAAGAATATTTTACTTCAATATCACGATTAGTCGACGAAAAGGTAATAGAAAGTTTTTGATATAGATGAGAGAAGATTGTCAAAAACAATGGACTCTAAAAGATTTACCACTAAACACCAAATCGCTTTTTGAAAGTTCTCGAGGCACCCATGAACTCGAAAACAATGATAGTTTACCATTTCCGGGTGTTTTAGACAGTAGAAACAATAAAAATAGATTAGATTTTGATATTTTTAGAAAAAAACACCACCACTTCGAGATACATTCCTAACGATTCGAATCATCTTCGAAATGTGTAAATCGCCATGAAAAGTCGGGGATTTATGAAATTAGTTGTCAAGATTGTGATCGATTTAAAGAACACGTTGCCCACATTAGATATGAAAAAAAGAAAAATCTTGTGTTGCTTAACATGTAATCGAACATGATCACAAGATAGAATATTAGCATATCGAAGACTGGTAAAAAGTGTAAATAACAATAGAACTTTGGATACATATGAAAGCATTTAAATAGAAAAATGTAAGAAAATAAAGAACCGAGATAAAGGACATATTCCGTTCAGTCAACTTTTTCAATTATTCATATAAGGCTCAGTAAACTTCACGGTTCATGATTTTTACACGCTACATTAGGTAGGATTATCATATAAATAGAACATAGTTTAGTTTTAGAATTAGATTAAATCATCTCCTGATGATGCTAACACGGTTAGAGAAACGTGTGTCGAGAAGTTTCAAAAAAAGATTTGGTGTTTTTAGTGGTAAATGTCTTATTAAATGTTTCACACCGAAGGTTCCTATAGAAGAATTGAAAATCAATGGAGATAATATTGTAGATTGAAACTGTAAACTCTTAAATAAAATGTCAATATCTAAAAACGACTTATGGATACCTCTAATTAATTATATGTCATTTAAAAAATACACCCGAAAAAACTTCATTAATAATTAAAGAAGAATGAAAACTTAACAAAGTTTCACTGACAAAAAGGCGTAATTAAGCTTGCAAACAAACATTCTCTTTCATCTACAAAATGTCATTAATTCATTTCTTTCCTATCGCGTCCCATCAAGAGTTCTCGCGTTAGCAGACTATAACAAATCCGACAGGGGCGAGCAATAGGAGTGCATCCTGCCGCTGCAAAAAAATCCCCAAGAGAAATTTCAACTTGCATAATCTGCAGGCTCCAGTTCTTTCCAGCGTAGCGTCTGCATAAAATGTATACAAATGCGTCGGCGGACTTATCTTTTTCCATGCCATTTTCTTTTCGTAATGATATTTGAGTGTCTTTGGGGAATTTTTATAAAATACATCTGCAGCGAGAGAAAAAAAAAGTAGTACGACAACATTGTTATCAGGCTTCATTTTAAGAGACGTTGTTAAATTAGAAACGGAAGCTGTACTGTACTAACGTTATAGATTTTCATATAATATTATGATTAAAATGTAAGGTGATTCAAAAATTCACGAGCTTTAAGTATCGACAGAGCAATTTATTTTTTAAGTTGGTATGGCTGTTCTTGATGAATGATGATTTTTCAAAATGGACCTGCATTATATTATTTCTAAAAATGGAACTTTCTTGGGTCGATTTATTAAAAATTGTAGGAGAAAAGAATTACGGTAATGAAACTATGTCAAAAATATTTTTGTTCAAATAGTACAAAGACTTTAGCGTCCTACGACTTAGATTTTCCACTTAAGCTAAGTATTACAGCCCATTCAAAAAAACCCTTTCAGATTTATAGCAAGTCAATATATATTTTCTGCATCACGATAGTGTACTATCGCCAACTGAAATAATATAGGTCAACACATTTACACTTTATTGAGGTTACATTGATGAAAATTGGTTTATATGAAGTAGTTTGTAGTCTTCCGAAAGAAAGTTTATATGAGTAGTTTGTAGAAATCCGAAAATGATAAACTAATTACTGTAACAACTACTATTTTACAATCTAATATTTATTTAATATAAATAAGTTAAACCTAGTTAAATCTATGCAAATACATTACTAAGGATTATGTGAATAAAAATATATTACATGAGATCTCATACAGGGATAAAAACTTTCACTTTTTCCTCTTGTGTTCTGTTACATCATCTCTTTTTAAAAACCAGCAGTAGTCGCCCAACATAGATGGGTTCTGGAATCTTATTTCTATCGTCATGATGTCCTGGTGAAACTTCTTTCCTTATTCGTCGCTTACTGCACCCACATTTTCCGGAAAAAAAATCGAAATGGAAGTATCAAAAAATGCATTTTAAAGACATACGACTCCCAAGTATTTCATAGACTTTCAGGAGTTCATCTATGAGGTTTTTATAGTTTTCATCTTTCTTGTTGCCCAGAAATTCTTTCATAACACGCCACTAGAAGATACTATCCTACACTAACACTTCGAAGCTGCCAGTTCCTTTTCATTTAGTTTTTCTTGAAAACGGAAGTCGAATAGAAGCTTCTTTATTTGAAGTCCAATAAATATGCCTCCTTTTAGTTTTGCATTATTCGCTGGATTTTTGCCAAATCGACGACTAGAACTTGCCATTTTATATAAAATCGACTTAAACTCTTGACTGTAATGCAAACAAGACAGACACAAACTAAACTATAGAAAGCAATAAAACTACCCTTATAGATTCGTAGAATACTGTGGACATCCCCATTTACGATCTTGTGGTAATATCTACATTGTACAGTACAAAGTTAGGTACAAATAATTTCAATGGTCGTATAATATAATGAGGAAGCAGGTGTTTCAAAATCAAACAAATACCATTTCCCAAGAAACCATAATTATCAAACACTATATGCTTTTCATTTAATTTTCTTGAAAATGGAAGTCACCTAGAAGCTTCCTCATTTGAGGCCCAATAAATATGCCTTCTTTTAGCTTTGCATTACTTAATTGATGAAATATTTCTTTTAGGTACTTGAAACAATTACCATCTTTGTCCATGGCTTTGACAAAGTTCTTCATTAGTCCAAGCTACCTATTTAGGGTTAGCAAGAGGGACATATTTTTTGTTTAAAGTACCAGGTTCAAAAGAAGTCCTAGGAGGCCATTTTTTTCTTAGTATAAGGTTCTTTTGTTACTCTACTGTCCCATAGACACAAAAATGCCGTCCGCATATATATCCAAACTTATCCGCTAGATTTTTACAAAATCGACGACTAGTACTTACCATTTTATATAAAATCGACTTAAACACTTGACTGTACTTCAAATGAGACAGAAACAAACTAAACTCTAGAAAGCAATATAACTATCCTTAAAGGTTCGTAGAATACCGTGGAAATACCCCTTCTACGATCTTGTGGTAATTTCTACATTGTACAATCGAAAGTCATGTTAAATAATTTCAATGATCCCATAATATAAAGGAGAAGCAATTTCTTCCTCGTTTGAAGAAACTACTTCGTAGGCGCCATTTTGAGTCTATAAAAATAATTCAACCAAGTTTGCTGATTACTTTGGACGAGACAAAATAAACAAACCAAATTTATGTTAAAAAGTATGGAATAAATGGCTTTAAAAATATTACACTTTATTTTCATAGATTACCTTAAGAGGACAATAAAACAAAAAACTAAATTTACTTAATTGGCGATGTTGCTAAGTGTAAATGCCGCGGAAAATATAATAATGTTTTCCGCGGAAATAATTGCATTTTAGATACATGTTTGATGGACACTTTTTGTTCAAAATAAAGTAAAGAACCAGTTGTAAAATTTACGAAAGATACTTCCCATGCACCCACATATTCATAATGATGTTATATTATTGTCAAATCTGTATATATTTCTGTAATATTTCGTATGTTACAAGTTTTGGAATATTATTCAATTATTGAAGATTATGTCACTGAGCAAATCAGGATTTTCTTTGGTGACCACTGTCTTCAGTGCTTCCGTGTCCTATTGCATGTTTACAAAAATTAAAATAAAACTTTTAAATCATTTAGTTGCAATATTAGAGATCGATCACATATTAATTCATAATAAGATTAACAATTTTATGACAATAAATCAACTTTACAGAACTACTTTATGAAAGTAATCATTTGAATTTTATCCTTTTTCGAATAATGTACTACAACAGAATAATTTAATTCATTTTGAAAGAAACAAAAACACTTGAAATTTCATGTTCAGTAATGTCAATTTATACCCCTCATTTTTCTGTTCTTTTGTTAGTCAGAGGTTACAATGTTGTGAAAGGTTACAATAATTTGAAAACCATCATATTAATTCCCCGAGTTCTACCAATATTATTATTAATTTAAAATTGCTTCTGTTTTTGTCGACTGGTGTATTCTTGAAATGATTAAATATTTCTTCACTGCTTCAAAAATATACTTAGAAAAAGAAGCGATATAATGTTTCTACATTTAGTATCAACAGTATCTCTCTATAAGTTCTGAAACTGGTCTTAGATTGATATTTTGGTAGCGGAAGAAATAACCAACAAAAGGAGCCAGGTAGAATAAAAAATATTTATTTGAAATATACGAGGGTAGCCGTCGAAAATTTCACGGTGGCAGTTGATGGTGCGGAGTCCCACACAGCATCCATGTGTAGGCGTATTGCCGTAACACCGACTGACATAAATGACTATTAGACAACAACTAAGCATCTAATATGGCTGAAATTTTCAAGTTTATTTTTCAACGCATGCACAGTTATATTACCGGAATATTTTTAAAGAGTAACGCCATCTTGAAGTTGATGCTTAAAGTTAGCCATTAGATTTACAAAATTGCAAAATAAAAATTTGTTTGTGTTAAAAAAAATAAAACATTAAAATTAAATAAAATAGTTATAATTAAATTAAAAAAAATTAATATAAAAAATAAATTTTATTTTCAATATAATAAATTATGTTTTTAAATAATTTGGGTTTTGAAAAAAAACATTCTTTTGTCATAAATGGGAAAGATCATATATAAGTTTTATAACAAAATTATTTTCATTTTTTTTCTTATAATTAAAAAGTTATATCAAATTAAAAATACATTTTTAAACCTAGTACCTAAAGTTAAACCTAGCGCGTGTGACATCACAATGTATATTTCCCTTAATATTACAGCCATGAGTGTACATTACATACGAGTATGTTAGTTTTAATCAACTTATTTTTGTTATTATCATGAACTTATTGTTATTATATGAAAATGTCAAATATACTTAGTTATCGTGCCTGCGATGTGACCCAAGATGTTAAACGTCAAAATCAATGTCTCCAAGCAGCATGACGCATTGATATTAAAACAACATTAAATTTTTACAACCACCTGTCATCAAACATATACAAAAGATTATTATTTATAACATTATATCAATTTTTTATGTTTGATTATTTATTACCTACTGAATTTAGTAATGAACTTAGTTTTATTTATTTATTAATGAACTTAGTTTTTCACCAATAATTAGGGTAACTGTATAAGCTTCAATCAAAACTTTATTCAGAAATATTTTGTTTCTTATTTACAATTATATTATTATTAAAAAAATATTATGTTGTTATATTTAAATTTGATTGAAATTCAAATTGATGCTTTAGCACCTCGACCTTCAGCTGAATTGAACCATATGTCATTTCTGAGAAAATCTGTGACCATAAAAATATCCATACCAGGTATATTATTAGAATTGTTTTTTTTTTATATATTACTGAATTCTCACATATTACTGAATTAAATTAGTAACCAACAATATTTTTTGCACTAAACTTCAATAATTTTGACAGAATATACACAGGTAAAAGCGTTTGACAGTACTTACGTGAAAATACTTTAACACAATGACGTCACAAACATGGCAGCCAATCGTGGCGCTTTTGTAGCCATGTAATTTTATTTTAAATTGTATAAATTTTAATTCATTTATAATTAATTGCAAACGATTTTTTAAAAGTTTTTCGCACCAATTATTTATATTATTTAGGTAAATAAAGTAAAAAAATTAAATATAATATTACTATATTGAAATAAAGTAAAAAAATCGATAATTTTTTTTATTCAAGAACCCAATTGCAGTGTATTTAGATTGTTTCAAAAAATCTAACTATAATATACTGCTATCATTTTCTCAGATCATCAAAGCCATATATAAAAGAGTTTAAAATGGAATTCGCATCTGCCACTGCATCGTTCGAACATTTACAAGAAGATAAAAAGCTCGTACCTTACACCTGCTACCCCCATTACAAAATACGCCCCGCTTCAATAAAAGTTCCAAAAACTATAAAACTATTCGATGTTGGCCTTAACGTATCATTGACATGGCGTATAGCTACCATACCTACATAAACAGACAAATGTATCTGAGATGTTTAAGTTCAAAGCTCCCAGCCAACCGTAACAATAACCTGGGTAAATTTATACTTGACGTGATGTAAATCCAGTGGCGTAGTCAAAACTTGATCAGTTCATAATTTTAAATTAAAAAAACTCTTTACAAATTGGAATATATAATTCGTTAATTTATGAATAAAGGGAAAAGTGTACAGTAAACGATTCAAAAAGTTTCAAGATGGATGATTCAAGAAGTTTCAAGTCATGTCAATCCAACATGGAGTTTGTAAATAAACAAAACAAAGTTCATATTTTGTCTACTAGGAATATATTTGCAGTAAAGTGATATTCCTACAATAGGTTCAATTACATGTTAGTATAGTGGTAAGTAAGATGACATTTGTGACTGTGACTGTATCTTTCCTTCTCATCTGGCAAAAGTTTCATGTCATTTCGATTATTAAATTAGAAATTATAATAAGAATCGTCGTTGGATTATCGGCGTTTTCGACATTTCCTTTAACCTAGCCAAAAAGGAAAAAATCTAAATGTTATCGGATTATGTCACCACTTGTATGGTACGTAGCAAAGTTTTGTTGAAAATGTAGTTCAGGTACATCTATAACTTCCATCCCAATCCGCAAAAGTCTTATTAAAAAAGAAAAATTAACTTTCATCGTCATAATTAAAAAAGTCTGCCAACCCGCATTAGACCAGCGTGGCAGATTACGGTCCATACCTTCAACATGGTATTTCAGTATGTTGAAATATGACAGTACAACCCCAAACACGGCCCTCATTCCCCGGAGGCCAAGGGGCAACTACCTACGGCAGCGGGAAGACCTGCCCCAAGGCAGAGGGTGCTAAGAATCACCGGGTTAGATCAGGCTGCCATTGGACTTTTGACATTGCAACGTTAAATATACGGACTATGAAAACAGAGGCCCGATTGCAAGAACTGTTAATCGAACTTGACAACATACATTGGGATATTATTGGGCTCTGTGAAACACGAAGGAAGGGTGAAGAGTTAATCAAACTGGAACCAACTGGACACGTACTCTACACTCGAGGTACGGAAAATGGCCGATGTGGCGGAATTGGATTCCTCATCAATCGAAAGCTGAAGGACAGTGTGGTAAAATTTGAAAGTACATCCGACCGATTAGCCCAATGCGTCATTCAGCTGAATAAAAAGTTTAGGCTTCAAATCGTCCAAGCTTATGCACCAACTATAAGCCATAAAGATGAGGAAATTGAGGAATTTTATGATGATGTGGCCCAGCTTTTATACAAGGAGAAATGTAGGTACAAAATCCTGATGGGTGATTTTAATGCCAGAATTGGAACAACAAGAACAGACGAAAATGCAACTGGCCCATATGGAACTGGTGAGCGAGACAATAGAGGTGACAGATTAGTTGATTTTGCTGAAGGACAAGAACTATATATTATGAATTCATTCTATAAGAAAAATATCAGCAGAAAATGGACATGGAAAAGTCCATCTGGGCTCACAAGCGAAATTGACTACATCATGACCAACGATAAAACAATATTTACCAATTGTACTGTCCTTAACAATTTTAATGTTGGAAGTGACCACCGAATTGTACGAGCAAGGGTTCGGATTGACTGTCGAAAAGAGCGCGAAAGAATGGTAAGATCAAAGAAGGGCAAGGTGGATTCTGGAAAACTGCTGGAGAGAGGAAGCGATTTTGAGCTTGCTTTGTCAAACCGGTTTGCTGCGTTACAAGATCCAGAGGAGGTGGAAATATCAGTTCAATATGAAGAAATCGCCAACAATGTACTTCAAACGGCTGCTTCAATAGCACCAGAGGAAAAATGTCTCAAACAAACAAAAATCTCCAGTGAGACCATTGATTTAATGAAGAAACGGCGAGTAATGAGAAATGCAGGTAGTCCTTTTGGCAGGGTCGAGTACACTGAGCTCTGCAAAACTATAAGAAAACGTATCAGAGAGGACACGCGCCGATTCAATATGCAGCTAGTGCAAAAAACCCTGGAAGAAAACAAAGGAATTAACAAAGCTAAACAGAAGCTGAGAAACAAAAGAACGCAAATATATGCTTTAAAGCGTGAGGATGGCACAGTGTGCAGGATGCGTACCCAAATGTTAGAGATTGTCAGAAGGTTTTATTCCCAGTTATATGAAGATCAGAGCCAGTCAGGGACAGCAATACCCACGGAAGAACAATATATAATACCAGATATCCTAGTGGAGGAAGTAACAAATGCTATAGAATTGATGAAGAACGGCAAGGCTCCAGGAAAGGATAGTGTAACTGTCGAAATGCTAAAAGCTGGTGGTCGGACGTTACATAAAACACTGGCAAAATTATACTCAAAATGCCTCAAAGAACAAAAAGTACCTGACTTATGGAAAAATGCAGAAGTGATCCTTTTACATAAAAAAGGAGCACAGGAAGATTTAAAGAACTACCGTCCAATAAGCCTTCTATCAGTGATGTACAAAGTTTTCACTAAGATAATTTCTAAAAGAATATTAAAAAAACTGAATGACGCACAACCAAGAGAACAAGCAGGATTCAGAAGTGGATTCAGTACAATGGATCACATCCAGGTTGTACAGCAGGTCATAGAAAGGCACAACGAATACACCATGCCACTGTGCTTGGCTTTTATCGACTACGAAAAAGCATTTGATTCCATCTCAAAGCATGCGATAATGGATGCACTGCTTAGCCAAGGTGTAGAGAGAGTCTATGTAAACCTATTAGAATCGATATATGATGGAGCTACAGCCACAATTCACCTTGATGATCTTGAAGTGGGAATTAATATAGAACGAGGTGTACGGCAGGGTGACGCAATATCGCCTATTCTTTTCTCGGCTGGCCTTGAAGAAGTATTCCGTAAACTGGATTGGGAACAGGATGGGGTAAAGATCAATGGTGCAAACTTAAACCATCTTAGATTTGCAGATGATATTATTCTCATTTCACAAGACCCAGAGGAGCTGCAAAGACGCATACAAGAACTGCAAAGGGCTGGCGAACCATTTGGCTTGAAAAAACGCAATCCTGGAGTGGATACCGCTTGATCGCAAACGTCCGCGAAGAAGACCGAAAGCACGATGGACTGATGACATCGTTAAGTGTATTGGACCCGAGTGGCAGAGGAAAGTCCAGGACCGTGAAGGTTGGAAGCATGCTGAAGAGGCCTTCATCCTGCAGTGGATCGATACGGGCTGATGATGATGATGATGATGAATTAAAAAAGTAATCGGCGATGTCTTCTGTCGAAAAATTTGCACCAAACAATGACTCGTTTTTGTGCATTTTTTGTGCATTGTTCAAATATTCTGAACCATTAATACAGATGTTTTGTTTTTTTTGGGATACCCGCCTAGATAAAAATCCTTCTTTCACTAAACACTAATTTTAATAATTAGTAATTTTTGCAAATTGTAAATCAACTTGTCGTGCAACACAAAAGCTAAATGGAAACTTCACATAGTTGAAAAAAATGAAATGACACGCAATACAACACTTATTGAAACCTCTTTTATTTTCAATAAGGAATCAAACATTTATTTCCAGACTAAAAAGATTGAAGTGGCAGTAAAAGTTACGCCAAAATAACAATATATTTTTCGATAGAAGTTGATTAGTTTGCTTATATAAGTTAGAGACACGTTAACGTACTAGACCTTATTTAGCGTCTGGATCTACAGCTTCGCATGAGTTCTGATCCACGGCCATCGGCTGTTAATAACTCCGGTCAGCAACCCCCTCGGGCTATCAATCGTTGGTTTCTGCGTTATCTTAAGTTTATTGAGAAGCCTACCATTTGGCGAGTAACCAAAGTAGCAAACCTCTCAGAAGGCATCTAGTTTTACCCAGCCTCGAATTGGAGTGACTGAAGAGAAATTCCATGCATTTTACACTCTTGTGTATTAAAAAACAGTACGTAAGCCAAGTCTCTCTTCGGAAGGTCACTCATCCAAGTATTAGCTATAACAAACGACACTGTATTTCTACCTCCGAGTCGCCGGATTACATAAGATACCAACCTCATGATTTTTCGACCAAAGAAACGTGTATTAACACTTTACTAAACCTTATTACATAAATATTTCTCCTAAATAATAAACCTCCATAAATAAACTCCGGCCATAACTCAAAAAAATATTTTGTTGACAGCTCTAATTTTAAACTGAATAGTGTTGTATGTAAAAACTTTATAGAACTATTAGCTGTTGTAAAAGTTTGTCTTTGAGACTAGAACATGTGCGATGGTATTGATGCTGTTAATATTATAAAGTGTACAGGACTAATAAAACGATAAAAATACATTTCTCGCTGGCGGTGCACCAAAAACCTCCACATTAATCATTTTCTGCAGGCTAATTTGTTGATTAGATATTAAATATTTACATTTTTTTAATTATATTTTAATAAACATATTAACATTATTACATTTCCAAACTATATTTTCCGTTGTTCCGCCTATTATTCCTGTCCCTAACGGCCGCATCAAGACTGACAATATGCAACATGCATATTCCGAGTGTGCAACTTTGGCCCAGCGGTTTCAAAAGCAAAAGGGCTCTCATATAATGCAGGAATAGAGCGGAAACTTAACGGGAGTTGCTCTCTTTGGATGTATATTAGGATATTTCTATGATACAACTTTCATCCTAGTCCTAATATTAAAAGTAGTTTCGTTGTTAAGTTCAGAATTGCGCCATGGGAGAAGTTTTAAACAGGCAACAATTTGTAAGAAAATGGGATTTGTGGAAGGAACATGCTTTTTACTGGAATAAATTTAATAAAATTCCCTGTACACTGATTCATAAATGTACCTTGGTATTGCACTGAAAAAGTTTGTGCAACCGAAAAAGCTTTGTTAATAGCAATCTAGTAATTGTGGCATGGTAAATATCATTAAAAAATAAAAAAATTGCCAGAATTTTAGTTTATATAACGTTTTAAAAATACTAGTTTGTTGTAAGAAAGAAATCGATTATTGCGTGGACATTTTTTGTCATACATTTTTGCTGTATAAATTTTGGTTTAATTTTTTTTGTTAAAATGTGATTTAACCCAACAATACTCTATTGAACATCTTCATTTAACTCATGTTCATAAAATATCATCCTTTAAAAGTGTCAATAATTAAATGGGTTAAGCTAGCTGATCAACATTTGTTAAAATTGACAATGTAAGAAGACTGATATTACCATTAATGTGAAAATGATAATTAATATTTGGTTTGTAAAAATGCGTTGTTGGTGGATTTCGCGTAATTTTACCAAAACTCAAAAAAAAATTGCGCCAGGGAAAATTTAATAAAACTCAAAACTCACGAATTTAGTGTAGGATATCGTCACTGATGGTGACTTGCATATATTTCAAGCCAAACACTTCACTGGGCATTCTACAGTGAACTTAAATCAATAGTTGGTATATCAAATTATCATTGGCACAGTGTTGGTGTTTGGTTTTCCTAGCCATGTGTTTATCGTAGCTGTAGAAAATTGAAGGAGGCCACTTAAACAGTCCACATTAAAAAAAAATGGAGAATTCGCTTTGTTAAAATATTTCATTAATTACACTTATGCTTTTCACCTGCTTAGACCATCTTAGATTTCTACCTTCCCCACACTATGCTTCATTTTTTCTTATGTCGTGTCAGCTCAATTTTTAATTTGTTTTTTAATAATTTCTATCCTAGTTGTGTTTTAAAACTCATATTTTGTTTTTTGCTTCGTCATTTGTATTTCACATACATTAATTAAAATATTTTCTATTTTCCTTGATTGATTGATTCTCCTTAATAATCGACACTCAATTATTATATCAATTATAATACAGCGATTTAGTTTTTAATCTTCTCAAAAAATTGTATTTCTTGTTCTATTCAGTCTAGCTTTTCTATCTACATTTCTAAAGCATCGCCTCATATTTCTGAGTATTTGGTCAGTTAATTTTTGTTGTCGGTCATATTTTAAAGCTATGTCAATAACTTGTACTGTTTCAAGTGATGTCTTTGCATATATTTGAGTTTGAATATCGGAAAACATATGTGAATGCATTTTTAAGAGAAGTGTACATTTGGTATTATTGACGAGTCTACTGACACGATATTTTTGTATTTTATATTTTTTTCTGTTGTAAAAAAGTATGATCAAGGTACCGTTTAAAAAACTAACTTTGACAACTTTATTATTGTGAGATTAAATTTCTTTCTACGATCTTATATAGTGTACAAGTTAATTCACGACAAGAAAAAATTTAACTCCATTAATATTTTTGTAAAAAAAATATTTATTAACATATATCTAGGTATTACATATCATTTTGAATAGCAAAGAAAAGTGCCATTCGAGTGATGTCCATTTTCACGAACACACGTTTCCGAAAACCGTTCTCGAAAGCTTTTCGCAGCTTTTTATCATCGATTTTTTTCTATTCGATCGTCTATAGAGGTTTTCAGTTATTCCAGAGTGCGAGGGTTATCTAATACACCTCAACTACTCCCAAAGATATAAATCAGATATGGAAAGAGCAGATGACAGAGGAGGCCACTGGACATCGCCAAACCGAGAAATTAGATTAGGGAATGTAGAAAACCGTTCTCGAAAGCTTATCTTTACTTTTCGCAGCTTTTTATCATCGATTTTTTTCTATTCGATCGTCTATAGAGGTTTTCAATTATTCCAGAGTGCGAGGGTTATCAAATACACCTCAACTACTCACAAAGATACAAATCAGATATGGAAAGAGCAGATGACAGAGGAGGCCACCGGACATCGCCAAACCGAGAAATTAGATTAGGGAATGTAGCTCGAACAATATTCATGGAAGCTCGGGTTATATGAGCAGTGGCCCATCTTATTGAAATGACATATACTCACCTTCGAAGGTCTTGCAAAAGTTTGAAAGTTCAGGGTGACTTAACGGCTACTGTAGCTTTATTTTCTTCGAAAATTCTGCACTTGTCATTACCACAACACACCTTTTGGACCACTCCACAAATTTTAAACTGTGTAGTTGTCTATGGTACAATTCACCGGAAGCCCTTACATTTTAATCACGGATTCACCACTTTTAACAAACATATCCTATGATGGATACTGTAGGGATTCCAAGGAGAACCGATCCACATCTGCTGCAGGCCTCTCTACTAGACAAATAGTACCTATTCCAAAAACGTTTGTTTCCCGTGGACCACCTTCTATATACAAATCGTGCTAAAATATAAACTGTTTCAAATAGGAACAAATACAAGGTGGCGCAGAGGAAACGCATGTTTTTACCTAAGATATTTTTTTTTTGTAATTACCGCTAAATGAAGTAATAATAGTGCACTTTTAAATTAATGGTGAAATATAATGTCAGCCAAGTGTGCAATTTTCTTTTGAAAGTTGTGCATCAGTCTCAAATTCATTTCTGCTGGTACTCTTGCGATTTCTTGAAGAAAGCAACTTGACTTAAATGTCAAGTCGTCATGCAGAATACGTTGTAACGAACGACGGGGCATGAAGCTTGGAGCCTAGTGGAACGCTGAGGACTAGCAAGAACTGCCCATCTCACTGTTTCAACATTGTCTGGTATCCGAACGGCACGAGGAATGCCAAGTGGTTTCCTCTTCATAACAGGTCCGGTACTTTAAAATACTTCGACCCATCGGAATATCGTGTTTCAATCTGGAATTGGCTCTCGGCGTTCAACGTTGAACTATCGACGGAAAATGCGTTGCATGGTAACTACAGAATCACTGTTTCTATAAAATTGCTCGACGACAAACACACGGTGCTCTATGGTCTACGGTGCTATGCCTAAAACTGCATTACCTGAGTTGTCAGTTGGTGGCGCGGCGCGGCGATGTCATCACCCCTCTCTTTGCAAAATACTAGCGGTTCAAAAAACATGCGTTTGCTCTACAACACCATGTATATTAAGTTTCCTTTCCCTTATTAACTTTTTTAGATATTAGTGGGTGACTCTTTTCCGTCTATTTTTGCATACCTTTATTAAATCTAAAGTACAGAATTTTTTTTAAATTTAATTCTTTGGTTGGTTAGACGATTCTATGGTTTAAAGTCTTAACGAGTGGGGTAAATGTCACGCTACTATTTGAATTATTTATACCAGTAACTATACCATTTTAACTTTGAATAGACACAAGGCAAAAATTATTTTTCTATAATACATTCTTCCCGTCCTTAATTTTTGAACTAATTAATTTTGTAAAATTATGTCAATCAAATGTGAGCCGTTGGCAGCAATGCGACTTTGTACCCTTTTAACACATTTTCTGTAGCTTTTGTTAATATATCTAGCATGTGATTTTAGCATGAATGTTGTCTTTGAGTTTCTCTGTTGTCTGGGGCTTATTTATGTAAACTTTTTTCTTCAAAAATCACTATAAAAATAACCGGTAGTCGTCAAATCAATTTTGATGGTGGTTTAAGATGGTATTATATTTTTCTAATGGCTTATTATTATCTGTAGGCAAGGGATCTTGAACAAATTGAATCTTAAAGAAAAACGTGTGCAAGTCAGTTCTCAAAATTCGGCGTAAACTACGCGTAGAAACTACATCGAATTGACATTTTTCCTCCACAAGACTCCCCCACACTTTGTTTCACACTTGCAATATATTTTGGCTTCTCAATGTTCTTGGACCTATGATACGGTACCGAACCCAAACTGTTCCGAATTCTTGAAATTGAATTGAAAAATCTCCCAAGCAGGTCACTTATACATGAAACGTTTCATCTTCCTCTTCGTATATTTTCTTGGACTCTTCCACTTCATTACTGTTTCTAGTTATTGTATAAAAAATCCTATAGTTTAAAAATATTTCAGACAATTTTATAATTTCATGAAAACAAATTTAAGGTGTTTTATAATAAACAATATATGACACCAAAGAACAAATCAACAGTATTAAATCGAATTGTTACGAAAATAGTACACAAGAAACACACAAAATATGAAAAATTGTACACTTTCATCTTCAAATTGTTTCGAGCTACACGTTTCGCCAATTTAAAACGTCATTTTATTTTTGATTCACGTTTCATATTATTTTTTGTTTGTAGCCCAATACGAATTCCCGTACGCCCTGAACAATATAACAAAAGTTTCAATTGAGATGAAGTTTTAGGGGAAGGGAAGTAAACACTTCCCAATAAACCGCAAGAAAATGAAAGTTTCTCGCTTCATATCGTAACCGGAACAACTTTTCAATATTTCAATTTTCGTTTATGACCATCTTCAGTTATACAGAGCTTAATAAAATTATTTGATGCTCGAACTTTTTTTTATATGCGGATAGAAAAAGGATATAAACCGCAATACGAGTATACATATATAGAAAACGGAAAGGGTCGTAAAAGGAAAACTTATTTGCTTATTTTTTCTCTACAGGATATTATAAGAATTCTCCTTTTGAACAAATAAACGAGTGCTCAGGGAGGGAAAATAAAAAAAAAACCGCAATGCAGTACCACTGACAATGTGATTTTTTTTTAAAGTAATGACACTCTGTTCTTTCTAATATTAAATTGATTTGATATATTCGATTTTGTAAGCCCTTTTAAGTATTTCTTGATAAGTTGAAAAACAGATAAAATATGAAAACATACTATAATTATTATCATATGTACATAAAACGAAGAATTCTTCGATCTGCACATCCCAGAAATGGGTATAAGGAATTGTTATACAATAAAAATTATTCTTGTTTTCTGATTAGTGACGGTGTCCTCTTTATTGGTACCTTTTTCTTTTTCTTGTTTTTAACTTAAGGCAAGCATTTATAAGCTAACTTTTACTGAAAACTTATGTCACAGGGTAGCAGCACCAAATATCTCCATTATTGAGTGAGATACCATTTAGCGACTGAGCTCCATTTATTGACCAGGTGTTTTAAAACTTAAATATTAAAAAACGGGTGAATTAATTTTACAGGAAATATATAATAATTAGTTTTTAATTATATTTTGAACACGTTAAATTGCATGGTGCAGAACTGTGCGCAATATAAATAATTTAAAAAAAGTTTATGTTCATGTATACAAATGTTGTGAGAACCGGTCATTGGAAATTAACCTCGCAGTGTTAGATAAGTACTTTAATGATTATTTTATTTAGTTTTGATAACTACGTAATAAATTAGTAGCAATAATATTAACAATGAAATATCCAAAATGAATTATCCATATTTTTTTTTAATTAAATTCGTATTAATAATTAAAATAAAATTATCGGTTAATAATTGGCATCGCGAAGTAACTAAATAAACCGTTCGTAATTTGAAAACATCATATTTATATCAAAGCATCAAAAAATGATTAGTGATTTTTGACAATGAAAATCTTATAAATATCAATAACTCTGTAATCGATTTAACTCTTGAATCCGATGATGTTTTAAATAATAACAAGATCTTAGAAATGGAATAAAATATTAGCATTGACAATAACAATATGTCAGTAGACATATTACATGTACTTAATGATATTGAGAATATATAAATACAACAATAAAAAGTATCAAATATATAGCATAGAAAACAACTATATGTAAGTAAAAATTCAAAAGTCAACGTTAATAAAATTTGGGAAAAACATTTGCATTGTCTAAAACTCGATAAAACTAAAAGAAAAAAAGATCAAGACAGAATCAATTTATGTCACTACATCACATAAATATGAAGCATTGGAGATGGAAAAAATGAAGCTTGAAATAAAAAAAAAACAATTAAAACTACAAAAAGAAAAAGGAATAATTGGGAGATAAAAGAAAAAAGAAGAGCGTTTATTAAAGAAATAAAAAGAAGTAGAAGACAAATTAGAAGAGCGGAAATAAAAAGAAGACGAATTACGTAAGAGACAAATGGATAAAGAGAGAATGAATAATAAAGATTCTAAAAAAAGTAACATGGCTGTGAAAAAATAGTTATTAAGTTAAAGTTATTTTTCCAAAAAAAAAAGGTACTAAAGGATAATTTCTGATTCTGATAGTGATTAACATAAGCGATAATCTCGATACTCTAAAATAAATTTAATGATAATAATTGTTTTAACATTTTTTTTTCTAGTTGTGAAGAGATATAATTTTCTGCGTTTTATCATATATAATAATTTACGAAGACAACTAATAAAAAGTGTGATTTTAGATTTAAAAATAGCCAATTAATATAATTCTATTTAAATAAAATAGCTATTATTATTTGTAACCTAGTGGTCATTAATTTGTGTTTAGGGGTCAATATTAGGAAATTTAGCTTTGGTATTATTATAATTTTAAGTTAATTATTATTGCATTAAAAAAAGGTATTATAGATTGTAAGTTAAAACTTATGTAACTCCTAAACTCTTAAAGTAAATTTGAATAAAATAATTTTCCGTTCATTTCATTAAAATCGATCAATATTTGATACTATTACACTAGTTGAATTTGTATAACACTACTTAAAAAATCATTAAGAACATTTTAGTAATATGTATTTTTTATTACAAACCAGAAAAAAACATATCTGAAGAAATTATCCTACTCATACTGTAGGTAAATTAACGAGCAGAGAAGAAAATGAATATATAAAAGGGAATTTTTTCAGGGCAAGTACATTTACAATGTGTAGATCAAATGGATAAATTGATGATAAATTTTCTTACAGTGGCTTGCAGAGAATATATAATATAATTAGATATATCTATAATGGTTAGGACTAAATCTAATATGATATACCAATACTCAGAGATATATATATATATATATATATATATATATATATATATATATATATATATATATATATATATATATATATATATATATATATATATATATACATATATATATATATATACACGTTTTTCGAGGGTTTCATTTCTCCTATACCGGAATAAAATGTTCTCAATAAAGTATTGAGATACACTTTACGACATTTCTTATTGTTTTCTTAATTGAGATACCTTTCAATCGATCTGAATTATACTGTACCATGGAGTGCCGATGGCAGTTTTGAGAAAACTCATTATGAACGTTTTCGATGATTTCTATGTTTGTTTCTATGTTAAAGAGAATATATAATATAATTAGATATATCTATAATGGTTAGGACTAAATCTAATATGATATACCAATACTCACATATATGGTATGTATAATTGCCTTTCAACTTTGAAGCAGTAAGTCTAAAGGTATCATGTTTTTCGAGGGTTTCATTTCTCCTATACTGGAATAAAATGTTTTCAATAAAATATTGTGATACTTATTGATTGATTTGTCCATTACTTTGTGATAGTTCATTTTTTAAAAAGGAATACAACAATATTTTACTTTGTTATCTATCACGTTTATGTTATTTATATCTATCAATTTTGTTTTATTCCTTTTAATTGGGATACACTTTACGACATTTCTTATTATTTTCGTAATTGAGATATCTTTGAATCGTTCTGAATTAAACTGTACCATGAAGTGCCGATGGTAATTTTGAGAAAACTCATTATGAAAGTTTTGGATGATTTCTATGTTTGATATGCTAGCTGAACTATACAGCTGTATTCCAATTATCTAAATGGGTTTTAATATAGATTTATACAGCAATAGTTTATTTTTAAATTTCAAATTCGACTATATATATATATATATATATATATATATATATATATATATATATATATATATATATATATATATATATATATATATATATGTAAGAAGCCTTAGGAAGCTGATAATCAATATCTGGAAAAAAGAAAAAATGCCTAATGAGTGGAAAATTTGATAATAATGCCTAGTTATAAGTAGAGAGATCCAAAAGACTGTGCAAATTACATGGAAAATACCTTACTTAGTATTGTATATAAGATATTCTATCTCTATACAAAAGCAAAAATTGGAGACCATCAATTTGGTTTTAGGAGAGGCAGATCTACCATAGACGCGGTACATATAGTAAAGCAAATAATCGAAAAATCACAGGAATATGGAATGGAATTACAAATTGTGTATTTTGATTTCAAGTAAGCTTTCGATATTCTGAAACGGAGATGAGTAATAAAAGCTATGATGGACATGAAAATACTGGGCAAGCTAATAAGACTAACAGAAATGAAAATGAAAAAATTAGAAACATTAGTTAGAAAAGCGGAAGGAGAAACAGAGGATTTTGAGATTAATATATGAGAGAGACAGGGAGATGGGCTATCAACAACATTGTTTATACTGACACTGGATGTAGTAACCAAAGAGTGTAATTTCACGGGCACAGTCATCATCTTACTGTGCTAGCTAGAAACAGAATAAGCCTGGAAGAAGCAATCCAAAAAATTGGACAAGAAGCAAAGAAAAGAGGTTTCGTAATAAACCAAAAAAGAAGCAAATATATGGAAATAAGGAACAAAAATAAAACATTTACAACAAGATCAGTAAAAATACGAAATTACGAATTTGAAGTAGTGGAAAACTTAAAATATTTGGGAATAATAATAAATAGCAAAAACGACAGAAACATGGAGATTGGTCAGAGAGTACAGGCGGGACACAGAGCCTATTATAAATTCAAAAGCATTATGAAAAGCAAAAACATTAGTATAAATAGAAAAATAAAGGTATATAAAGAGGCTATTAGACTCGTGGTGACCTATGGTGCGGAGATAATTAATTTAACAAGCTTGAAAACAGGAAAAGTTACGAATATTTGAAAAATGATTGTAAGAACATTAGTTGCAGAAGATGAATACAGAAGGTTATTGAATTTTGAAATAAAAATCATTTTGAAAGAAGATATAGTCAAGACCGTAAAAGTGCAAAAACTTCGCTAGTTGGGTCATATAAGAAGAATGGAAGATAACAAAGTAGTAAAGAAAATTATAATGTGGTATTATAATTAACAGAGGAAGAGGGAGACCGAAAAGTAGGTGGGAAGGTCAGATGCGGGAAGACATAAGAAATTTGGAAATACAACCATGGTGGGAAATGATACTGGACCGAGATACGTAGAAGAAAATAACGGAAGAAGCAAGGACAAACAATAGGGTAGAATAAGTCAACGATAGAGGAGTATATATATATATATATATATATATATATATATATATATATATATATATGTATATATATATATATATATATATATATTCGATTTTCCAACTTTTTTATGGCCGCCATAAAGTAAACCTTGCCGAACTTTTCTAACTCTCCTTTGTTTCGGTGATCATACCCCATCACGTGCTTTTAATTTTTTTGGAGCCAGGCTTTTCTTCATATTTGGAAAAAGAAAGAACTGGAAGCCAAGTCTGAATAAAAGGGTGGATACAACATCACTTCGTAGTGAAAATTAACCAATTTCGATTCCAAATCCAAGTCCAAATTGACCAATTCAGTAAGCAAACGCGGGACCAATCAGCCTGAAAAATCATTCAGGCTGATTGGTCCCGTCAGGTCGTGTAGGATATTTTGAAGGCATTCGCTCGAGATGTTTAACCTTTACTCTGCGATCGATCAATACAACATCATAATATCGTATATTTCATCGACTATTTCATCAGTAGTGATTTTAACAGAAGATCCTGAGCGCGAAGTCTTCACACGACTTTCCAGTGCCCATACGTTATAAACCACCTGGATGAAAATGTTGTTTTCTCTGAATGGGCAAACCTTCAAAGATGAAGAGAGCATTAACAGATGCCTGGATGATTTTTTTATCGATTAGTTTCACAGTCACACGTTTGATGGAGCAAAGGTTAGCTTATGACAGAAAGTCGTAGTCGTAGTATTTCTTTAATAACACTATGATCAAAAAGTATGAAGACTTTTTACGTAAAACGCAAAGTATTTATTGATACATCGTAATTTATTTTACTATCACTGGAATACACTTATTCCGACGTTTTTCCAGTCTTTGAAATAGTTTTTATACTCGACTCGTTTCTTCAAAGCGGGCAGCAAATTCTCTTCAGGTATAGCACAGTGTGCTATATCTGGTAAATATGGTACTTGATGAACGATATTTGTTGGATTTTTAGCGTAAAACTGACTATTAATTATTGCGGTGTGCGATGATGTGTAATTGTAATTGAGTAACTATGAAATGTTTTGCTACAAATCTGAGCATGTTTTCTATAATACTTAATCGGCGACTATTCAGTACAACATCCTTGATTTTCATAATGTTTTCTTCACTGGTTGATGTGGAAGTGACGTGAGTGAAGTGACGTGAAGTGAGTGAAGAGAGTGGAAAATTAATGTAAAACTTCTCTCATATATTAGACAAGACCTGTTGTAAGGCCACTTCCTCATTGCTAGACGATGAGACCTCTGGTGGAAAATTAGGAGTTTGTTTTATTGACTGCGCGTGGTTAAGGTAAGGACGCCTATGTTATCTTCTTGGTGTTGCTGATATGTAACGTTCTGGTGTAATTCATTACCAACTTCTCTCTTGACACTCATTAGTTCCGTTTCGGTGAGATACTTTTTATTTAAAATTATATTTTTTCGGTCGGCTAAGTTTTGCTCCGACAGCCGAGTTTCAGAGAACCTCTTCTTATATTCTTGATGGAGTGCATTTCTCCGTTCAGGAAGTGGCTTATCTCCGCACTAGTTCACGGAATAATAGGCACGCATTACCTCAATATTCATTTCGCTTGTCCATCTGATACGTGGAGTGCGTTCAGTCCTAGTGGCAGCCTTCCTTATGGAGGCCGAGCCAGCAAGTACCGGGACATTTCCGTCTTATATTTCATTATTCATCTACACTCTGTACTGGTCTTGTGATGAAGTGTTCGGTAGTACGAGGCTTTGATTTACAAATTGTTGCTCGGATACCTTCATCGTTACCATTCTTGTGGTGCCATAGAGTTGAGAACTGCCACTCGCTCTAGATTCACCAACCTCGGACAAATTCCGACGGTTCCGAAGGGTTCTTGTCCACAAAACTAGTTGAATTTGTATAACACTACTTAAAAAATCATTAAGAACATTTTAGTAATATGTATTTTTTATTACAAACCAGAAAAAAACATATCTGAAGAAATTATTCTACTCATACTGTAGGTAAATTAACGAGCAGAGAAGAAAATGAATATATAAAAGGGAATTTTTTCAGGGCAAGTACATTTACAATGTGTAGATCAAATGGATAAATTGATGATAAATTATATATATATATATATATATATATATATATATATATATATATATATATATATATATATATATATATATATATATATATATATATATATATATATATATATATATATATATATATATATATATATATATATATATATATATTATATATATATATATATATATATATATATATATATATATGTACATATATATATATATATATATATATATATATATATATATATATATATATATATATATATATATATATATATATATATATATATATATGATTCCCTTTCAACTTTAGAGTAGTAAGTCTAAAGGTATCATGTTTTTCGAGGGTTTCATTTCTCCTATACCGGAATAAAATGTTCTCAATAAAGTATTGAGATACACTTTACGACATTTCTTATTGTTTTCTTAATTGAGATACCTTTCAATCGATCTGAATTATACTGTACCATGGAGTGAAGATGGCAGTTTTGAGAAAACTCATTATGAACGTTTTCGATGATTTCTATGTTTGTTTCTATGTTAAAGAGAATATATAATATAATTAGATATATCTATAATGGTTAGGACTAAATCTAATATGATATACCAATACTCACATATATGGTATGTATAATTGCCTTTCAACTTTGAAGCAGTAAGTCCAAAGGTATCATGATTTTCGAGGGTTTCATTTCTCCTATACTCGAATAAAATGTTTTCAATAAAATATTGTGATACTTATTGATTGATTTGTCCGTTACTTTGTGATAGTTCATTTTTTAAAAAGGAATACAACAATTTTTTACTTTGTTATCTATCACGTTTATGTTATTTATATCTATCCCTTTTGTTTTATTCCTTTTTATTGGGATACACTTTACGACATTTCTTATTATTTTCGTAATTGAGATATCTTTGAATCGTTCTGAATTAAACTGTACCATGGAGTGCCGATGGTAATTTTGAGAAAACTCATTATGAAAGTTTGGGATGATTTCTATTTTTGATATGCTAGCTGAACTATACAGCTGTATTCCAAATATCTAAATGGGTTTTAATATAGAATTATACAGCAATAGTTTATTTTTAAATTTCAAATTCGACTATATATATATATATATATATATATATATATATATATATATATATATATATATATATATATATATATAGTCGAATATATATATATATATATATATATATATATATATATATATATATGTATATATATATATATGTATATATATATATATATATATATATATATATATGTATATATATATATATATATATATATATATATATATATATATATATATATATATATATATATATACTCAACTTAAACTAAATAGAGCAAGTGGATTGGATAATATACTCAATAATAGATGCTAAGATACGGGGGAGAAGCCTTAGGAAGCTGATAATCAATATCTGGAAAAAAGAAAAAATGCCTAATGAGTGGAAAAATTGATAATAATGCCTAGTTATAAGTAGAGAGACCCAAAAGACTGTGCAAATTACATGGAAAATACCTTACTTAGTATTGTATATAAGATACTCTATCTCTATACAAAAGCAAAAATTGGAGACCATCAATTTGGTTTTAGGAGAGGCAGATCTATCATAGACGCGGTACATATAGTAAAGCAAATAATCGAAAAATCACAGGAATATGGAATGGAATTACAAATTGTGTATTTTGATTTCAAGTAAGCTTTCGATATTCTGAAACGGAGACGAGTAATAAAGCTATGATGGACATGAAAATACTGGGCAAGCTAATAAGACTAACAGAAATGAAAATGAAAAAATTACAAACATTAGTTAGAAAAGCGGAAGGAGAAACAGAGGATTTTGAGATTAATATATGAGAGAGACAGGGAGATGGGCTATCAACAACATTGTTTATACTGACACTGGATGTAGTAATCAAAGAGTGTAATTTCACGGGAACAGTCATCATCTTACTGTGCTAGCTAGAAACAGAATAAGCCTGGAAGAAGCAATCCAAAAAATTGGACAAGAAGCAAAGAAAAGAGGTTTCGTAATAAACCAAAAAAGAAGCAAATATATGGAAATAAGGAACAAAAATAAAACATTTACAACAAGATCAGTAAAAATACGAAATTACGAATTTGAAGTAGTGGAAAACTTAAAATATTTGGGAATAATAATAAATAGCAAAAACGACAGAAACATGGAGATTGGTCAGAAAGTACAGGCGGGACACAGAGCCTATTATAAATTCAAAAGCATTATGAAAAGCAAAAACATTAGTATAAATAGAAAAATAAAGGTATATAAAGAGGCTATTAGACTCGTGGTGACCTACGGTGCGGAGATAATTAATTTAACAAGCTTGAAAACAGGAAAAGTTACGAATATTTGAAAAAAGATTGTAAGAAGATTAGTTGCAGAAAATGAATACAGAAGGTTATTGAATTTTGAAATAAAAATCATTTTGAAAGAAGATATAGTCAAGACCATAAAAGTGCAAAAACTTCGCTAGTTGGGTCATATAAGAAGAATGGAAGATAACAAAGTAGTAAAGAAAATTATAATGTGGCGGCCAGATATTAACAGAGGAAGAGGGAGACCGAAAAGTAGGTGGGAAGGTCAGATGCGGGAAGACATAAGAAATTTGGAAATACAACCATGGTGGGAAATGATACTGGACTGAGATACGTAGAAGAAAATAACGGAAGAAGCAAGGACATACAATAGGGTAGAATAAGTCAACGATAGAGGAGTATATATATATATATATATATATATATATATATATATATATATATATATATATATATATATATATATATATATATATATATATATATATTTATATATATATATTCGATTTTCCAACTTTTTTATGGCCCCCATAAAATAAACCTTGCCGAACTTTTCAAACTCTCCTTTGTTTCGGTGATCATGCCCCATCACGTGCTTTTAATTTTTTTGGAGCCAGGCTTTTCTTCATATTTGGAAAAAGAAAGAACTGGAAGCCAAGTCTGAATAAAAGGGTGGATACAACATCACTTCGTAGTGAAAATTAACCAATTTCGATTCCAAATCCAAGTCCAAATTCACCAATTCAGTAAGCAAACGCGGGACCAATCAGCCTGAATGATTTTTCAGGCCCGAATGGTCGTGTAGGATATTTTGAAGGCATTCGCTCGAGATGTTTAACCTTTACTCTGCGATCGATCAATACAACATCATAATATCGTATATTTCATCGACTATTTCATCAGTAGTGATTTTAACAAAAGATCCTGAGCGCGAAGTCTTCACACGACTTTCCAGTGCCCATACGTTATAAACCACCTGGATGAAAATGTTGTTTTCTCTGAATGGGCAAACCTTCAAAGATGAAGGTTAGCTTATGACAGAAAGTCGTAGTCGTAGTATTTCTTTAATAACACTATGATCAAAAAGTATGAAGACTTTTTACGTAAAACGCAAAGTATTTATTGATACATCGTAATTTATTTTACTATCACTGGAATACACTTATTCCGACGTTTTTCCAGTCTTTGAAATAGTTTTTATACTCGACTCGTTTCTTCAAAGCGGGCAGCAAATTCTCTTCAGGTATAGCACAGTGTGCTATATCTGGTAAATATGATACTTGTTGAACGATATTTGTTGGATTTTTAGCGTAAAACTGACTATTAATTATTGCGGTGTGCGATGATGTGTAATTGTAATTGAGTAACTATGAAATGTTTTGCTACAAATCTGAGCATGTTTTCTATAATACTTAATCGGCGACTATTCAGTACAACATCCTTGATTTTCATAATGTTTTCTTCACTGGTTGATGTGGAAGTGACGTGAGTGAAGTGACGTGAAGTGAGTGAAGAGAGTGGAAAATTAATGTAAAACTTCTCTCATATATTAGACAAGACCTGTTGTAAGGCCACTTCCTCATTGCTAGACGATGAGATCTCTGGTGGAAAAGTAAGAGTTTGTTTTATTGACTGCGCGTGGTTAAGGTAAGGACACCTATGTTATCTTCTTGGTGTTGCTGATATGTAACGTTCTGGTGTAATTCATTACCAACTTCTCTCTTGACACTCATTAGTTCCGTTTCGGTGAGATACTTTTTATTTAAAATTATATTTTTTCGGTCGGCTAAGTTTTGCTCCGACAGCCGAGTTTCAGGGAACCTCTTCTTATATTCTTGATGGAGTGCATTTCTCCGTTCAGGAAGTGGCTTATCTCCGCACTAGTTCACGGAATAATAGGCACGCATTACCTCAATATTCATTTCGCTTGTCCATCTGATACGTGGAGTGCGTTCAATCCTAGTGGCAGCCCTCCTTATGGAGGCCGAGCCAGCAAGTACCGGGACATTTCCGTCTTATATTTCATTATTCATCTGCACTCTGTACTGGTCTTGTGATGAAGTGTTCGGTAGTGCGAGGCTTTGATTTACAAATTGTTGCTCGGATACCTTCATCGTTACTATTCTTGTGGTGCCATAGAGTTGAGAACTGCCACTCGCTCTAGATTCACCAACCTCGGACAAATTCCGACGGTTCCGAAGGGTTCTTGTCCACAAAACCCTACCACCTTGTATAATACCATTATCTATTTTAGTCTCCATAAAAAAGTTGGGTTCAGGGGAAAAACGATCACCTAAGGCAGAGCTCCGATTTACCATAGGAAAGCTATTTATTACCGGAAGACGCTAGGTATCCGGAGACATTGTTAGAGATACTTTAATCCTGTGACATTAAGCCCCTCAGCACGATGGATTTCCACCTGGCTTGGGGATTCTTTTTTCGAAGTTTAATGAGGTTCATCTTGAACTGTTTCTCTATCATCACTAAAATCCTTGTACCACTCTACGATCACCAAAGTTCTTGAACACATTCATAGCTTCATCACCATACTGTTTTACAACATTTCTAACATTTTTAATGCATCAACATAAGAAATTTTGTTTGTTAATCAAAATTTTATATAAATTCTTTGCTAGATCAATTTATCCATTTAAAAAAATCGCCGGAAAATTTGTTTAACAAATACAAATGGGGAAACAGTTTCTAACTTAACAAGTGAAATAAATTCAAACTTTTTTCAGGTATCAAGAACAGTCATACCAATGTAAAAATAAATAATTGTGTCAATACGTAAAATGCGCGAATATTTAGAACAAGTCATTTAATACGAGATGAAAAATAGAACGAACTTATGTTGATCGGTTGGATTGCACCCACTGGAAAAGATTATTACAGCATGATTGTAATATATTCTGCTCTTTATTTCAACATTCAATTCAAATAACTCTTTATCAATATTTATGTTGCATAGCTATTTCAAAATCCCTAACAATACATTTATTATTCGTACGGCTTACGAATGACAGTCCGTCTACATAGTAACAAAACAAAAAAAACAAAATATTGACCCTTGGTGGTATTCTGGCTGGAATAGTTCCAATTTGTATATTGCGCTATCACGCCGATTTAACTATATATGCTCCGGGCCATTTTCAAATGCGATATCGAATAAATATGTATCGTAAGAGAATTTGACATTTGTAAAATATCGCCAGGAAAGTATTGCGCGGAAAATAAGATACCGACACTACGGAATAAGATTGGATCCTAATAAATATTTATGCTTTTATTTCAGCTTATCCAGATTCAAACCAGATTTCATTCAAATGTAGTTTTTCTTTCGTGAACACAATCGAAATGCAATCTGCATGTCAATGTTTAAAATTTACCTTTGATGAAACTCTTTATACTCAGCCTGTCTAATGGAAACAGTGACTATTTGAATATTCACATAACCATTTTTTTAGTTGGAAGATTACACGATATTATCACTCAAATATGACTTCTGCGGAACATGAGATACACTAAATAGTGAATTTTTAAGAATATAACTAATATACAGATATGTTTGCTGCTTATCAGTGGCCATCGTATCAGTGGCCATATATCGTATCAGTGGCCATATATCGTATCAGTGGCCATTTGAAATTTTCCATTTAAATAACACACAAAAAATGTATTTTTCAATTAATGCTATAACTTTTGAACCGTTTGAGATACAAAATTTCCCAGGCATATTCTTGTAGGGCACTAAATTCTCGTAGGGCAAGAAATGACCTCAGCGTTAATTTTTTAGACTCAAAAATTCAAATTAAAACAAAGCAGAAATATGCTGTTTTAGCTGCATATTTCTGCTTTTTTTCAATTTTCATAGTCCGTAATTATACTAATTTTTGAGTCTAAAATATTAACTCTGGAGTCATTTTTTAGAGAATTTAATGCCCTACAAGAATATGTCTAGGAAATTTTTGTGTCTCAAACGGTTCAAAAGTTATAGCATTTTTAATGATAAAAATTTTTTTACGTGTTATTTAATTGGAAAATTTCAATTTTTTTTCTCAGCAAATAGGTTCTTTTAAGACCATAAATTCGATAGGTTAGTTTTTTTGGTTCACGCTAGTATTTATACATTATACGAGGATATAATGACAAGTCAGATACTTTTCGAATAAAACATGATTTTTTGATCGAAAATCGATTTGTTTTACAACGTAGTCTCCTTTTAGCTCATTGCACTTTGAACAACGATTTTTCAACTTTTGTGCCTTCCAAAAACAACGACACCGAACTCTGCAAAACTGTCCTCTGTGTAGCAATGATCAGTCAATTTGTCATTTCTTAATGTTTGGAAAAAGAAAGAAATCGGAGGAGGCCAAGTCCGGAGAATGGGGTGAATGCGGCATGCTGTTCGTTGTTACATCAGAATGGGCGTTCTTTTTTTGCATGCTCTCTTCGTGGCATGGAGATGATGTAGGCATGAAAAAAAAAAGAATGGGCGGGTGCAGTATCGTGATAAAACAATATATTTTTCTTCGCCAAATAAAGTTGCTTTGATATCAACTTTTCCTGAATTTGACCAATAATACAGCGTGATACTCTACTGTGGTCATCTTTCGTTTTTCCAAATACTTGATGAAGTTAATTTCCTCTGGATTCCATATGCCCGTGAGTGTTTCGACGGATGGAAGTGTCTTTTCCTTTTTCGGGATACAGTTTCCAGGTAGAACCTACTATTTAAAACCTGCCTTCATTTCAGGCCAGTAGCGATGGTTCCACGTTTAATCAACAGTGACGAATCGCTACTATAACTCCTTCATATTTTACTTATATAAGTTTAACAAAAGCTGAGGTGGTAGCTGGATTCCGTTTATAATCCGCAGTGAGCAAACGCGGTTCCCATCACACTGATAGCTTTCTGATGCTTAAATGTTCATATAGGATGTTCTGTATGCATTTCATCATCTCAACGACCTCTCTAACCTTAACCTTACGATTGGCAAACATGAGTAGTAAATTGAAAGAGGCGTCTTGAAGACGAGTGGAGTGTCATCCAGACTGCTACGATACTCAGTAAAAATACTGATGGACAATGAAATATGAAGAAGAGTCCCCATAATATTTTTTTCAACTTTTGTTCGATTCGTGCCATTGCTTTTTCAATGTACAAAGTACTTATCTGTTTTCGAAGACTCTCAAATTAAAATTATCAGGTAATATGTTTCATTTTCAGTCAATTATTGTTTCTTTTACTAACATTTCTGATTCCATGTCCGAGAATTTTGGATTCGAGTATATTTAAAAACTCTTTTTTTTCTCTTAGTATATTTATATTTTAACGTCAATTTCCATAAGTGCATTGGTCCAATATAATTTGGACAGGAATCACAGCTAATTGTGTTATTTTATTGAATTCAGAATCCTTTCAAACAACACATTATTTTAACGTAGTTATATATTTGCTGTGGTATTGGCATCTTCTGGAGATCACTTTTTTTCAGTTCCATAAAATTTGCGTCTATATTGACTCTTTTTAGTGCATTGACAAAGGAAGTTACCTCTCAACAAAGAATTTGAAACTTGATAGTCTGATTACTTCAAATTAGGTTAATGTTATTAATATAATATATATATATATATATATATATATATATATATATATATATATATATATATATATATATATATATACATATATATATATATATATATATATATATATATATATATATATATATATATATATATATATATATATATATAATATTTTAATAAAATCTACTCCGGATAGAAATATCGATTCAAATTTTTGTTTGGGCTTTTAAGACGTTTCAAATCTATACATCTATCTATACATACTTACATATATAATCTTACTTGCTTGCCATATCTCGTAAATTATCGGAAACTTGCACTTACCTGAAACAAAAAAAAAAGAAAAATTATTTATTTCATATTTTAAAAGTTATATTGAGGAAATTGTTGTAGTTACAATTGTATTTTATAAAGGATAATGCCGAATTAGAACTCAGTACGATCTAGAATATAACCTAATTTGCTTTATTGGTGAACCTAGATTATGTCCAGGTGGTTACGGTGCAGAGATCTGACCTCTTTTTCGTAATCAAAGGGTACAGTTATGGTATGGAAAGCACGTTACGTCTACTAACTATTGAGTTGTTCGGAAAGCTCATAGGGATTTTCCTTTAGTTGCTCTTTTAACCCAACAACCAAAATCTATAGTGGACTATTAAAGTTTATTTACGTATTATTAATTCCTGTGGTATTAAAGATATTTATGTTTAGATTATCTTTGATATATATATATATATATATATATATATATATATATATATATATATATATATATATATATATATATAACATAATATATATAATCTAAATAATACATAATCTAAACATTATATATATATATATATATATATATATATATATATATATATATATATATATATATATATATATATATATATATATATATATTACAAAGGGAGAACGTTCTGTTGCGCGGCGCAAAAGTGGTTTGGTTTGTTAAAAGATCGCGTCTTTGATCTGAATAGTTTTTGACCATTTGAAAACAAAATTAACTCAATGAGGATTCCCAACCCTTATGAAACCTCACAAACCTTCACGAATTTAGGGAGCCAAATCTGCTAGACCCAATCTCTTCGTGCGATCTCGTGCTGATAAAAATTCTGAGGCTCCATTTCTGAAACGGGTGGTAACAGGTAAGGATGAAAAGTGTACAACAACATGCAACGAAAAAATTGCGACGGTTACCAGGAAACATGAGCAGGTTTAATCAGTAATCAATAATTTGTAATGTTAAAATAATGCACATTATTTCAAAGGGACCCTAAAATTTCTTCAAAGAGACAGATAAATTATCCTGGTGCTCGCAACAATCGAACTAATCATTTTCCAATTCACCAATATGAAGCGTTTACGTACTGTTATTAAACTTAAACTGGTAATATTTTTTCTCCTTAAATATTTAAATGGAAATTTTCAGTTACAAAGTAACATTTAGGGAAGTAATTGTAATATATGTCTGTGTTAAAATTGCATCCAAGAAAATCCATTAAAGTAATTTGCATATGAAACGCTCTTTTCTAAAGTAAACACAGTGAAATACGTTCTTTTTTACGCATTGGAAGATTATCGCGCACGAGCTTTATTTGGACTTATTCTGGTTTTGACAAAAATAGTTATTAAAAAATATTAATTCAAAATATGTGACATCAGTAAGCCAACTTCTTTTTCTATACTCCTGTTTTTCAATAAAATGTGTCGATTCGTTGGGTTTATTAGATTGTAATAAATTATATTAATACATAATAATTATATAATAATTACTGTTATTCATATCTTAACATCTTTTCTCCAAATTCGTTAAGTTACTTTAGTAAAATATCTATAACTATTTAACGAAAATCTAATCCAAGGACATCTTTTTACCATTTGGATAATTGATTTTCAGAGTTTTTAACATGAAACTTGTAGAAATTCGTACTATTAGTACGTATTTCTTGAACAATGTTTGTCTTTTTCACTGCTGATAAATAGTTTCGTGAAATCAAATGTAATCGTTCAAGATGCACTTCTCAAGGAGTCCCAAAATCTGTCACTACACTAGAAATCATTGAAAAAGTACATGCTATGGTTGCTTGAAGACACATGAGGTAGCAAGAGATACAATCGTACTAAAAAATGCGTACGTACATTTTGATGTAAGTTTAACGTGAAAAAAGTGTTGATAAAAATTGGATTGACAATTATACTCGGTGTATTGTTGTAAACAACAGTAGCAACACAGTAGTTCCTCCTCCCAATAGCTATTCAATGTGCCGGAAAATTATGAGCTCATATTTTTTTGACTGCAAAAGGTCTAGTTAATTTCCTTCCAAAACTTAAAACCATCACAAATAAATACTATACATGTCTTTGGAACAGATAAAAGAAAAAAAATTATAAAACCCATCTTACTTTAGCACTGAAACAATTCAACAGAACAATTCAATGCTAAGACAAAAAATACAAAAATTAGACTTTGTTTTATTGTAACACCCACCTTATTCATTAGAACCATCACCCATTTCTGCCTAAAAAAAATCTTATCAGCCTATGTTGAAGAACTTTCTAATTTTTACCGATGTACACCATCTTTAAATGAAATAATAATTATAATTCCCTTTAATTAAATAGTAAAACAAATATATATATATATATATATATATATATATATATATATATATATATATATATATATATATATATATATATATATATATTAGACTGTTTAAAAAAAAACGACTATTTTTTTTCTTAAAGGTATCGAAAATATTGTCATATTGTCTGAATGATTGCGGCGTGTTCATATATTTTTTTACTTTATTTGGGTTTTTCGCCACAATCTAAAACTCAAAAAAATATCAAAAATACCTGTTCTTATGTAAAGAAAGAATCACTGGGTAAAAACAATAAAAAATAACTGTATTGCTATGCCTTCGGTAGATTTAAATTAAATATGGTTCTCGATTCTTAAGAATTCAATTAAACACATTTAAATATTTGAATATACAATCAGTACAATAAACAATCACACAGTAAACATTAGTTATATATATATTTTGGTAGTATGTCACTGTCATGAAAATCTATTGTTGTCAATGTAAGTATCATTGACATACACAAAAAAAATATATGTACTTTCACTCGTTACTTTATATATTACAACGAGCCACATTAGCTGTGGTGTCTAAGGCGTTAGCCTTATGTTACGGCAGTTAATGTGGACCGGGTTCGAATCCCGTACAAAAAAGTTTTTCTAAAATTCTTGTGAATGTTTCTAGGTAAAAGTGTACAATCTGAAAAGGAATCACCCCTCAGTCACGCCAGTTCGAGGTGGGGTAAGGCCGGATGCCTTCTGATAGGTTTTCTACGTTGGTCACTCGCCAGTCGGTAGGTTTCTCGAGATACTTTCGGTTAAGCACAAAACCAATGGTTGATAGCCCGAGGGTGGGGGGGTGCTGACCGGGTTCGGAACCCACGTTAAGCTGTATGTCCAGTCGCTAAATAGCCTTCTCAGTTGCTGATGCGCCTCTAACCCCAAAACTTTACTTTTATATATTACAAGTTAACATAATTTATTTCTTAATTTAGTTTTGAAAACGGGGGGACAGTACTCTCCGAAACATTAACGTTAAAAGTTTGTACAAATTTTTATAACATTTTTATATCTTTAAAATTTTGTTCGTTAGGCAAATTTATTACAAAAAAGAATCACTGAGAAATTTGTTTCCGTTTGGTTTTTTGTTTTTACCCAGTGATTCTTTCTTTACATAAGAACAGGTATTTTCGATATTTTTTGAGTTTTAGATAGTGGCGAAAAACCCAAATAAAGGAAAAAAAAATATCGGAAATATTGTTAGAAGTGACATAAAAAAATACTGTGAAAGTTAGAGTTTATAATATTGATATTAAGAGGTGCGGCATCCCAAATTTCAATTTCCCATTTAAATAACATAGGAATTTTTTCCTTTACTTTGGAATTTTATAGCTCTCTCTAGTACATATCGTTACTACTGACTAAATTGAATGTTCAAAAAAAGGTATTTTATAAATTTTCGATAAATTTACTTTTTTAAAAGTTATTTGAGGCTAAAGTTGAATGACTAAAGTTGAAACTATCAATTTTATCGAAAAATGTTATTCGACCTTTTTGTAGATCATTCAATTTTCTATAAATTTTTATTAATACATTTTTCAAAACTCGTGAGTTATTTAAATAACTCACTCATAACGAGAGTTATTTAAATTGAAATGTGAGTTTTCTAAATAATCGGGTTTTTATTGTAGATAATTGATTATAAAATGTTTATAAATAAAAATTATTCAATTTTTCAATTGAAAATTACTTACTTATTATATTTGACTAACTTTTAAAAAGGTTGCGCTTACTCAAATTGAAAAATACAGATTTACTATACTTATTTTTTAACTAGAATATTTTTTCAACGGTTAATGAATTTTGATTTGATAATTCAGTCGAACTCAGCTATTTTTACGAATCGAGATATTTTCAAAATATAGTAAATATATATTCTCCGGAAAATAAAAAATAATCTTTCATGTTTCCGAATATATTTGCAAAAGAATTAGTATTAATTACAATATAACTAAAATTTTACTTTTTACTAAAGTTTAGGGAGTAAAAATTATTAATTCGCTTTGATTACAACGAAATTATTGGCAAAAAAAAATTAATTAAAACAATTTTTTTGGTTTTTGTGATTCGCTCGTCTTGATAAGTAAAGTAAATTTATATTTTTTAACTTATATAAGTACACTTTTTTTAACAATTAATTAGATATAATAAATAAACAATTTTCAGTTGAAAAATTGAATAATTTTAATTTTATAATCAATTATAAACATTAAAAATTCAATTATTTAAAAAAAAATTACATTTCAATTTAAATAACTCACAATCCTTACGATAATTCGAAAAATGTATTAATGAATATGTATAGGAAATGGAATGATCCACAAAAGAGGCCGAATAACATTTTTCGATAAAATTGATAGTTTCATCAAAAAAAATGTAAACATTTATTATGCATTCAACTTTAGCCTCGAATAAATTTTGAAAAAGTAAATTCCACAATAGCTGAAGAGCTATAAAATTCCAAAGTTTTATAAAACCCTATTTTATTTAAATAGGAAATTAAAATTTGCCATGCGGCACCTCTTAATATTAATATTAAGAGCTCTAACTTTCACAGTTTTTGTTTTCGTCATTTCTAACAATCTTTTCGATACCTTTAAAAAAAAATAGTCAATTTTTTTGAAACAGTCTATTACAGTAAACAGTTTATTACAGTAAACAGTAATATATATATATATATATATATATATATATATATATATATATATATATATATATATATATATATATATATATATGTAGACCTTTTGAGAGTTTATTCTAAAAATAAATTATTTGAAAGTTATCAAATATATCATTTAATTCTAAGAACATTTCCTGAACTCTACTCGTATGTTGTCCTTTAGATCTGAATGAAATTCACGTATTTTATCTAACTTAATAGTCAAAGATTGTTTTAAACTTCGATTGCGATTAAAGTCCCTTTAATGCCTATAATACAGAACATAAACCAGACTGTATTTACAATTCTGGTCATTGTCTTTTCATGTTGTTAAAAGCTCAAACGTAGGCCCAGTTTGACGTCAGTCAGCATAAAAAATGTGCTCATTAAAATTTTGGCAGACACCTTGAGGAACATTATCAATCTCGACGCATAATTTCGAAACACGACCCCATTTGGTAATTTACCGGCTTAATCAAAGTTCGTAACACGTATTAGAGGTCCCTTTGGCGTATCTTCTTTGAATATAAAGTAGTTCGTACCTCATCTCGACGGCGAAGGCATGGGCTGTAAGTACAAGGTCTCGTTGTGCATCGTTTTACCTCTCCATCTACCGAAATGGATTTTTGGTTGGCTTTATATATATATTGCAGTTCTATATTGCGTATAAAATATTTACAGTACCTCAAAATTAGTATGTAAATTTTCAGAAAATGAGGTGATGTTGCTATAATTTGTTTAGGAAAATAACCAATGTAAAATAATATAAAATGAAAGAGAATATTGGTTATTATTGGTTTAAGAATGCAAATAGTCTTGGCATTTAGATTTAACAGGAACGTTTATACGGTGCTAGCCAAAACTCCCCTTCTTCCCCTCTTATTTTTTGATCAGTTATACCCAAACTAATGAAATATGGAATGTGAAAATGACTGAACGTAAACTCCTTTTGTAGTAATAACTGATAACGTAATCATCATAGATGATGTCACAGTGCCATTCTGACCAATAATTTTCAATGCGATCCTATAGTAAGTGACAACTCAACTTGAAAGGTATTTAAAAAACCTATTCAACCATACTAATTTTGTTTCGGTTCAAGGTAGTTTTGATGCATAAAATAAATAAATACTAAAATTTCAGTTTTACGTATAATTATTTCAAGTCCGCCTCTGGGCAATTGTCAAAACAGTTGACGTTTTTGTAATTCTCCAACTTATTTTACTTTTCCTGCTTTTATATGGTTTCAATTTTAGACTATTTACTTGAAATCTTTTTGCACGAATCGTTTGAGTTTCTAAATAAACACAATGGTACATACTTTAGAAGACAAGGTAGTAGCTATCTTAATGTTTGGTAAATGTGGAAAGAATTTTCATGCTGCCGATCGCCCTATATCTATTTGAGGGAGCTTCTTCATAAATTTGAAACAACAGGGAGTGTTAAACATGCAAAACGATCTGGCAGACCAAAAATTTCTAATGACAAATAAATTGATATAATTGCAGAAATGGTAGAAAATGGTAGTAAATGGTGTTCTACAACCTAAATTGCATCTACCTGTGAAGTCAGTTAAAGGACGGTGCACTGGGTGTTAAAAAAATTTCACCTTTATAAATTAAATATGATGCTTCATCATCAATTTTCAAATGACGATCCCGACCGAAGACTGCAATTCTGTGAAAATATGACTTGATCACTAGAACTGATCAAGCGCCAAATTATTTAAAAACCAATTTGCTGTAGTGACGAAAGTACTTTCTACCTCAATGAAAATGTGAAAACTCAAAATGTAAGGTACAGGAGCGATAACATTTCTCACGTGTTTAGTAAAAAACATACCCAGTTTCCAGAAAAAGTAAATGTGCTCTGGAAAACCCCATAATTGGGCCTATATTTTTGAATAGTAGCTTAACCGGTAAAGCGTACTTGGAGATGTTAGCGACCGCGAACCGCTAATTCTCGAAATTATGAAAGATAAATTTGGTAACATTCAATAACAAGATAATTTTGCAGATAAATTTGGTAACTTCGAAATCACGTTCCAACAAGATAGAGCTCCTCTACGATATTGTGCTGCAGTAAGATATTATTTGGATCAGAAATATCATGGTAGATAGACTGGATGACGAGGTCCGATAGAATGACCAGCTCGGTCACAGGATCTTACACCTTTGGATTTTTTTCTGTGGGGGGGTACCTTAAATCTAAAGTATTGCTACAACTCCTGATAGTATTGTAACTCCTGACAACGAATTGTTGAAGAGTGTAGAGCAATTTCCGCTGAAACATTTGAACGAGTGCGACAAGAGTTTACCAATAGGATATTTTACTGTCAGGAAGTAGGTGAAGCATATTTTGAACATTTACTGTAAGGATGGACTTGTGAATCTGTATTAACTATACGCAAAACTAAAATGTTTGTATATATTTATTTTATGCATCAAAACTACCTTGAACCCAAACAACATTAGTATGGTTGAATAGATGCTTTACATACCTTTCAAATGATGTGCCACTTGCCATAGGATCCGATTAAAATTATTGCTAACTAAATTGTTCTTGCGAAACTTTTAGCTAGCACCGTATATTCAACCATTTAATTACCAATTATGCACCATTGCTTGTACAAGACTCGTTCGATGCCATTGTTCAACTTTACAACAAAGAGGTTGTCTCAGGTCAGACTCATCATTTCAAATCTTCGTCCAATAAAACATTTTTTTTTCAGGTTTGGAAATTAGAAGTAATTGCCAAGTGCCAAATCTAATAAATGCAACTCATGTGTAACTTCTGTAGATCAAGGAGTTTTGTAGCAATAACCCGAGATCTATGAGCAGACGTACTATGGTGGTATATGAGTATTTTTTTCGGTCGGATGTCGACCTTTAGCCTAGACAGCAGCATTTAATTGGGTTAGTAGTGAAGCATAATACTCCGCGGTGATGTATCTGCTTTTTCCCATGTAGTCTATGAGCACTACTCTATGACACTTCCAGAAAGCCATAACCGCACTTTTTCTGCACTGCTTGGCATCTGCTTCATCTCTAATATGTATGTTGTATCCCATATCGCTGTTCTTCTTTTGGAACCTTGGCCATAGAGTTTTCGGAGATAATAACCTGTCCTTGAAGGTTAAGGTGAACGTATATCGAGCTGAGATTATATCTTTACTTGTTCCCGGAGGTGAATTATGGGTACCTTGTAGGAAACATATAAAGATTCGCATAGCAATGTGACATAGCAATGCCATCTGAGACAGATAATGGGGGTCAAATGGTACCGTAAAAGATCAAATGAGGAAGTTCTCGGTGGTGTAAACTGTTCGTTTATTGAGGTTCTCATGGGAAGAGTGCATCTACGTTGGGCGGGGGCATTTGACCAGGTTGGACGACCATCGTCTAGAAAACTGTATTTTATATGAGAAACTGACCACAGATGAGCATAGGCAGGGGATGCAAAAACTTCATTACAAATTTGCCCTCCGTAAGGCTTTAAAGAAAGCCAATGATGGTCATCGGTAAGAAATAACTTCCTCCGATAGAACGACTATACGCCAACTAATCGTAGATGTTGATCAAAATATATAATATATACAGGATATTATCAACGGTAAGTATCTCGAGAACGCTTTGGGATTTCTTAATTGAATTTTCTACACAAACATCAGGAAATGATTGCCACTTTTTGGGCATTTTTTTCTTATCGAATATTTGAAATTCAAAGCTAACTTGATTTTTTTTTAACAACAGTCGTACTTAAATTTGTCATTGTTGGAAAGAGCGTTATTTCTGAATTCACCGAGGTAAATATTATACAGATTTTCTTCAAAATAGATTTAAAAAAGTGACTAAAAGGCATTTCGGTCTCTTTTGCCAATATAAGATTTAAAAAAAAACAATATCCAAATTATATATTTTTTAAATTGGTGTTCAAGTATCCAGCATTAACTTCCTAGAAGTAATGGATACGTTGGACAAAATCTTGAATTGCATTTTCCTACCAGATGTATATTGGCAATTTCTTGTAATTTGACTTGTAAACCTGACTTTTTCAATAGCCCCACAAAAAATCAGGTGGTGTTTGGTGACCTTGCCGACCATTCGATAGCTCCCGTCGCCCGATTCTTCGATTTGGAAAAATAGTGTTAAGAAAATTTCTAACGTTGGTGCTATAGTGTACTGGTGCACCTTGCTGTACCATATTTCCTAGTTTCGGTTAATTAACTTTGGAAATAAACGCAAACATGGTTATCTGCTGTCAAGTTACCATTAATGAAAAAAGGTTATAAAATAGTCTTGCAACTAAATCCCATCCAAACACTTAACTTTTGAGGATACTGTGTACGAACCTGCTCTATCCAGTGCGGATTAGTATCAGCCCAGTATCTACAGTTGCGTGTCTCTGTTAACATGACCATTTAAACAGAAAGTTGCTTCATCCATTAAACTAATATTTGAAAGAACATTTGCATTTGTATTTATTTTTTCCATCATAACTTTGCAAAACTCAACTCTTCGAATAAAATCATTTTCACTTAATTATTGTAGTAATTGTATTTTGTAAGAACAAAAAGTGCGTTTTGTATCCAATCCAGTATCCAATAACCAATAATTGTTAGTTTTTTCAATTATTTCTCTTCCAGTTAAATACATATTAATTTCATATAAAAATTGAAAAAAAAAATGACAAATTTGTGTTAACAGTTGTCAAGTGTATAAAAATTCTTCATCTGTTGTCCATAGTTTCATAGCTTACCAAATAAAAAATATATTTACCCTAAAATAGACCGAAACACATTTTAGCTATTTTTTAAAACCTAACTTTTTTTTCTAATCTAAAGTCTAACCACCAACAATTGAAACATATGTCCTCCAATGTGAGGTATGGGTGGGGCTTCCTCCCAGTCAAGCAACTAACGCATATTCATTTTGGCGGAGACGCAGGTTGTTGAGCGTTCCACATGAGATTGTGGAACCCAATGGTCGGGGGTGTATAACTACTGACTACTGTTGTCTGTTTGGATGCAGTCCAAAGAAGTAAAAAAACTCCATGAATAAGACATCCGACGAGAAGTCGGCGAAAAATATGGGTTGTTTGATTGTGGAGAGAAACACCCTATTCTTGGCGAGAGAGCATATATTGATACCCTGATAAGTCTAACCACCAACAGACGAAACATGTGCCCTCCAATGTAAGGGATGGGTGAGGCTTCCTCCCGGTCAAGCAACTAACCAATGCTCATATATATATATATATATATATATATATATATATATATATATATATATATATATATATATATATATATATATATAGACAGAGCACAAGGACAGTTGGAACCTAAAATTGGTGAATATCAAGCAGGTTTTTAACCGGGCAGATCCTGCCCTGAACAGATCCTGAATCTAAAGTAGATCCTAAGACATCAAAAACTGTACAATAAAAATCTCGTCTGTACATTTGTGGATTTCAAAAAAGCATATGATTCTATAGACCGCGAATCTTTATACCGAATCTTGAAAAAACAAGGACTAGATCTGAAAACGCTGGCAATTATTAAAGCAACATTAACTAACACAAGGTCAAAAGTTAAATTCATGGATGACATCTCACAGCCCTTCGAAATTAAAACTGGAGTGAGACAAGAGGATGGACTCTCGCCACTCTTATTTAACTGTGTTCTAGAAAAAGTAATACAGGAGTGGCGTGAAAAAAAGTCGGCCCTGAATATTGACCAGCCCATTAAACTGGGGAGAACCAACATCAAAATTGATTGTCTGGCATTTGCTGATGATCTAGCAATTTTGGCTCAAGATGTATTAACGGCACAGAAACAGATTGAAATTCTAAAAGAAATAGCAGAAAAGGTAGGACTCCAAATTTCCTTTGAAAAGACACAATGCATGACCTGCAACAGATTAAGAACACCATTTCTAAAAACAAAATATGGTAACATCAGACGAGTCTCTCAATTCAAATATTTGGGTGAAATAATCATGGAAAATGGGTTGGAAAAAGCGGCCAATAAGGGTAGATATCAAAAAATGGAAACGGCATTGAGACTTACACAAAATATTTATAACAAAAAATGCCTATCTAAAAACACAAAACTGAGACATTACAACACAGTTATTAAACCAGAATGTCTATATGGGGCAGAAACGCTCATTTTGAATAGAAAGAGAGACATCGAGGACATTGAAAAGAAGGAAAGAAAAATCATAAGAAAAATCCTAGGCCCCAAACAAATAAATACAACAACATACCGACTTCGAGAAAACCAAGCAATCAAACAATACACAGATATACATAGCGATATGAGAAAAAGAAGACTTAAGTTTTTTGGACGCATAAAACGGATGAATCCAAATTGGCTAACTGAACAAATAGTCGAATTTTATGAAAATAGGAGTAGAGCTAAAGTAGATATAATTAAATAGATTGCTGCAATTAAAGAGGACCTAAGATCAGCAAATATTACACAAAGTGAAATTCAGGATAGAGGCTGTTTCAGACTCAAGGTTGACGTTTGGAAGGTTGGCCAGAGAGAAAAATGTAGGAAGACTGGAACAACTTGGTCTGACGAAAGAAAAAAAGCTCATAGCGAAAGAATGAAATTAGTATGGGCGCAAAGGAAGACTAACAACAACAAACGCCTCTAATTGTACTTCGCGTGGTCCACCCGGGCCCATACGTGAATAATAAATAATAATATATATATAATAATTAATATAATAATATATATAATAATAAACAATAATATATAATATATAATATATAATATATATATATATATATATATATATATATATATATATATATATATATATATATATATATATATATATATATATATATATATATATATATATATATATATATATATATATATATATATATATATATATATATATATATATATATATATATATAAGAAGGTCTGCATCGAAAATTAATTTAAAATAAATTATATATTATATATTGCGTATTCAAAAATAATTATATCAAATATATAAATTTTTGAGAATATTGAATACATAATGAATTTAAAGGAAACATTGTCGATTTACTCACTGCCGATTTCAAAAACAATCGAGTTTCGTCGGAAACCCGCTAGAAATTTGATTTAACATCCAAAATTCTACCGGAGAGTCATAAATATGAAAAGCTTATGAATTGTTTCGGATTCGAACCCACTATAACTGTTAACATGATCCCGTAAGCTCGCTTCCGCAAATTGAAAACTGACAGAGGCTATTTTCTCCACGGACAATATCAGTTTCATATACGTTGTTGTAGTAGCATATGGTCGTTTGCAAAGCTTTCCCAAAATAAATCCTTTTAAAATACTTTACACTTACAGCTTACGTCCATTATATATCACACTTAAGCTTTATTTAATAGGCGTTGGTTTTATAATGGTATATATATTTTCCTTTGTTGATATCTTTAAAATGAAATAGTTTTGCTGTAATATTACTCATGTTTTTAGCGAAAAAGGACTCAATTGCAGAGCATTACAATTTCGTTTATATCAAAATTAATTAAAATAAAAAGATTTTGCCGTAGAGGATCTTCGATTTTATTTTAGGTGGTTTATTCGTTAAAAAAAATGTACAAAAATGTTAAATTAAGATAAGTAATATTTTTTTAATACCTATAATAAAAGATCTTGATATTATAATTATAAGCTAGAGAGGTAAATGTCACCCTATATATATATATATATATATATATATATATATATATATATATATATATATATATATATATATATATATATATATATATATATATATATATATATACATATACAGGAACTCCCTGTTCTTAACCAGAGAGCATATGTACGGAAGAGTCTGAAACATCAGGAGACGAAACATATGCCCTCCAATTGTATTGATGGGTAGGGCCGGCCCGTTCCCGGTCAAGCAATCAGTAAAATGCTCATTTAGGTGGAGACGCAGGTTGTTCTGTGTTCCACATGAGATTGTGGAACCCAGCAGTTAGGTGTATGATTACACTCAGCACTGTGGTGAACGCAGTCCATAGAATTCTAAAACTGCATATATATATATATATATATATATATATATATATATATATATATATATATATATATATATATATATAGACATAAAATATAATGTTACAACTTTTTGCAATTTATAATTTGCTATAATATAAATAGCATATTTAAACAAAATCAGAAAAATGGCATGCCTTGAACAAAATTAGATTAACAACTAAACACCAAATATTGTTTTTAAGTTCTCGACGTGCATTTCGCTACCCATATTAGATAAAGCTGTTTTAGGTTAGCGTTTCTCACCAAACGTTTTGGTGGGATTGATCATTTTTTGTGATCAATAGAAGCATTCATCATTTTTAAACTCAACTCTCTGCCCTATTATCCCAATCTTGTGTACCGGTTGTGTACTGCTTGCTGTTTCCGGCTATATAAAACACAAGTAGAATTATTTTTAATATACTCTCTACTAATTATATTTATTATATCGCGCCAGAGCAAACTGATAATTACCGAAAAATAAATTTATACACACTTATCAGCTTTACTTCGTAAATTTAACTGAGGTAGCCGATACTTGATGGAAATTCATTTTAAATAAATAAGCAAAGATTAATATCTAAAAATTTCCACTATATTTAAAATTGTGTGTATGACAATTGTTTCGACACACAGTGCCGTTTTCAAATACAAACTATACTAAACTAACAGTGAGAAAAATAGTTACAACCTGGTTGTAAGTTGGTTATTTAGCTTTACTTCGAATTAACAATAATCATTCATTGACTATTAAGTCATTGATTTTGTTACAAATTCTGTATGTGCTGTAAAATAGCGTCCAACACATATAGAATTCATAACACAATTATTGTTAAGTGGAAGTGCAGCTGAATATTTCCAAGTTTTAATTTAATTACTTTATTCTAGTCCATTTAGTGCAACTACTTGGATGACCTATTTAGAAAAATTCTGATAAATTATTAGATATATATATATATATATATATATATATATATATATATATATATATATATATATATATATATATATATATATATATATAGAAAAAATTTATTCAGAAAAATACTGATAAAGAGCAAGTATAAAAACAAACACAGAAAACATACTGGCACTATCCCATCAACTCGCCCATCAAGTATGTAGCTGAACGTCGATAGATATCATCGTAGAGTTGATACAGTTCCAATCACAGACATCTTTTGCAGCTCGACGATGGAAATGTTCTGGAGCTGTAGGCTTCGAAAGTAGTTCATAAATTTGGGCGAGATAGTGCAAAGCGTCCCTATAAGAATAAGGACGACCACCGCAGGTAAAGACTTGCGGTAGTCGTTTGGAAAAGCCAAAATCACCACATCTAAGTTCTTAAACGGTAGTATTTGTCCAATTTTTCCTTCTCTTTTCCTTGGACTCTTACGTCTCCTGGTATCGCCACATCAATTAGCAAGATCTTGGGCTTTTTAATGACTGTTATGTCCGTCTGCAGATGAAAAACACAAAAGTTTTTAACTTTATTTTCGACAGTTTTTCCGACCTGTGGTCGTAAAACTTTTCTACAGTTGCAATACCAAAATTCCGGTACAAGAGAACAAGTGAAGGCCAGTGAATTATTTACGCAACATTATCATGTTCAACATTATCGCAACATTATCTTGTACTACACAACATTATTCATAAACTTTTTATTCATAAACGACGTTATCTTGTACTGAATAGGTGCAATACTAGAGAACTCGCATATTAGGTGTTACACAGTCTCCTCTCGGTTGTTACACAATCGGCACTTTAGCTAAATTTCCTTGTTTCTTGGTTTTTAAATAGTTTATTGGTAGAGCCTGTTCCTGACGAGCGACCGATAGAATTTCAATTTCTTTTATAATTATGCCTTTCCAAAGTCAGTCCTATGTTAATTTTTTGGTATATTTTCTTTCGATTGTTCGCAAATAGTGTCCATATAGTTGTTTCTCTGTCAAAGCATTTATCCGCTTGTCCACCCGACCTCTTGCTCCTTCTACCTTCGGCGTACCTTCCTGCCTAACCGTTGGCAGCAGTGTCTCAGCTGTACTCCTTAAGGCTGCATTTTTCTTCTTGAACAGTTTATTGGATTTGCAGTAAACCACACCCACACATCCTTCTCGATAGGTAAAGTATATCAATGTCGCTTTTAGGATGGTGGCAGTGGTGCACTGTTAAAAGTTAGCGTGTTTTCTTCTCTAGGCTATCCAGTATAAGTAAAAAAAAAAAATATATATATATATATATATATATATATATATATATATATATATATATATAAATATATATATATATATATATATATATATATATATATATATATATATATATATATATATATATATATATATAAAGAAGTAAGTGTTTTCACGGATGGAGAAAATGTTAGAATTATTATTTCGGGTGTCAATCCATTCGTTTGAAAAATATTCCTTTCTTGACGACATTCCGCCAAAATCTCTTTTGGCATTTTCATATACAACTATTTTTTCGATGGCCGGTAATGCGCGTAATTACACAACGTAAAAGAGGGTAGGTTTAAAAAAAACATTATTAAAAGAAAACAATTTTTTGTTTTAAGTATTACGCGCTGATGTGAAGATATTCACAACTGAAAAAAATTTCACTTTGTAGATGTATACAAAGTTAGTAAAAGTCTAGACTAGATAATGAACTTGAAAAACGACACCATCACAGAAAAATAAACACCCGCATTTTTTTGCAGAATCATAAAAAACGGACTCATTATAAATATAAAATTTACAAGTACCCTAAAGTGGATATTGATAGTAATGGCACTTGACACCAGAAAAACAAACATCCTTTCAGAGGAATGTGGTAGTGCAAGGCCCCGTAGCGGGTAAAGGGGCAAAGTGAGGCACTTGAGTAAAACCAAAGAAATGACAGGTACATATGGTTTTTATAGCCTTATCACGTGGACAGGGCTACGAAGAAATTCAAGGAAGTTCCAATACAGTACGAATCGACAGTTTGGGTTGATAGGTTGGCGAAGAAAGTTCGGGTTAACCCATTACATGTGAATAGTTCGAGATAAATCACTAGAAGAGAGTGCGAGCTGAAAGTTACACGTTAGTAGTTTCACATTCACAGTACGAATCGACAGTTTGAGTTGAAAGGTCGGCGAAGAAAATTCGGATTGACCCATTACACGTGAATAGTTCGAGATAAATCACTAGAAGAGAGTGCGAGTTGAAAGTTACACGTTGAATGTACGAATCGAGAGTTTGAGTTGAAAGGTTGGCGAAGAGAGTTTAGGTTAACCCGTTGCACGTGAAGAATTCAAAGGGAATCACGAGAAGAGAGTGCGAGTTGAAACATACACGTTAGCAGTTTCACGTTGACAGTACGAATCGAGAGTTTGAACTAAAAGGTTGAATAAGAGAGTTCAGGTTAACCCGTTACACAGCTTTGCGCAGTGGCATTATCGTAACCGATGAGGTTTATCCGAGGTGCGATTATTGCTGGGAGACGTTAAAGTGAATTCATTTGTGATTTACTTATTGGTTAAAGACGACACCCCCCTCCTCGTGGGCTCCTGGTGGAAACGACTGGCCGGCAATTAGTCGTGTTATTGACCTGTGACACGCCATAAGCTCCGGTCTACCGCTAAGAGGTGTAAGAAAAAGGGTTGTGGAACCCTTTCCAAAAGGGCGGGCTGGGAAGGCTCTGCCGAGGCTCCGGCTGGGCCGGCCCTTCTGGCGCTGAGCGTTTCAGCGAGGCAAAATGGAATTTCAATATATGAGGCAAAAGAGGCAAAGAGATCCGGCTTCTGGAGTGGATTCTAGCGAGGAAGAGGATAGTATGCCTGGAAAAAGAGTTAGACTCCATAGATAATATGAACAGTGAGCTTAGTGACTTGTGGGACCTTATTGGCGAGCACATCGGTAAGGTTGATGCTGGCTTAGATCAAGTGGAGGACAAAAATAAGAAAAAGAAAATGAAACTGCACATGAAACACATTAGATCGAAAATAGAAGAAGTCAAACAACAGGTCAGCAAAATCATCATGTCGACCCGTGACAGGAGTGCGGATAGTTTGGACGAGATTAAGAGTATAATCCTTGCACAGAATGAAAAAATCTCTGAACAAAATAAAAAGATCGATAATGCAATCTCTTGCAGGATGGAGACGCCATCGTATGCAAATATCACCGCTAGCAACGCTGTCAAGGTTAGTGGCATAAAGAAGCCGCTTGCTGTACCGAAGTCATCTAAGATTCAGTTCTCTAAGTCGGTGGATGGGAAGGACATGTCTGGCGAAGAACTTAAAAAAATAATGATGCAGAAGATATCACCCAGCACTTTGGGCCTTAAGCAAACGAAAATATACGCCACAAAAAATAATAAGGTGATTATAGAAACTTGCTCCAATAATGGTCTCCAAAAAGCTAGATATTCATGTCGCTTCAGTTGGTAAAAACCGAGACTAACTTTATTTAACGTTCCTTCGAACATACAGAACGAAAGCTTAAAGGAAGAGATCATTGAGCAGAATTTCACGGCACGGTCGGCTGAAGAACTGGAAATTAATCCAATCTTTAAATTTGGTCCCAAGGACAAACATTATGTCCATTGGGTCATTGAAGTTAGTGCGGAAGCAAGGAAGAAGCTACTACAAAAAAGTCTGATATATCTGGGATGGCATTCGTGCAAGATCGAAGATCGGGTGCAGCTGACGGTTTGTTATAAGTCCCAAGGTTTAGGTCACATCTCCACTAGGTGCACCGCCGAAACGGCCTGCGGTCACTGTGCTCAGAAGTACGACACACGTAGTTGCCCTAATAAAAATAAAACTGAAGAAACTAAATGTATACTCTGTGTACAGGCCAAGATAACGGATGTTAGACATCATGCGAGAGACACAAAATGCACGATTTTCAAGAGAAGAATGGAGGCCTTTGTTGCGAACATTGATTTTGGGAATAACGATGAATAAGAAGAATCACGTGAAGATCGGCCAGCAAAACTTACACCACAACTATGCTGCGACGTTGGACTGCTTGACGACTGCTATTGAAAGGAATTTGGATATATTATTACTTCAAGAACCCTACACTTGGGTGAGAAATGGTCTCCGCACTGTTCCTACCCTGGGCAGGCTTGGTCTGATTGCTGATCAGAACGTTCAGTTTAAGGCATGCATTGTTATAGTTAACCTGTCATTTCATGGGTTAAAGATTTCTCAACACACCGATGAATTTAATGCTGTTGCAAACATCTCTCTACGCGGGAGTAAGTTAGTAGTCTGTAGTGCCTATTGGTTGCCTGCAGGAGATTTCGTTGTAGAATCACAACTGAGTAAAATCAGAGTGATCTGCAATCAATTTAGTTTCAACCCTTTACAACTAGGTATAGATTCCAACGCACATCACCCCGCATGGTATTCACGAGACACGAACAACAGAGGAGAGACCCTTGCTGAATTTTTAACTACTGAAAATCTACACGTGCATAACATCAGCAAAACTTTGACAACATACAGCAGCACGTTGGGCGACAGCAACATAGATATTACAGTTGGTAATCACAGAACCCTCGATAGACTGAAGAATTGGAACATCTTGGAGGACACATTGAGTGACTACAGATTAATCACCTTCTGTTGGGAATTAAATTACGATCTAAATCAAATATGCTCTGGGAACCGACGATTTCACACATTGATAAAAGGGTTTTGGAATTAGAAAAGTTACTCAGAGATATCACTGAAGAGGCGGTTCCTAAGAGAATAGTCTTCCATTCCAAGCCTATATGGTAGAATGAAAATATTAATTCCGTTAAAAGAGAATGTTATAGACTCAGGAGAGATTATCAGAGAAAAACGAATGCGGAAGAACGCATAGGAAAAAAGAATAGATATTTGGATATGGCGAGGAGATTGCGCCAATTAATTAAAATGACTAAAAATGAATCGTGGAACACGTTTGTGTCAGAACAATTAAGAGAGGATCCGTGGAGTATTCCATATAAGTTGGCTTCTGGCCGAATAAAGGGTACTGGGAAAATCGTAGAGTCTATTAAAACAGGGCTAAATGAAGAGGATAGAACTATAGATTTTGATGAGACAGCGGAGATCATCATTAACGAGTTCGTACTGGAGGATAACATAATGGAATATACTCCTGAGCATTCGCTCAGGAGAATGACTGCGGAGGATTTTGAAGAACGTCATGGAAGGATCTTACATATTACCAGAGAAGAGGTTGAAGGAAGCTTGTCGAATATTAATATGAAGAAAGCGCCGGGACCGAACGGCATTCCGGGCATAGTGCTTAAAACATTGGCGGTGGCCATTGCGGACCTGCTCTGCAGGATCTACAGTGACTGCCTCCTCCTTTCGTACTTCCCCCGAAGATGGAAGGAGGGCCTGCTCGTGATGATTCCGAAACCAGGAAAAAATGCAGAATATTTAAAGTCCATAAGACCGATAACGTTATTGCCGATATTAGGTAAAATTTTTGAATTCTTTATCCGGGAACAGCTTTTTCATTTCACGGATGATCAGGCTTTTCATCATGCCAATCAATACGGTTTCATCAGGGGCAAAAGCACTAATCAAGCTCTTCAAAAATTCACCAACAAAGTAAGAGACAGCACGTATAGATACACAGCCGGTATTTTTTTAGATATAAAGGGCGGTTTTAATAATGTTTGGTGGCCGGCCGTGCTGCACGCTTTAAAAAGCAAGAATCCTCCGAAGTACTTGTTCGGGATGATGGTTTCCTATTTTGCAGATAGACATGTCAGACTCGATATCGGGCCGAATGCGGTCCGAAAAACTCTTCAAAGGGGATGTCCTCAGGGCTCGAGACTGGGCCCGACAGTGTGGAACCTGATCGTGGACGGTTTATTATTGGAGTTCGATGCTCTTTTTGACTTTGAAATGATCGCATATGCGGACGATCTGGCTATCATTGTCGGGGGCAACAGTAGACCAGCCTTGGAGGTTAGCATGAATCAGGCCTTGGAGGTTGTCCATAACTGGGCAGCTTCCAACAAGCTTAAAATTGCATCACCAAGTCCACGTACCAAGTCCACGTACCAAGTCCACGTGCGGTAGGAAGTTAACAAGGAATCCTACGGTGAAAATCGGTGGGGATTATATCAAAAGATCCAAGCAGACCAAATATTTAGGCATTACGGTGGATGACAAGTTGTCATTCATATCATATATTAAACTCGCTTGTGAGAAAGGGAAAACGTTGTTCCAGGCCCTAAAGAGATCCTTGAGTAGAGTTTACTCGATGCCTGCTGAGTCTCTAAGGACGATCTTTTACGGTGCAGTTATCCCGGTCCTAACTTATGGATCTGAAATTTTCACGGACAGGCTAACCATGGCCAGGAACATTAATAGACTAGAGTCTCTGAGGGGGGCCATTTCGCGCACAATTGTGGGGGCATACATAACAACCTCCACAGCTGCTGCTTCCGTATTGGCCATTATCCCGCCCATAGGGGACATCATTTTTGAACATCTAGACGCTAAAGCCCATAGAAGAGGACTGATGGTCAACAGATTCGGCAAGTTCATTCCAGAAGAGCCAAGGATGAATAGGAAGAATATAAGAAGCATTCTAAGAAATAGAACAAACGAAAGATGGCAATCCGAGTGGGAGTTTGGAACTACCGGTAGAACGACATTCTCGTTTATTCCCAGCATCTACACATTGCAAGGAATTGATTTTACGGTCAGTCGTAAAACAATTCAAGTATTAACGGGTCATGGGCAATTCAAAAAACATTACCAAAGAATTGGTAAAACGGAAGACCCAAGATGTGCAGACTGCAACGAAGAAGATAATCCAATACATAGAATTTTCAACTGCGTCAAGTTTGAGGATAACAGAACCGTCATCGAAGGAATTGTGGAGTCTGATTGGCCTGTTAGCCCAGAATTACTATTTCTCAAACTGTTGAGGGAGGATAGATTGCACTTGTTGGAGGGCTTTGTGCCGGATGGGCTGGGAACACCCCAGCTATTTTAGAGTAATTATTTTGTTCGATTCTGTGAAGAACTGTTTTTGTTCAGGTCAATAATTTTAGTTTTTTTGTATTGATTTTGTAATAGATAAGTTGTGCTTTGACGTCTGTCGGCGTTCAAAGTACCAATGTTAAATAATAGGCTATGGCATTGCATATAGCTCCAAGGATGAGCACTCATCATTGGTGGCAAGTAATTAATGAGCATTTTAGGAGGGTTGTAGGTACCTCCTGGACTACCGTCCATTTTGTGGGGCCGCCTCTCACCGCTTCACGGTAGAGTTTAGCTCAGTTGGCAAAGCAAGATGTGAAAGGCTATTAATTAATTAATAGTTAAGTAGGTCCCTTTATGTTATCATATATTATACATATTATATTTTTTTATATGATTGGCAATAAATAAACGTTAGAATGAAACAAATAAGAAGGAAGATATACCTCGTTGGATACTTGTTACTAAAAAAAGAAGGGCACCATCTATCCCCTTCAGGGATAGGTGGTGGAGAGGGTTATGGTGGGTTTTCCCTTCTTCTTTCTTTCTTTCTTTCTAACCCGTTACACGTGAAGAGTTCGAGTAAATAACGAGGAAAGAGTGAGAGTTGAAAGCACAAGTTTAAAAGTTCCACGCGAAGATATAGAGTAGAAAGTACCATTTTAAAATTACACGTTAGAGTCAGTTCCCTGTCGAATCCGAAGTTTATCAGTTATTTTGTTGCGTCAAATCTCGCAAAATTTAAGATCATAAGTGAAAAAGTTCCCATCAAAAGTGTAGTGAAGTAGTTGTGAATTTTAGTAAATAAATGTGTATATAAGTGTATCTTCTGCTTATTAATTCAATAACCAAGATCCATTTCGCGAACCCTGTGGAAATATTATTATATCTCTCATGTGCGGACGAGGTTTCTAACAAAGAACTTCCCGCACACGCGCCTTTACGATGTCTTTAAAGCATTACGCTTAAATACATATTTTTAAAAATCATTTGAAGATCTTAAATTGTCCAACGTGTTTTTACCCGCCGGCCAGAAGTGTTGTGTGTGAAATAGCAGCGTTATTCTTGTGGTACACGGTCGAAGTTGTCAGGGTATATATATATATATATATATATATATATATATATATATATATATATATATATATATATATATATATATATATATATTTATATATATATATATATATATATATATATATATATATATATATATATATATATATATAAATATATATATGTAACCACCCGCTTGGATCACGCAAAGCATTCTGACTCATTTTCGAGTGTTCTTTCTGATTCTCCCCACCTCTCTCATCCTTTCTCCGTGGATTCTCTTTCTCTCCTGCGTCCACTTTGCTCCCGCTCTCCTCGAAACTTCACTCTTTGATGCAACGTTCCACATATGTATTTTGTTTCTGTACGCTCTTTTATCCTCAATCTATGTCGGAACCATTTATGCCTTTCTCAGATCAGCTCTGACTTGTGTGATCCATGGTACTGTTGACTTGACTCCTTGATGTATGTAAGAATTCTGTTGGTGAGTCTTGTCGGTGGGAGTCTACTGATGTGTCCATAGAATTTCAACCTTTTTTTTTCTTATGTCCGCCGCTACGTTGGACATTCTCTCTAGGGTCTTTCGAGAGTGTAGTCTGTATCTTTCCTCTGTCAGTTTTGGGCCAAGAATTTTCGTCATAATGCGTTCCTCGTGCATATAGGACTTCTGGTTTGATTACTGTGTTGTATTGTCTTATTTTTGCATGTCTGGATAGGCATGTCTTATTGTAGATATTGTGTGTCTTGCCGTATGCCCTCTTCATTTTCTGTAATCGAGTCTTCTGTGCTATGTTCTCTCCTCCTGTGGGTTCGAGAATCTCGCCCAGGTATTTAAAGTGACCTTATTTATTTTGCCGTATTTTGTGTTTTTGGACATCTTTTTTCATTGTCTGCGAGTATGGCTAGGTCATCTGTGAAGGAATATATATATATATATATATATATATATATATATATATATATATATATATATATATATATATATATATATATATATTTCATTTATCTAATTTTTCTATCATTATTTTTTAGTTTTTTATAAGTTCTGATAGTAAGGGTTTAGGTACTTTTTTGCATTCTTTTTACAAGTAATTTTTAGCGACAAAAAATGACGATATGATATAGAAATAGTACTGATAAGAATATGTAAAAATCCTTCATGAGAATGGTAGATTACTGGGATATTACGTACACCTGTTAGTAGGGTATTATCTCAGTCATTAACAAATACTCCGCCATTTCAAAGCGCTCGACCTAAAATCGCAATACCTTTTAGTCCAATACATTATTTTATATCAAAACAGAAATATCGATGCCCATATTTAATCTAACATATAAGTTGGGTTTAGAAGCAGCGTTTCGTCGCAAACCAAAATTCATCTGGCCAATATTTTAACGATGACCGTGGTCCATTTATATTTCCCAGCACGGCCGCGTACAAATTTACAATAACAATAAATAATGATCGTGCAAAAACAGAAATTGATTCGGAAGGGGCAACAGCCGGTCAGTATAGACGATATTTTACAATTTTATTATAAAAGCTGTTTCAGTCCTCCGAATAAACGGCTGAGAGGTATTTTAAGACCTGGATAAATACGTTGGTAATATTTTTCGGATGGATTTTTGTCATTAATATTTGTCAGTGCTTTAAACTGGAATCTGAATGTTTGCATAAATCCTGGATTTGACTAAATAAAAGGATTTCTTAGGTTTTATATAGTCAGATAACTAATGGATAATAAATTTGATTTATTAACACGGTGGCCAGTTTTAAAATTAATCTTATTTTTACGTCCCGATAATTGTTTGAATGCTAATCCCAATAAACTAAAAAAAATGTAAGGTCGTTTTACGAAACTATAGTAAAACTAAAATAAAAGTGATAGATAACAAAGTAAAATATTGTTTTATTCCTTTTTTAAAAAATGAACTATCACAAAGTAACGGACAAATCAATCAATAATCCCAATAAACTAGTTGAAAGGCTATTTTTAATCAAATCACAGAGAATCATAGCTGGGTAGTGCTCCCAGTCCTTGCACTATGTTATCCATTAACTTCTGTAGAGCTCGTAGAAGCGAGCTGACAACGACGGGTTTCATGAAAGCATTTGATAGATTTTTCTTCCAAAAAGGCTCACGCTCACGAACATATTTATTCTGATAATGCAACTTGCAAAGTTCACGTAACAAGGTACAGGTATTGTATGAAGTCAACCGTAAGGTACCAAAAAAAGAAAAGAATCATGGTTGTTTTTCTGACAATCGAATTGAGTGGCCCTCAATCCCAGAAAAAGCTCCTTTTATTTCGACGGTGTTTGTGAAAGCACCGTTAAATTACTTATAAAAAAAATATAAAAAAATATATCATAAGGGCTGCACGGCGGATTTTTATGCCTGCCTTGTACAGATGGACGCTATTTCTAACTTCATAATAATTACTTCTTTATCAAATGAACATTTTCAATATCGCACCGAATTGATAACCCAAGGGCTATTTTCTGTTCATTGTAGAAGTATCACAAAAATTTGTAATGTACACGTTAAATTAAGCGTTGCAAAAATTGGGGTGGTACCATAATATATATATTAAATTTTGTTGGCTTATTTTTTAGATTGATTATGACCCTATTAAATTCATACCTTATGATTGCAAAGCGTAACTGAAGAATGACTGGAAATTGCAATATTATGGTGTTAAAATTTGTGAGTTTTTTTTGTTGAAACTAATAATATAAATTTTATTATAAAGAAAATATTAATTTTCAAAACAATAAAACCTTCTAACATTCTATATTGACCTCATCTAAATAGTTAAAGAAGAAAATATGAAAGTCACATAGCGCAAGGTATAAGCTGTAAGCAGGAAGTGGTAGAAGTTCATTTATGTCGAACTCTAGGACGTTTTCATCTATTTATACAATTTAGATGTGGAGTTAGGAAACGTTTTGTTATAGGATGCGATTTTGTTGACTAAAGCACATACATTTTGGTAGATTGCAAACAATAAAAGCTTAACGCATTTGTTTGATTATTTGGAAGCATCTTAAAGCAGATTGTGTCTTTAAAGTGTTATCGAACGCAGAACAGCGCATTCCTGAAAAACCCATACCATTTAGCTACAGGTTTCGCTAAATATTCAAGTTCACATCATTGATTTTCCTTGCAGACATACAAATATATCTTTGATCTCAAGTAATTAATCAATTCAAATAATCGATTGTTTCTATGACAGTGGTCGAGCTGACGTCGACATGTGATGATTTAGAATATTTTGACGAATTTCTCTAATTATTTTCGGCAATTAAATTCTTGTATGGTGAAAACTGTAGAAAAAAGGCACATTTTCGATATATTAAGCTTTTCTATTTCCGAAGCGATAAGAATGCTTCGCGGATGCAAAAGTAGATATATGCTAGGGTGAGAAGACTGTTGAAGATCCAAAAGTGGTTTAGAAAGTTTCGTGGAAACATTTTTCATTTTAGCGATGGACCATGATCTGGACTAAATCGAAATAAAATATTGTCGCTAATTAAAAGTAATTGAGGCGATTACGTGAACTGGAAGGGAATCATTTATTATAAGCTAAGCTATCTGAAAACCAGGCTGAAAATTAGGAGAAAAACTGTTAACAACAGCAAAAGTGCATTGCGTTCTATCGAGATAATGGTAGACCTTTGACAACCAACACAAACTTTTATAACTTGACTGGATGTTTGGTCCATCCACTGCACTCTTCCGCTTTGCAAGCTCTGATTTTCCTTTATTTATATTGCTTCAAAACTGCTTAGATGGTAAAAGCTGTACTTCCTCGGAAGACCTGAAAAATCACAAGTTCTTTAGCCAGAAACATCAGAACATAATAATACTATAATACGATATGATAGATACGATATAATAGATACGTTATGATAAATACGATATGATAGATACCATATGATAGATACGATATGATAGATACGATATAACAGATACCATTTGATAGATACTACATAATAGATACGATATGATAGATACGATATAATAGATACGATATGATAGATACGATATGATAGACACGATATGATAGATACGAAATGATATATACGATATGATAAATACGATATGATATAATATAACCTGATAATGCAGCTATCGGAGAGACGGAGAAGAGTGATCGGACAGAATGGTACAAACTATTATATATTGGTTAAATGTAACGGGTCTTTCAAATTCAATTATTAATTTGTGAATAAAACACAGAATTTGCATTGATTTTAAAAAACTTTTCATTGATAATTGAGCATAGTGTATGACATTTAAACGCGAAAGGCAATATCTGCCAAAAGACCACCTCTTACAGCTCCACGGACGTCCATTATTTTGTAAAAATGTTGAATGACATTTTGGCAAAATCGTGGGTCTATCTCACCAATAACTCGAATAGTTTCATCCTTTAGTCCAGAAATCGATTGTGGATTGTTTTTATAGACCTGACTTTTCACGTAACGCCAAAGAAAATAGCCCAACGGTGTCAAATCACATGATGGTGGTGGCGAATTAACATCACCGTTTCTTGCAATAACTCGCCCAGGAAATTGTTCTCTATATAAATCAATTATTTCGTTAGCAGAGTGAGGTGTAGCGCCATCTTGTTGACACCACCATAGCCACATATTTCAAAATGTGCTTCATGTGAAAAGATCATTTTTTGAGAAAAATCATGTGTTTGTCCTTTGATTCAACTGACAAGTGCACGACGTTTTAAATGACCCAGTGGCTTTAGTTCCTATGTTAATTAAATCTTATATGCCTTCAGAGCTAAATCCTTTCGTAAAATACGCCATGTCGTGCATTTACTGAGTCCAAAATGTTGTGAACGTCGACTAATGGACTAATTTCTGGGTCTTCAGCGACACTTTCATGTACCAAATCAATATGCTGTTATGAACGACCACTGTAACTATATATTGTTGTTCTATCTTCCACCAAACCAGTTTCTTCAAATGTTTAAACAATTCGATTGATAGTGGTTTCAGATGGACGATTACGTAAATTCTAAAACTTTTTTTACTGAACGCCCAATTTCATAAATTCATTCAACAATTTTAACGTTGTCATCTTATGTAGGACTCTATCAAAATTACCCGATTGGAGAAGCTTATAGGGTGCCCTATGTTTAAGGGTTGCATCTGCATTGTGCATCTACTTAATTTTATTGATTTAGCAATATTTTCGCCAAGTGTAAGTAATCTACTATAACTATATTTGTTACATAACATTGTTAAATAAAAATAAATTTTTGGTTTTCGAAAAAGTAAATTTTGAGTTGTAAGTGTACAAACATCATCATCGTGATAATTACAGAAATACCGAAGTATGATATTTAAAACTAAGCGCAAATCAATATCCATTAATATATTAGTCAACAACGGAGTGGAAAAAGAAATAATGGACAATGAAATTATACCATTTCCAACATTACGACATTGCCATTAAACCAGCCATCAAAATAGAAGGTGGGTTAATGCTCGGGCCATAAGCAAACGTCTGGCGTCGTCGTCGTTCATTTTGCTAACGTCAACAATTGGAACCGTTTGTTTTTATTTGTTTTTGTACAGAACGAGGTCATTACTTTAGTGGTCTTTTTAATATTCTATTTCAACTGGAATTTACTTTTTAATTTTGTTGAAGTGACCTTTTGATACCGCAGATTATAGATTGTCATGTCAAGAGTGTATATTCGCCGATGTAGTAAATATACTACCTTTAATTACCGCACATTCACATGTTATAGGAATATATACTACAATGAAAATTACGGTGGTCTTTGTTTTAAAAGTTCGGGCGGTTTACGTGTCGATACAACCATTTGGTTTTTAAGTTGATATGGATGTCCTTGATATCTGACAGAAGTCTCATATTATTTTACTTGTTGAGTTAGAAATTATAGCGTCTTTTATAATTATTATAAAAAATTGTCGGCGATTTCATAAAATTGATCTGAATTAAATTTTGTTTAAAAAACAAAATTACTGATGCATTGAAAATATTAAGAAAATGTTACGATGATAAAACTGTCAAAAAATATTTACATGTGGTATAATGAATTTAGGGATGGTAGAGAAACAGTTTAAGATACATCTCGTTTGGTTAGGTTTCCGTCCACTAGTGAAGAAAACATAAACAAGCATTCGAGTCCCATCGAAAAATAAGTCTAGATTTGTTAGAACAAAATTCATGGTTTATGCATCATGATAATGCAAGATAGTACGCCGCAATAATTATTTGTCAATTTCTCGTTAGAAATGAAAGAAATGCCTTTCCACATTTTTTTTTTCACATATGGCCCCGTATTCTCGAATATCTGAGTCGATTGAGGAAGCGCCGTCGTTTTGTATCCATAGAAGGCATTCAAGAAAATTCGCTGAGCGTTTTAAGGAAAATACCAGAAGTCAAGTATAAAAACTGTTTCGAAGATTGGAAAAGAACGTTGGAATAAGTGTATTGGAGTGAGGGGGTGTTACCTTGAAGGAAATGAGATTACTTTGGGAAGTACTTACAATAATAAATAAATACTTTGTAATTTATTTATGAAGTTCATTTTGATCATAGCGCGGTTAAAACGTGAGTGCTCCATATGAGTATTTTGTTAGTTTCTTCGGCCGCCACGAGAACGTCAACAAGCATATCCCAAAACTGTTAGTAACCCGTTTCTGGCCTTATAGCATTCATCAATGATCCTTATAGCATTCGGTTTATAAGCTACGAACTGTCGTGTTGTGCCCTCTAGTTGTACGTGGATTAGGTATGCTTGAACTGGAGGAGAAAACTAATTATGAGCAGTTTTGTTTGAGAGGTTTGAGAAGTTTTTTAAGTCAATTTAACAGGTTGTTTTAAGAATTATCAATTATCTGTCTTAATTCCTTCGCTATATACAAATTTTCATTTGTAATACAGCCGCATTTATTTAATAATGGAAAAATTTAAACGAGAACTATCATAGTGTATTTCTGCAAAAATGGTCCAAATAATTTAGCATCAAAGAAATTCAAACACGGTTGATGAGTACTAAAGTCGAAGAGATTTACCACTAAACACAGAATCACTTTTCAAGTTCTCGACGCACTTTTCGCAAACCATGTTAGCATCATCAGGAGATGATTTGATCTGATCGGTTAGCGAAACGTGCGTCGAGAACTTTTCGTAAAAGTGATTCGGTGTTTAGTGGTAAATCTCTTTGAGTTTAGTGTTTCACACCGAAGGTTCCAACAGAAAAATTGACGCTTGATGAGGTCTTTGTATCTTCTTTTTGGACTTCCCAGATTTTGTTTCTTGTGTCTTAATTTACCATAGAGGATCTACATCGGCATCCTAGTATCCTACATCCCTTGGCAATGACCTAACCATCTCAGCTGAGCTTTCTTTTCACAATGTATCACTGCAAAAATGATCAAAATAATTTGGCATACATCAAACAAGTTCATAACAATCTGATCGACTTAATTGATTATCCAATTTCTGGAACATGTTTTTCAAATATAGCATTCTTAACTTTCGGTGAACCCTTCTGTAAAGCATGTAACGACTTCTCTTGATAGGCTTGTTGGCTTCTTCGCCGCAAAAATGGGAATTCTGCATATTAACTTATTGATTATTGAGGTAAAATGTGCCAGTGAATCAAAGAAGATGATTTTGCTTGAAAAATCCGTTGCCCTCTCAAGATTAAATCCACGAACCTGCGGCACCGCCCTTGGTCTACAAGCGCAATGAACACCAACGTTTTTATTTTACATTTACTGAACTCAAATGCACATGGGTCAGATGATCCAAAACACTATTATTCTCTTAAAAATTGTGATCAGTTTGTGAACATTTGTCCAATACAATTTGTTGATTTTTGTTCGTTTTCTTATGAATTATTACCTTAATTTTCACGGAATAGTACCCTTCGATATTTTCCATTGTCATAGTATCACTGTACAATTTGTATGCATTCTACCGTGTATGTACGATCCATTACGTAAAAAATATGCGAAATATTGTTAATATTTGATTTTGAGATGAACATTGGACTTTTCATTCAGTCATAACTGTTACTTGTTTTTAGAAACCAACAACCATTTTCCAGATATAAACAACCTAAAAATATTACATTAAAAACAGAAGGGCAAAATATTAGACATACTAGAAATATAGAAATATATAAATATAATAATGGCCAAAACGTAAACCTTTTCAACACACAAATTGATAGAAGAAATTTCACATTGTAAAAACTAATATAAAAATGAAATATAAAAAGGAAAAATATCAACTAATAATTAGATACCTAGACCATACCGTCACTATATTTTGGGAAAAACCCCCTTTGATATAAATTTTATGATATCCACCCATATTAAAGTAAACCGAGTTTTAATTTGTATACCTTTTCAAGCCCCTCGATTATGTAGTTGTTCTACAAAACGGAAACGAAAAGTTGAGGTGCTCCCTTTAATATTTTTACTGATGAACCAGAACGCGGATCACCATTAACACTTCCTGCAATCACCAAATTTTGTAAACCACTAAAATAAAACTATCATAAATATTTTGAATCATAAAGTCAGAATGATCGATCAGATTCTCCGTTAAATAGACACTTATAGAGATTAGTAAAATGAACTGATTTAAAACTTATTGAATGAGTCCAGTATGATGTTGATAAGATTCACTTAACAAAATAACGTTATTGGTTGTGTATGGATGGGAATATATTAAAATATTTCGTAATAACAACAGATTTACCACCTCTTACAAAATATGCTTTAATCGAATTACTTCAAAGATGTTATTTCATTTAATTTAAATGAATCACATTCTCATAAGAGAGTTTCCGTCAAGAAGTAAAATAAATTTTTTCAACAGTAACCCTTAAGCAAATAAAATGTAATGGTTTGAATTCTCGCTTAGTATCGTAAAACAAACTAGAAATCTTTAGAATGTCTCTTCTTGTTACGAAATGTTCGCAATACAGCTTCCCGAAAAAAATAGAAAACTTTCAAGTCTCCCATTATCCAATGAAAAAGGTATGCCTCGAAAACCGGTTATTCAAACATAACTACCGAACTTGCTTGTACAGACTTTTAAGTTTTCTTTAAAATTGACTCATTTAGTTGAGTTACAGCCCATTTTACAATGCCGAGCTTTAAGAGTCTCAGAAATAAAAGTAATAACAATAAATGTAAATTATACCGAGAGAATATTATCAACATGAATTGCGCCTTAAACGTATACAGAACCGAAACGAACAGAAATCCGGAAAAACTATTTTTGTCCATTTAAAGCTACGATTAAATCTCAATGGAAATTTCAAACTTGGCAACATTTCTGGAAATTTAGTTATCACATAACTCATGTACTAACGTTTTGATATTTGGATATTTTTTGTGACGTGAAGTTTATATATATATATATATATATATATATATATATATATATATATATATATATATATATATATATATATATATATATCTATATATATATATATATATATATATATATATATATATCTATATATATATATATATATATATATATATATATATATATATATATATATATATATATATATATATATATTATATATATATATATATATATATATATATATATATATATATATATATATATATATATATATATATATATATATATATGTATATATATATATGTATATATATATATATATATATATATATATATATATATATATATATATATATATATATATATATATAGCCTCCATTCGACATGGCCAATTTAAATGGTCATGGCTTCAGTCGTTCCTTTATCCGCTCTTCAGGTGTCCAGCCCTGAACCCAACTGATGACGGCTTAAGGCCAGAAATCGGTCTTGGGAGACGCTTGCTGGCGCTTTGGATGGCGGATGAAGGAATGGCAAAGCACGACGATATATATATATATATATATATATATATATATATATATATATATATATATATATAAATATATATTATTATTATTCACGTATGGGCCCTGGTGGACCACGCGAAGTACAATTAGAGGCGTTTGTTGTTGTTAGTCTTCCTTTGTGCCCATACTGATTTCATTATTTCGCTATGAGCTTGTTTCCTTTCGTCAGACCAAGTTGTTCCAGTTTTCCTACATTTTTCTCTCTGGCCAACCTTCCAAACGTTAACCTTGTGTCTGAAACAGTCTCTATCCTGAATTTCACTTTGTGTAATATTTGCTGATCTTAGGTCCTCTTTAATTGCAGCAATCCATTTAATTATTTCTACTTTAGCTTTACTCCTATTTTCATAAAATTCGACTATTTGTCTAGTTAACCTACTCGGATTCATCCGTTTTATGTGTCCGTAAAACTTAAGTCTTCTTTTTCTCATATCGCTATGTATATCTGTGTATTGTTTGATTTCTTAGTTTTCTTGAAGTCGGTATGTTGTGCTATTTATTTGTTTGGTCCTTAGGATTTTTCTTATGATTTTTCTTTCCTTCTTTTCAATGTCCTCGATGTCCCTCTTTCTATTCAAAATGAGTGTTTCCGCAGCATATAGACATTCTGGCTTAATAACTGTGTTGTAATGTCTCAGTTTTGTGTTTTTAGATAGGCATTTTTTGTTGTAAATGTCTTGTGCATTTTTTGCCGTTTCCATTTTTTGACATCTACCCTTATTGGCCGCTTTTTCCAACCCATTTTCCATGATTATTTCACCCAAATATTTGAATTGAGAGACTCGTCTGATGTTAGCATATTTTGTTTTTAGAAATGGCGTTCTTAGTCTGTTGCAGGTCATGTATTTTGTCTTTTCTAAGGAAATTTGGAGTCCTACATTTTCTGCTGTTTCTTTTAGGATTTCAATCTGTTTCTGTGCCGTTAATACATCTTGAGCTAAAATTGCTAGATCATCAGCAAATGCCAGACAATCAATTTTGATGTTGGTTCTCCCCAGTTTAATGGGCTGGTCAATATTCAGGGCCGACTTTTTTTCACGCCACTCCTGTATTACTTTTTCTAGAACACAGTTAAATAAAAGTGGCGAGAGTCCATCCCCTTGTCTCACTCCAGTTTTAATTTCGAAGGGCTCCGAGATCTCACACATGAATTTAACTTTTGACCTTGTGTTAGTTAACGTTGCTTTAATAATTGCCAGCGTTTTCAGATCTAGTCCTTGTTCTTTCAAGATTCGGAATAAAGATTCGCGGTCAATAGAATCATATGCTTTTTTGAAATCCACAAATGTACAGACGAGATTTTTATTGTACTGTTTTTGATGTCTTAGAATCAACTTCAGATTCAGGATCTGTTCAGGGCAGGATCTGCCCGGTCGAAAACCTGCTTGATATTCACCAATGTTAGGTTCTAACTGTCCCTGTGCTCTGTCTAGTAGACATTGAGATAGAATCTTGTAACAAACTGGGAGAAGAGATATCCCTCTATAGTTGTTTACATCCGTTCTATCTCCTTTCTTATGTAGTGGATGGATTAGAGCATCTTTCCAATCTGCCGGAATCCGTTCGGTTCGCCAAACTTCTTGTAGAATTTTGGTTATTTCCCTGATTGTACCTGGACCAGCGGATTTCAAAAGTTCCGCAGTGATTCCATCTTCACCAGAAGCTTTGTTATTTTTAAGCCGCTTGATTTGCCTAATTATTTCATCTTCATTCGGTGGTAATGAATCTGGGTTTGTTTGTTTAGGCTTTAGTGTTGCTAATTTGTTTAAGGGCTCAGGACAGTTTAGTATTTGTTCAAAATATTTCGCAAGTTCTTTGCAATTATCTTGGTTATTTAGAGCCAACTGTCCGTTTTCCTTTTGGAAGCAAAGACTTTGCGGTTGATGGCCTGTTAATTTAGTTTTAAATGTTTTGTAAAAGTTTCGAGTGTTATGTTTTTGGAAATCTTTTTCTATTTCATTAAGTTGATTGTTTTCATATTTTCTTTTTGTTTGTCTAATTAGCTTCGATGTTTCTTTTCTTACTTCCAAAAAGATGTTATAGTTTATTGCTGTTTTTTGACTGTTCCATTCTTTGAATGCTTCACTTCGGCTTAATACTGCTTGCTCGCAAACTTCATCCCACCACGGATGTTTTCTACGCTTTTGTAAAGGGACCAACTTTAAGGCTGTTTTAATAATTTTTTGTTTCAATTCTTGCCAGTTCTGTGCTGGTTGTTTATCAAGTTCTTCTGTTAGGGCTGGTTTTATTTTCGTTGGGTCAAACTTTGGTATTAGCAGACGCTTTTGAATAAGTTTTCGAGGTTTTACAGGGTTAACTGGGAGGTGTGCATTGATTAATGTATAGTTTTTGTTAGCACACTTAAGGGATAGTGTCATAAGTCGATTATTTACTGGCTGGACATTTGTTATAGAACCAAGGATGTTTCTTGAGACAGCGAAAGCAACACCGAGATGTGGTGTATTTTTGAGTATTTTTTTGTCCGTTTTACTTTTAAAAAGTCTGTAGTTGCCGAATTCCAAGGTGTTACCATCTGTCAATCTAGTTTCTTGCAAAGCTTAAATTTGGATTTTTTGCTGATTTAATGTTCGCCCCAATTCGTGTAGTTTTCCTGGACGCAGGAGAGAATTGATATTTACCGTTCCAAAGAAAGTTTTTGTTTTCGGTTTCAGACGTTGGCCAGAGGTCTCCGACTCCCTCTGAAAGATTTTGCGTTTAAGCCCGGACGCCCCAGAATCCGAAAGTCCGGTTGTACCAGCAAAGCTGGCAGAGGATTGTCTACCTCCTGGGGTAATTTTGTAATTACTAGAACGCTTCATATTGTACTTTGAAATAATTGTTTAAACCATGACGGTTCAGAGGTTAAGACTGGAGGGGTTAGTTCCAGAAATTAAATATCAGCCGCACCACTGGTGAACAGACGCTGACCACTCAGCCCCTTGATATAAGTCAGACGCTAAGCGGATTTAGTTTTTTTTTGCCTTGGTTCGGGGCTGCTTATTTTGAGATATTCGCAGCTGTCCATTAATATCTAATGGAACTTTCACTATCCACCACCCGTGACCCGTCCAGTATCTTAGGCGAGGTATACTGGAATATATATATATATATATATATATATATATATATATATATATATATATATATATATATATATATATATATAGAGGGTAATTTTTTAGAGCATTCGGACTTTAGATTCAAATAAAACAACAATTAAATTAGATGCCTTGAAATAATTTATAGTATTTTATGTGAAATAACAATCAATGGCATTAATGTTTGGAAACAATTGCGGACAAATGTCCACCGCGACTACTTCTAACAAAGTGCAAAGTATAATTTCAGATCACTTTTCAAGCCATTGGGGCCTTATATCCCCAATTGTTCGAGTTATGTTGGCTTCCAAGACGTCAATAATTGCTGGTTTCTCAGCATAGGCCATAGATTTAGCATAATCGCAAAGAAAATAATCCAACCGCCTGATATTGGTAGCCAATTAACAGGTTTGTTCTTCGAAATAATTTTCTCGCCGAATCAATAACATTGATATTTGGAATAAAATAATCATTGATCATCACTCTGTAATGTCCACATTAACGGTAACGTGACTTCCAGCTTGATTTTTAAAGAAATTCGGTCCAATGATGCCACCGGCGTACAATCCGCCCCACACGGTGTATTTTTCTGAATATTACGGTAATTGTTGGATCATTTTGCGGATTATTTTCACTCCAATTGTGGCAGTTATGTTTATTAACATAATTATTTATCCAAAAAAAGCTTAGCCGCTGAATAAAATTTTGCAGTTAAATTCTGGGTCAAGTTGCAACTGATTTTGAGCTCATTCGCCGAATATATGACGCAAACGGTGGTCTTGCGGCTTGAGCTCCTGCACAAGCTGGACCTTGTTAGACACCAGACCAAGATCTTTACGGAAAAGTTTCCACGTAGTTGGATAACAAATCCCAGCTTCCTGCGAACAGCCACGAATTAATCAACTTGGATCTTCATCAACACTTCATCAACAGTGGCGATATTTTTTTCGAACCGGACAGTTTTTTGATTTGTTTTTATTTCAATATCGAGCAGCGTGAAATGCGTTTGAAATCTGTCGATATTTCGGCGAATACATCGCACGGTTGGACAATTATGAGAACTATAAAATTCTCGAATTCTCGAAAACTCTCGATTCTGATGTTAAACCTTCCATGATGATTTGCCAGACTACACTGAATAATTTTGACACTAGGTGCGCAAACTTACAGTTTATTTGATAGCGATCCCTATCAGAAGTTTAAACACGCTAAATAAATCACGCGTTATATTGATAAAAACGACAGCTGATATCGTTGTGAATTGGTTGTAAAGTCAACCACCAGAAGACAGGCTTCCCACATTTGGGAAATAAAATTTCCTGCTCTGCCGACATGCAAAAAGAGATTATATACAGGATAAAGTGAGCTGGTGCCAATTTTAGACACCCAATGAGAAGGGTTTTTAGTATTAGAGACTTTAAAAAACGCACTAAAATAAGTTTTTACACTTCTACCATAATTTCCATCATAATGTAGTCCGAATTATGAAGCTGAGCCCTGCATCCTGTATTGGAAGCAAATAAAACAACTCGAGAAATTTCATAAAGGCTGTCGTAGAGGTACTTGAAAGAGCTAACAGTTTGAATACAGAATCCCAGATTAAAAAAGCTCAGCTGAGATGGTTAGGTCATTGCCAAAAGATGCAGGGCATTAGGATACCGAAGCAAATCCTCTATGGCGAATTAAAGCGAAAGAAACGAAATCTGGGAGGCCCAAAAAGCAGATACAAATATCTCATAAAATCGTTTCTAAAGAACTCCATGTCAAGCCCAAATGACATGAGAAGACACAGAGCTATGCAACTGAATGAGGAAAATAATCGTCAAAAATCAAGGACAAAAAGGTAAGCTCGAAAAGCCAAACAGGCTGGACAGCTTGTCAACTCTCTGTCCTCTTGACCTTAAATGTCCAGCATGCGAAAAACCATGTAGATCTAAGCGGGGTTATTTGAATTATTATAAAACGCATAATCCTTCAAGAATAACTCAGCAAAATAAATAGCCATTGCTGATGTTATTCTCGTATCGAATAAACAGCCGTCCTATATAGATGGATCGAGAGCATCGCTTAAGATACATCATGTTTGCTTAAGATGCGTTTGTTAAATGTGGTGAATCATTGATTAAAAAGCAACAACTTTTCAGACGTCCCTACAACATCGGACGCCAGATCATTCCCAGCTACACCACCATTGCGCCACCTTGATGGATAGCCACCTTGATTTATTAGTGGAAACAAAGTTACCAGATCCTTCTCAATCGATGCGAACATCCAGGAATATAGATGGGATGAACGAAGTCTCACTTGATCTGCTAGGAGACACGCTTCTGAACTAGGAATAAATAAGAAGACTATAAAATGAATTTTGCACAAGGATTCTATTTTTCCCCGTATAAATTGATCAAGAGTTGAGTGAAGGGGACACTCAATAACGCCTCAAAATTGGTTAAACAATGTTTGAGATGTTTGAAGAAAACGAATATTTGAGTATCATCATGAGCGGTGGAACTAAGGAACTAAGTAAGTAAATGGGGTTAAAGTTAAGTTAATTAACTTAGGTTATTGTAGGGAAGTTCTAAGATATCTATTAGCACATTGTCTAAATATAAGTCATTTTTTAGCTGGACAGTAGATATGTATAGAAAAAATATATAAAAAGCGATATAAAATATATAAAAAAAATGCAATGTAATATGATTTACATTATTAATTATGAATCATGCTTTGAAACAGAAACGCCCAAAATTGATAAATTGTGAAGGAATCGTCAATATTCAAAATCGCGTTTGATGTCGAATGTTAATACGTTCATAAACAACAGGAACAAACTCATAGTATTGTTACTTATCTAGGTCTATAACTTCATTATTCAAAGATATTTAATTTGATAGGTCGTTAATTTTAAACAATTGATTTATCATCCAATTTATCAGGGCATACTTTTCTAGGTCATAAAAGATAATCTCGTTACACAGCACATTTATATTTAAACGTTGTACTTGAACAAGGGCACTCTTTAAAGCATTAATCGCCATTTTTAAGACGCTCTTAATTCAATCTTAACCAACGGAAATTATTCTCTGTCGAGTGGCAAAACATTGCCAGCGCGATCATCTCAGTATCCGATTTATCGAACAAAGGCGATCCTCCTCTCTGGCATCATCCGAAAGAACAGACAACTCCAAACTCGTCTATTGTGTCGTTAATGAAGACAAATGATCCGGAGACATGAAGACGCGTTTACGGCTTAAGCTCGCCGATGGATAAAAACAGATTGGACACACCACCTGAAATGATCTATGTTTACCATTTCCAATTCTATAAAATAATTTATGGAAAAATAATTATAATTATGTTGTATGGGATAATACAGAGTACGGCATGGAAACGGACGACTATAAAAACACAGAAACTAATCGGAAAATTGTATTTAATTAGAAATATATTATCATTATATTACAGAGGAAAAACAACATTTTATTTTTTAAATAGAACATCTAAAAGGCGATCTGTGTCACTGTGTGTGAATCTCAATCACATATACCATGAAATATTTATAGTGGAATTCCGGTAATATCATTCAGCTCCATAGTTATTTGCAGAGGTTAACATAGACATTTCCCTACAAATCAAAATCACGTGCCCTTAAATCTGGAGATCTTGCTGGCCAAGGGATCCCATATCTCGAGATCACGTAACCGAGAAAAAAAAACTTTCTAACAGCGTCCATTAATATCATAGAGGTGTAAACAGTCGTCCTCTCTTACTGAAATCATTTTTCAACATAAACAAAAAATAAACTTGGTAATTTGTTGTATCATAAACGTGTCGATCATGTGAATATAGTGAACTGAAGTAAATGATATTAAGTGGTATTTGTATTATAAAGTAAAGATTAAGGGTTTATTTATTGTTCTCAAATGATCAAGTGATTTTCACCGAAGATAAAAACGATGCCTGCTACGTGCTGTAAAAGTTAACTGAAGAATATAAAAATAGGAAAAAGCCGATGTATGTGTTGTTGCAGGTGATGTGAAGTGAGTTGTGTATAATAATGTTAAGCAGATTGTAAGAGATCATGGGAGATGCAATTTATGGCATGATTCAATCAGCGCAAAATCCAATTTACATCCGAAGAAAGTTATGATATGCAGTTAGTGGGAGAGGAAGGGAATCATTTATTATTATAAGCTGTTATCTGAAAAATAAAATCATTAATTTGGAGAAAAACTGTTCACAACTAGGTGAACTAAAGCAACAAAAACGGTATTGCGTTCCATGGAGACAACGCTAGACCATATGTCTCTTTGGACACACGACTCAAACTTTTACAACTTGACTAGGATGTTTAAGTACACCTACCGTACTCTTAAGATGTTATCTGAAAAATAAAATCATTCATTTGGAGAAATACTAGTTTAAGACTAGAACACTCATATGAATCAGTTTTTTTAGCCAGAAACCCCAGAGCTTCTATAAGCGCGGGATTATATAGTGACAGGAAAGATGGGGAAAAGGCCATCAAATAGAACAGCACATACTATAGTTATTAAATGTTTAATAAATTATTAAAATTTGAAAAATAAATTATTAAAATTTTAAAAATTAATTATTAAAATTTATTAAATTATTAAAATATTAGAATTTTTAGCAATAATTTTTTTTTCAATTTTTCTCAAAAACTGTAAACGAAATTTTACATCACTCCAATATATATAGTACCTTACTACATCGAATTTATTTAATATTAGATCATTTCTGTCCAAAATTGACTTATACTTAATCTACTCAATTAATATTTGACGGTATGACCATCAATGCTCACCAAATATTACAATATAAATTATTTTTACGATCGTGATATACCGTTCACATAAACTGACAATACTGAAACTGAAATGTGCACTAAAAGTGACTGACAAAGAAGCTGTAAGCCTTTTGCTGACCTAATAAACCGACAAACAATTTAATAGTTTCTTCTAGTCAATAAATTAGAGTTCTAGTCGTTTTACGAGTCTTGTCTTCCTGCAATAAATGTAGATTATCTACCGCTAAGATTTAGAGCGAACGAGACGAGATTGTGTAACTCAGAATCTAATATATTTGATCGTTTTTTCAGTTTCAGTTTCTAAATTACTGTAAAGAGTTTATAATTAATAATCTCATTAGAAAAAATATGACATAACTCATTTTTTTATATTCCCAATTTCCTAATTTCTATTGTTTTTTTTAATACTATGATCAAAAACTGTGCGCACTTTACTTATTGATACAATAATTTGTATTTTAAGTTGGTACAACTGTCAGAACAGAATTTTTTTATTAGTTGGCTTGTTAGATTACAAATTATAGCGTCTTTTCTAATTACTAAATATTTTTGTCGGTAATTTTTTAAAATGGATGCATTTATTGCCAAAATAATTTTCGTAAAATTTTGTCTAAAACAAGAAATTTCTTATGCCGATGCATCAAAAATGTAAAAAAAAGCTGTCACGGTTTTGAAAGTATGAAAGTATAACAAGACTTTCAATGATGGAACAAAAGTAGTTGAAGATGAACCTCATTCAGGAAAACTTTCCACTACAACCAGTGAAGCAAACATTACCAAAATCCAGGATCTTGTACAACATCCAGATTTATAGCAAAACAGTTTATGGTTTTTAAATCACTATAACGCACCATCACACAATATAATTCGTCAACTTTTCATTAAAAATTAAACAAACACTATTCCACAGGCACCGTATTCATCAGATATGGATATTATTTACTAACTGATCCGAAAGATGTTGTCCTGTCCAAATTTCAATAAATTTGTTTGTGACCGTTTTGTGAATTTGTCAAAAGCTATTGGAAATGTGAACTTTGTCACTTGTGCAATCCAAATCGAGGGGTTTCATTTCTATATTTCAATGCCTTTCAATGTGGGTACACAACGCTCATTGATCCAGTAACAACGGATTTGTCTGCACTGTAATCAATTGTCATGTTGTAACGGAATGCAGCTCGATGAGTATTCAACACAACATTTGTTTACCTTCTTGCACGATAATTCAAAATTTATTGTCGCGCGATTGTATGTTGTGTTGTGTTGTGTATGTTGTGTTGTGTTGTGTTTCTTTTTCTTCTTGTGTACGTGCTGAACGTGTTTGTAATAATCGGTTCCGTTCAATTTCATTTCGTTCTTTGCGTTGCTCTGCAGTTCTACATAAACGGTAGTTCTATTAGATTGAAAATTCGTTTCGATCGTTCGATGAAACTTAATTAATTTCATGAAACAATTGCGATGAACTTAAACAGAATCACAATTCAACTGACAATAAACAGCTGACAACAATTAATTTTTCGTCACTATGTAACCGATTGGCTTGATTCACAATTTGACTATCAGCTATCAAACAACATTTACGTAATTTGCGAAATAAATTGGAATAGAAATAAAATAATTACATTTGTTAGATAGATCGAGAAACAACACAAAAGTAAAAATAAATGTAATTTTATTTTAATTTAGGCTGGAATGCATTTTTTCAAATTTTTCAGATCTTCCAGATTTTTTTAAATTGAAAACATTCGATTGAGTTATTTCCATCCCGGAAGCGTAACGAACAAAACAAGAAAAGAACCAACAGAATATGTCGTTCCTATCGTCAGTTATGATCGAGAGTGCATACAAAAATTATGATTTTTGCAGTTTGTCCGAATTTTCCGATTTTCCTTTGTAATTGTCTTTCCTGGAAACTTTTTTAAGACCATAACAAACAAAACAAAAAAAATAATTACGCATATCCATCGATCGGAATCGTGAGTTATAGTCTTGAGTTTATACAAAAATCCCATAAAAAAAAAGCACTGTCAGTTTTTCCAGAATTTTCCAATTTTTCGGGCAATTTTTCGAATTTTTCTTTCCCTAAAAACCTTATTCAGACTATTACTAACATTAAAAAAAAATACCCAAATCGGTCCAGCCGGTCTCAAGTGATGGGCTTACCAACAAACGGCATTTAATTTTTATTTATATAGATTTGCCGTATAGTAGTTCAGATACACATGACAAGTAGTAACATTAAAACAGTCAGATCACAATCATTGCAGAAGGAAACAACGTAAGAAAATCCATCTTGGTTGCCGCGAATGCACTGTGCTTGCCTTCATATGCTATATGGGAAACGGTTTGACGTGGGTCCCCGCAGTCACATTGGGCTGAAGGCAGCTTACCCAATTTGTACATCAGGTCGGAGGCTCTACCATGACCTGTTCTTATTCGGTTGACAGAGTTCCAGACGTATTGTGGAATATCAAACCCGTTAGATTTTTGGTTGGCGATATCGATAGAACTATCGATATCAGGCGGTGTGGAATGTCCCCATTTTTCAACCCACAGCTGTTGTATGTCGAAGTTTATGTGGTATAGCTCCTATGCCGTTCTTAGTGTAGGGCGTCGAGACTTCAATCTGATAGAGGATGCATTGGCAATATCGTGGTGTATTGGGAGATTAGGGGCTACGACAATTTTTCTATGCTGACAAACTAAAGCTTCCTGCCTTCTAAGATATAGCTGAGTGTTGGAAGCATATATGTTGGTTTACAATTCATTGTCATTGTACAATTCCGTTCAGTTTCAAGTACATGAACATGCCTTCTGTTCGGCCATACCGGAGCTCTCTGCTCCGCTATGCTGTAAACCAGAGCCAGAGCCGAGCATCGGTGCGTGGATGCTGTCGAACCTCATGTGGAGCCGCAAAGTTTTTGAAATATATTATTCCTCGTTCCTACCTTCGCTGCTGTATTAGTGAGGTGTTGTTTGTAGATTAAGGTTCGGTCCAGTGTAATTCCCAAATATTTAGGGTTTTGGTTGTGTTTGACCTGGGTGCCGTTAAAGTAGATTGTGAGCCGCTGATTGGCGAGTTTATTATTTAGGGAAAAACAACAACACTCAGTTTTGTTTGAGTTGGGTGTCAGTATCCATTTGCAATAATACTCTTCTAGGACTTTGTTCATCTTATCTTCTTAAGATCGTTTGTTAAAATTTGTTCTTAAAACTTTTTTGGCGTTATTTCTGGTATGTCAGATATACACAAATTAAAAAATAGAAATTAAAAAATAGATAAAAAAAAGTAGACCGTTTTGTAAGCCTGCAATGCAAACCGAACAAAAACGGAGGTGTATTTATGAGCTCCATGACACTCTCAACTGAGAAACCAGCTTGGAAATTCACGCATATAACTAGTTTGGCTTCTTATATATGAAACATAACTTATTTAAATATCACCTTAAAATACTACGGCTTAAAATTAAGCTTTCCATGAAATATAGCTAAAACTACACTACAATCGAATTGATATCATTTATAAATAATAAGAATATTTATTGAATAGGTTTATATTTAATACTTGAAAAAGTCTTGTCCTTGCTGATCATTTACTGCTGAGCGATCCATGCTCGATCTGTTGTCTCAGGAGGATCAGCCAGCTACCAAGACTGGTTTTCAAATCTCGCTTTCTTATAAATTATTCTCAGTTCCATCACTCAAAGACGTTAGATGCTAATCAGCTTTTCCATCCCGCACATTGTGAATTGGCAACAAGAAAAACGCATGGAATCTCAAAATTACTTGTTATAAGTATCAATGTGATCATCACTGAACGACAATGGTTCAAGGTTGAGGCTATTCAAAAAAATACAATAAGTTTCTACTCCAACAGTAATAATGTTTAGTATTGATAAAATACTGCTGAATTTTTAGGACTACCATGTACTTTTGTTGACTTTACTGATGCACTAGATATGACATCAGTACCACATTATGACACATTTTGTATACATTTGTGCAATTAATGCATCGTAGCGTTTTAAAATAATTTCATCATATCACGCCTTAAAAGCATTTAAATATGACATCATGCCACGCTACAACTGTTTTTCTTTTACTACATTTTAATTATATTTATTAATTATTAAACTTGGTTTCTATATAAATTAAAAACTTTAAAGTTGAGTCACGCGATCTTACTTTCATTTAAAGTCACGTAACTCTGTTTACAATTGAACTGAATAAACTAGACGATGTTTCACTTGCCCTTGGTCTCTAGGTAGATGGTCAGGGAAACAAGCGTCCACTGGGATCTCCCTTACCTATTAATCTTTGTTTTAGACATGGAAAACGTTTTGTCTCATAATAGGGCTCCTAAAATTATATGAATATTATAATTTGACTTTAAACTGCACTTTAGTTTAATTAAATTTATTCCAAATTGAAGTATTAAAGGAAATATTTTCTTTATGTGGATTTGATTGACTATTCTATTTGAAGAGTGGTTGGCAATTATCGTAATGCATAAATTTATCCAGCAAAGAATTAGTGTATTGTTAACAACATTTCTCGTCGCCTTTATAGGTGGCTGAGGTGGGAAAGAGAAGGGGGAACGAGAGATGGGATTGGAGAGCTCTCTTTTTACAGCTGCAAGCTGAGGGACCGACGAGCTGTTGCTAGGAGAGGAGGTACTACGAAATGTAATTTTATCAGAAGTATTAAAGTTATTGGAAAAGAATGCTGTACTGATTGGAACCGAATGATCGCATGGACGCCACTCAAAATGGTGGTTTTAAATTTAGATACTATAACAGCCAAAGAACTGTTTAGAGGAAGGTAAGAGACGACTTGATTTTAAGCAATAAAATAGGATAATTTTTTACTTGTTCAAGCTGTTCAAGTTGTTAAGCAACAACCTCTATATCGAGAAGAATGCTCTCTATATATAGTTTATACAGTGAGCAGGATAATCTCACATCTTGAGGAAACATGTCTAAAGCGCTGGCAGTTGAACCATCGTAATGTTTGGGATGTATAGATGAACATATTCTGGGAGGAAATGATGCTTGAATGGCAAGATGAGCCTAGGAGAAGGAGGGGAGATTCCATATTTTCTAGTTTAAATTCTTTTAACTTCTGGCACTCCTTGTTCTTTAAGGATATCAAGGATTTCTTCTTCCCTGCACAAGAGCAGTCCTCTTAAGGAAACAATGGAACCTCCTAAGGATTTAGGTATAGAGCATTAATTAGAAATCCTCTCAGTGCCATTCAATCTTGCCACTGCCCTCCAGTCATTGTCACGGGTTACATAACATCTAAACTTGAGGGGTAATTCGAGGTCGTCAACCTCGTCATCTGGCCAGATCAGGTCCCCTGGGGGTTTTATTTAACAATTCTCGGAACTTAGTGTTCATGTATCTTAAGATAACGATTCACTATAAGAGTTATAGTGGAAAATGCTCTCCTATGAGAAATGGTGCTCTAAATGACCATGGATAACTGGATCAGGCAAATAATGTGAATCAAGTTGAATTTCTCGGGTGAACAAATTACGAGAGGCGATAAAAATAGCATATACCAAAATGTACATAATATACAACGATAATAATTTGACTACTTCGAGTACCTTCATAAAATTTACTATGCCATTTTCTGACATTACTGTTTTAGAGCTGGGCTATATTAATCATATAACTTGTATATGCGATATGCAGCCATTCCCATATTCATGTCTCCTTTTGTGAATAATATTTTAAATTTAAAACCGATCCATTCTAGAGAAGTGTGGTCTCCGGAACTATACTATACTACAGCTTTTCATACCTTGTTCTTTAAATGTCTAAGTAAATTTTTCATTGTCCCATAAATACATTATTTTAAATTCTTACGTAATTTTGATATATGTTATAAGTATCTTTCAGTATTTCGAATCTTTCCAGCTAAAATGTTAAAAAAAAAGATAAAAAGCAATTTTGACCGGGAAATTGAAAATTTAGCACCGCGCTTATGCAAATCATTTTGGCATTTTGCACGGAAATTAAGCAGAAATTGCAACGCTAACATCGACTGTTGATATTTTGCTAAAAGGTTGCATGTCAGCGAGTGTCGCCCTCCGAACGGATCGTCCTAAATGTATATGTTTGAAATAGTTTGTAATTTGTTCACGGCATAATACAATTCATCGGCATATTATTGGAATTATTTATATATATATATATATATATATATATATATATATATATATATATATATATATATATATCCTTATTTTTTTATTAGAAATCCTTATTTAAAATTTGCAACGTGTTAGAAAAAGAAGTATTACTGTAAGTAAGTTCAAAAACATAATCAATGCATTTAACACAAGTTAAAAAAAAAAAGATGTAATGCCTGTTCTAAAATGGTTATTATTTTAACGTAGAAAAAACCTTTTAGAGTTTGCTGGTTTCCAACTTTATGCAAATTCTTTAGATTAGACAATTTTATTATTAGTAAATAAAAAAGTTCACCATTGAGAATATGCAGAATGAATCAATTGTGTTGGTTCCTTGGCTTGTTATTCCTTTTTTTTAGTTGATTTACTGACAGTTAAAATTATACTCCCAACTTTTTTATGAAAGGAAACATTCTCCTTAATTTCTTGATTCCGTTCTTTAAATGTGTAATTAAATTTACCATATATTACTATATTATTTAAAAATAAGTAATATTTACGATGTAATTTGGGGAATGTAAAAGAACAACAAAATTACATACTATTGACATAATTAAGTACTTGAAAAATCTGCCTTTAAGAATGACAAGTTTTCTCCTTGCACTTGAACTTGACTTCCTGGAGACCACATTTTTAGACCAAGTCATTTGATTTTACCATTATAAATAATGCAAGAGTTCAACAAATGTTCTTGTAATTTTTTTATAGCCTAACATACTCATGCAGCTTGAACATGTAGAGTTATGGTCCATATATATTTAAAAAATGGTGTATAGCACCTATTTTGCAAAGAAAGCAGTGTTAAAATGGTTCAAGCTCTAATGAAAAACCGCAAAATGAGATTTTGGCGAAAGGTCTGCCAGCTCCCGACAGGGACCAACTCGACAACCGGATGCACTCCCGGAAAAAAACCTAATACATATATATATATATATATATATATATATATATATATATATATATATATATATATATATATATATATATATTAAAGTTACAGAAATCTTCCATACTCCTTATCGTTGCGGTTCAGGGAGACGTTTTGCCTTAAGGGTTAAATCGGTTTCGAATGACAAAAAAAACATATATTCTTTAATTTCATTTTAATATAATAAAATAATTATTTTATTGAAACATTGAGCATATCAAAACAACAACAATTTTTTATAAAATTTTCATCCAAAAATATTGAAAATTCAGGCGTTGAGAACTGGTTTTCGGGGACCCGTTAAAATAGTATCCTCGAGGTGGTCAGGATAACTTATGGTAGCTTTATCTGAAATCAAAAAACCAGATATTTTCTGTTAGTAGGTAAGCATAGCTCGTGATTGAACGAAGGATATAAAAAAAAAATTGAATATTTGGCAGAGTTGTATGCAAAACAATACGATTTTCAGTAAAATCTAGAGCTTGTAAATAAGCTGTAACGAAAGGAACCCTTGAACGTGTTCAATCACCAGTCAATTTTATCTAGAAGAAGTGTGCAAAATTTCAATAAGGTCGGTGCATAAGTTTTTGAGAAATCGTGTCCACCAAAAATGCAGTTTTGAGAAAAACGCGATTAAACTTTAAGTAGGAATAAAACGGAGTCGTCTATACGATCTCCATAAAGCAAAGGTCCTGGTGCAGCGCCTATGTCCGAGGCATCCTTTTGAGATTAATTCTTGCCTTTCGAGTCCCAGCCTTAGCTCTATTCTTCTTTCTGCACATACTAGTGGCTATTTCGGTCAAGTTTGATATTCATACCGTACAATCAAACTGATAGAGTTGACATTCTTTCGTTGAAAGCGCAGGCAGCGATTAATGCAATTTCAACTATTTTTGAACCAGTTCTTCATAAATGGGCTTGATAGCCCATAAAACATCACTCGGCACTCAGCATTTCTAGCTGAAGCACGATGCCAAGCGCGCCATGAGTCAGCGCCGCTCGGGCACTTTTTGTGCTGTGGATTTTAGTCCGTCGAGCTATAATAGAAGTAAGTTACCCATGTAGCGTCCTTCATTTTTTACACTGAATCACAATTATTTCTTGTAGTCCGTTATAAACTGTTAATTTATCGATAAGTTTACTTGTAAGCTTGCGTTTGTCAGAACCAGTATTTTTTCTAATTGATTTTTTTTGACTATTTTCAAAAGTGTTTATAAAAGGCGACCCCTAGGAATTAGAGAGAGATCAAAAAATAGCTAAGCAGCTGCCTCGTTATATCTGCGACGCTACCGGCTGGTCGAACCGGATGGAACGAGTTTCAAAAGGCTTTCTCCCCTAGAGTTTTACTTCGATTGACTTAAAACTTTGGGAAAATATTCTTGACATGTACTGTTAGATAAAAAAACTGAAAAATTGGATTTTTTTAAATTTCAAAACCCATGTAACACCTTTAGACGTCATCAGCTGGGCTCAAACGCAACGCAAGGAAGTAGCTAAAGCTCCATAGCCGCCTTCAAAATGCGCCCCCGAGACCGGTTTCTGGCATTAAACCATCATCAGTCGGGTTCGAGCTGAACGTTCGAAACCAGCTGGTACGATCATATACATCAGCCATGTCGGATGTAGGTTATAATACAATGCAACTCACGCCATCCCGTGGTGAACGTTCGCACATTACGAAACCCTACGTAACCCATCCAAACCTTATCTAGGCCTTATCTATTATTGATGTAGTATACAATGGTAAGGTTTCCGAGTATATCGTTTCCACTATAACTTCGCAAAACTCAACTCTTCGATCAAAATCGTTATTAAATACTCGACAAACTTCAGCATAAGTGCGTTTTCTATCACCGTATTCAACAATTCATAGTATTTCAATTCTTTCTCTTTCAGCTAAATACATATTAATTCCATACAAAAATTAATGAATTTGAAATTCACAAATTGATGTTAAAAGTTGTTAAGTGTAATCAAATCATCTGTCATCCATTGTTTCATAGCCTATTAAATTAAAAATATATTTACCTTAAAACAGACAGAAACACCTTTTAAACATTTTTTAAAATTTATATATACCCAAAAGAGTGGTAAACATTTCCTGATGTTTGTGTACAAAATTTAATTATGGAATCTCAAAGCGTTCTTGAGATATTTGACCGTTTTCATGCATAATAGCGATCCTGTATGTATAAATGTGAGTATATATAAAATTAAATCGCTATGTATTTGGATTAATATAAAATCGTAATTGAGAAATAGGCTTTATCTGATGGTAGAAAATCAAATAGCTCCGCTGTTACGCCTATAACCAGGATAGGTAAGGCTAGTATCCACATTGATTACATACGTAAATATAATACTTAATAGATATCTCAAAATATCATGGAAGACTTGCTAACTAGAATTGTTTTTCAATTCTCCTATTGGGCTCTTTTTGTGTGAAACGCTAAAGTCAAAGAGATTTACGGCCAAACACCAAATAATTGGTGTTTGTTTTTAATATATCAGCGTGCCTTTCGCTAATCATCACTAGATTATACAATCTGAATTAACTTAATTAAATCATTTATTTGTTTTCAATAAAATGAAATATATTACAATAACTGTGGTCATTTTTAAATCGCTGACCATAATAATGATATAATAACCGAAACAATACGTTTTTTAGAAGGCATTAAATAGCTTGACTTTTTACTTGCATTAGAAACGTGGATTTCATTTTAGGCACGACATAAAGGAAGTTTTTTGCTTAGTCGCTCTCGAGTTGAATTTATTTTTACAAGACTAAATCTCTGCTTACGGCTATTGTGCCACTTGGACACTCTTTCCCATTTCCCATTAAACTTTTTCAATGCGCCGCGTCGGTCCTTGTTGCCATTGTCCACGGCTCAAAATAGATTTAACAACAACCTTTTAGGTAGAGAATTCGAACGGGTCCTAATCGAACATAAAGCCCAGCCTGGACTGGACTGGCTGCGTTCCAAATCAGGCAGGCTCGTGCTCCAATTATGATATTGATATTTCGTCATGTGTGGTTTATAATTTTAACATCCTGCCACGCGAAACGGCGGATACGTCGCCGAATCTAACATGGTGCCTGTCAGGATTTCGTTGTGCATACCGATTTATCAAACACGAAACTCCACATCTGATTTGCAGTTTGAATATAGACAATTTTAGCTGTCTAGATATTTGGATTATAAGGAATATGGATATTTAGAATATATGTCGAGAAAATGCAATATGTTTTCTTGTTCCATGTTAATCCACTACTTATAGTTTTCGTTAGTCTCGTTATTTTCCAAATTTTCTAAGACGCTCCGCTTTTTTAAAGTTAATTTAGGAAATCATCGGTAAAGCCGCGATCGAAGTCTCCTGAATATCAGAAATTATACTGAAGAGGTTTTCAGTCATGGTAATTTTCCATTTCGGAAATAGCCAGAAATCTCACAAAACTAAATCAGGCTATAGAGCGGATGGTCGAGCATCATGATATTTTCTCAGTTAATTTTACTCTTTTGAATGGCCACCTTCTTTCTTATTATCAAAATAGTACCAACTGTAATGTCTAGTCCATTTATATAGCGGTATTAGGACGAGTGTTAAAATATCTAACTTAAGATTTGACGATTATATTATACTTCTTGCAAGATCGACCAAAGAATTGACCTAAATTATCAAAGACATAAAGCCATCCTTATGGACTAAAATAATGATTATCGGCCATCAAAAGAACACGTTCAATATAAGTCAAATTGCGTAGGTAGTCAGTTAATTCGTCAATCATGGAGCTTTAATATCGAATGAAAGTGGAAACACTCATGATATCGGAAGAATATGCGAAATGGCAAGAAACTTAATGCGAAATTTGAGATCTGGACGGACAGGGATATAACACAGAACACAAAAAAAACAGAAAGTAAAAACTTAAGCTTTCCGGTATTGCTGTATCTCCCTAAAACATAAACCATTAAAAAACAAGACCTCAAGCACTGTCGACACTATTGACACTATCGAACTTTGGGGTTGGAAACGAGTCTTTCGTATTCCGTGGACTGCCGTTATTACATTCGTTATTCAAGAAATTACAAGGTTATCCCATATTATTCATGAACGAATACCAAGATTTTTCGCCCACATTGGACAGAGCAATGGCAATAACCTAGAAATACTGGTGATACCGGGATAGAGGGAGGGTTCAAAATCACGTGGCGGACCTCCAAAAAGGCGGATAGACCAAATTCCTTAATTTATCTTAAGATCAGCTACAATTTCTTAAAGCCAGTTAAGTGCTTATCTAACTGGGTCATTCCTGGAATGTGCAATTAAGGATGCCAAAAATTGAGAACACTGGCAGGAAATAGTTCAAAAAAGACTCAAACGGAACGAGTATTGATAGGGTACACCTCTTCTGTAAAGAGGAATACGAAGGAGAAGCGAATAGAAATTAGGGCGAGAATTTTATTTTCATACATACACTCTCTTTTGATACTATGTCTGTGTCCGACTCCGACACCGTTTGACCAATCACCATGAAAGTTGGCACATCTAAGTATTTTTTCAGGGAGAAGGTTCTTATGCTATCCATTTTGCTGTAACTTGCCATTAGATGGCGCTGTAGGACATCAACTTCTACACCGTATAAACGATCGCTATGAAAATTGGTATACATAGGTATCTGAACACTGTTGTAGTGCATCAACTTCTATACCTTAACTACATTACACCCCTGCTTACAGTATTTAAATTTAATATATATATATATATATATATATATATATATATATATATATATATATATATATATATATATATATGTATATATATATATAAATATATATATATATATATATATATATATATATATATATATATATATATATATATATATATATATATATATATATATATATATATATATGTATATATATAGTATATATATATATATATATATATATATATATATATATATATATATATATATATATATATATATATATATATATATATATATATATATATATATATATATATATATATATATATATATATATATATATATATATATATATATATATATATATATATATATATATATATATATATATATATATATATATATATATATATATATATATATATATATATATATATATATATATATATATATATATATATATATATATATATATATATATATATATATATATAAATATATAATATATATATATATATATATATATATAT